>ML798266.1:393210-437114 GCA_009831015.1 Picea engelmannii | reverse complement strand
TTTTATTTTTTTTGGCGGTTTTTTCTATTTTTAGTCGATTTTGCTATTTTTAGCGGTTTACTAAAAATAATCTTGGTTTTATGGATTAGGGTTTTGGTATCTACGGAATACCTAAAAACATATTATATATTGTATAGTGAATGGTGAAATTCGATATAATGAATATAAGAAAGGTTTTCCCAGTTGAGGGTTTCTGGTATAAAATCTCTGTGTACTTTGTGTATGAGCCATTGATTAAATTATGTTTTGCTTAAGAATCTATATGCATTGCTTTACTTCACAGGTTTAAAACTTACATGTGATATCAGAGCTTGTTTTTGGCTTTAGAGAGACGCCTTTGTTATTGAGGGTTTGGCTCAGTATTGATATATCAAGTTTATCTTGGTTCTATGATAAACCTAGGTTTAGTGGGAGCTTTTGCAGTGGAGATTTGAGTATAGAAAGAGGAATGGTGAGCTTATCTAGAATCGAGATAGAGAAGTTCAACAGTAAAAACTTTGATCTATGGAAGCTCAAGATCGAGGACCTTATTGTAAACAAAGAACAATGGATCGTTGTGGATCCTGGTACACAGCCTCCTGGTACACTGTCTACTAGCACACAGGCTACTGGTACACAAACTACTAGTGCACAAACTACTAGTACACCACCTATTGGTATGTCGAAGGAAGATTGGGAGAAGTTGGACAGAAGAGCAAGGAGTATTATTCAACTCTGCCTGGCAGATTCGGTGTTGTTGAATGTCTCAGGAGAATCTACAGCCAAGGAACTATGGGATAAGTTGGGAAATTTTTATCAATCAAAGTCCCTGGTAAACAAGTTGTTTCTTCGAAAGAAGTTGTATTATCTTAGGATGGAAGATGGAGATTTTGTGACAGAACATCTAAATGCATTTAATACTTTGGTAAGTCAACTTGGCTCTGTTAATATTATGATTGCAGAAGAAGATAAGTGTATTATTTGTTTATGTTCTTTGCTAAACTCTTGGGATAATATGGTTGTAGCAATAGGTAGTACCACTCAATCTACATTGAAGTATGAGGATGTAGTTGCATCCTTGTTATCTAAAGAGATGAGGCGAAAAAGCTTGGATGGTCATAGCACAGATTCTTTAATTGTAAGAGGTCGTACCCAAGACAGGAATCCTGGTAAGCCTTCGGGGTGGAGATCTAAGTCTCCAGTAAAATCTTTGAGGAAATGCTAGAAGTGTGGTAAAACAGGGCATTATAAGAAAGATTGCAAGTCTAAGAAGCTTGAAAAACCAAAGGGATCTGATAGTACCTCTTCCACAGAGGCGAAAGCCTCCACTGAGGAAGGAGGTGAAGTTTACCTGGAATCTACAAGTACACATGAAGACCCCGATATATGGTTGATCGACTCAGGTGCGTCATACCATATGACTCCTCACAGGGAGTGGTTCTCTGAATATGAAAAATATGATGGTGGTGATGTATTCCTAGGAGATGACTCGACAACAAAAATCTTGGGACGTGAAAGGGTTAAGTTGCTACTAAAAGATGGTAGGCTTAGAACACTCCCTGGAGTTCTGCACATTCCAAAAATTGCTAGGAGCCTAATATCTGTAAGCAAGTTGGATGATGCAAGAGTGGATACTGTATTTGGAAGGAACACTTGCAAGATGGTACGAGGGGAAATGGTGTTGATGAGGGGAGTTCGGTGTGGAACTCTGTACAAGTTGTTGGGAATCACTTATACTAATGGGTGTAACAGTTTTGTTGTCCTTGAGCAGACAAATAAAGAAGACAAGACCAATATCATCCCTGAAAAGAAGACCATGATGTGGCATCAAAGACTGGGGCATATTGGAGAAAAGGGTCTTTGAACACTACACAGTAAATGCATGGTTGGAGGTATGTCTAATTGCACTCTGGATTTTGATTTCTGTGAACATTGCATATATGGTAAACAGAATCGAGTAAGATTCTCATCTGGTGCTACAAGAGCAAAGGGGATCTTAGAGTTGATACACAGTGATGTGTTTGGACCTATTCCTCTTCCATCCCTAAGTAAATCTATGTATTATGTTTCATTCATAGATGATTTTTCAAGGAACACATGGATTTATTTTCTTAGAAATAAATCCGAGGTATTTAATAAATTTAAAGAGTTTAAGGCTCTAGTAGAAAATCAGATAGAGAAGAAAATAAAGGTATTGAGAACAGATAACAATGGAGAATTTTGCGGAAATGAATTTGAAGAATTCTGTAAAAAGTGCGGTATAGCAAGGCAAAAGACTACTCCATACACTCCTCGGCAGAATGGAGTTGCAGAAAGGATGAACAGGACACTAATGGAAAAAACAAGGAGCATGCTCAGCGGTTCCGGGTTAGGACAAGAATTCTGGGCAGAGGCAGTGAGTACAGCATGTTACCTGGTAAATCGATCACCTTCATCAGCGTTGGATGATAAAACTCCACACGAGGTATGGTCTGGAAAGAAACCCTCTCTTCAACATATTAGAATGTTTGGTTGTGATGCTTATGTACATGTTCCAAAGGAAAATAGAAGTAAGCTGGATAAAAGAGCTGAAAAGTGTATCTTTATTGGTTAAAAATATGGTGTGAAAGGTTATAAGTTTTGGAACCCAAAAACCAAGAAAATTGTTTACAATGAAGATGTTGTTTTCAGAGAGATAAAAGATGTGTCCAAATAGGAATTCCTACCAACGCAAGATGAACCTGAGAAAATAGAGCTTGAGTTGGATGATGCAAAATCCGAATCATCTGAAGAAGAGAAAGCAGAAGAAGAAGAAGAACCTCATACCGCAGTATTGAGGAGATCAGTGAGAGATAGAAGGCAAACAAAAAGGTATAGTCCACCTAATTTTTGTTCCAATTTTGCTTTATCTATTACTGATGATGATCCCAGAACTATCAGGGAAGCAGTGAATTCAGAGGATAGTAAACTCTGGAAGAAGGCCATGGTTGAAGAAATGGATGCCTTGGATAAGAATGAGGCATGGGATATAGTTGAGTTGCCAGCTGGAAGAAAATTTGTTGGTAGCAAATGGTTGTTTAAGAAGAAGTTTAATGCACAAGGTAAAGTGGAGAAATACAAATCTCGGTTAGTAGCAAAAGGTTATTCCCAAGTTGAGGGAATTGACTTTGGTGAAATTTTTTCTCATGTTGCTAAGTTAACTTCTGTTAGATTTATTTTATCTATTACTGTTACTTTTGATCTTGAAGTGGAACAGATGGATGTGAAGACAGCATTCCTACATGGGGATCTGGAAGAAGAAATCTACATGAAGCATCCAGAAGGCTTTGTAGTGAAGGGAAAGAAAGAGCTGGTCTGTAAGCTAAAGAAGTCACTATATGGTTTGAAGCAATCACCTAGGATGCGGTACCAAAAGTTTGACACATACATCCTTGGAATGGGATTTGTATGAAGCAGGGTTGATCACTGTGTATATTCCAAGCAGGTTGGTAATCACTTCATTTATGTAGTGTTGTATGTTGATAACATGTTGTTGGTAGGAAATAACATGGATGTTATCAAGGAGGTGAAATCGCAGCTATCCTCAAATTTGACATGAAGGATCTCGGTGTTGCTAACTTGATTTTGGGAATGGATATTAAAAGAGATCGTGCAAACAGGAAACTCTAGTTGAATCAGCTTAAATATGTTGAGATGATATTGCAGGGGTGGTTGCGAGACTCAGGTGTCTACAAACTTAGCTAGGACACATGTTTATGATTATATCACTTACAGAGCACTTGGCATTGATCATTCATCAATATTTAACCCTTATTATACTTCACAAATAGCACAGAGCATCGCAGCATTCACTTAGATCTAAGGTATCTTAGTACTTAGCAACAGTAAAACAGATCAGATCCAGTAAATCAACACTAAGAATCTTCATACATATCAGATCTACTATTCATACACATCTAATGAAGCACAAAGCATAAGTATCTCCTTCTAAATATATCAAGGCACTTTGCAAAAGCAGGGATAAACACATCAAGTCAAAGCACAAAGCATAACACACAAATCTATGTGGTTCACCCCCACTCTGGGGCTACATCCACCAACTCTTCTTCTTTATTAGTGTCTTCAATTGGTTACAAGCACAGAGCCACCAAAACCTATTGCGCATAGTACAGAAGATATGTGCAGCTCGTTAGATCCTTCTTCCTTGCCTTACAACAAAAATCCTTCTATATCTCCACACAGGGACTTGCACTAAGCTCTGCAAGCCTATAAAATGCACAACACCTCGATCACACAGATCCCACTTGGCACGTAGCCTATATCACATAGAAACAATATTCCTTTCTCTATTATTCTTACATTTTCCTATCCTTCTATTTATACATACAAAATGGGCCTAGGCATGGATAAACCCACAAGCCGACATCCCTTTCGCATTACATATTCCCAAAACCCAAAAAGGGACCCAAACGTGGGTCGAGATTCTGCAATCTCCACTTCGTCTGGCGCTCCATCTTCGACAGGTTGTCGAAGTCCCAAAAACGGTCAAATATGACCAAGTGCTCCCAAAAATTGGTCAAGGGCCAACAGGCCCCCAACACTCACCTGCGACTCATCCTGAGTCACTCTGGTCTGAGCAATTCTGCCTCGAATGCCTCGAGCTTGGCTCGGGCTGCTTCGACCTGCTGCAATGCTACGTCCTCTTGCTCAGTGAACTCTTGGATGAGTGCATCATTGATTGGCCCTTCTAGGCATTGTTCTGTTGTGATGACGACATGTTCAAGCTCTGGTCCTTGACTTTCAACTTCGGTGAACAGTTGGCATGTCTTCTCTTGCACTGGTTGAAGTCGTTGAGAAACTTCCATCACTTTGGTCTGGATCGTGTGGATCTATTGTTGGGCCGTGCGCTGCTCTGGAAACCTCTTCATTCTTTCAACTGGTGTTAAGGCCTTCAACTGCGCCTGTAGCGTATCTGTGTGTTTCTTTGCTTCCTGGAGCTGCGACTCCAGTGCCTATAAGTCTAGATTTTCTGTAAGGTTTTCATATGTCTGAGCACTCCTAGAGCTCAGCTGCTTGCACTCCAAGGCAAGGTCTTTCATTCTGCCAACTGCGCTACGAGCAGTTGCCTCTCTTAGGTCTCTAATTTCTTGAGGAGTTTCGGGCACGGTACGAAGTTTTAGATCTGCGATGCGTTGCTGAAGCTGTTGGATTACTTCTTTGAGTTGTGCCACCCACTGTGGGACTCGTTCCTCAGTTTTCACTTATATGGTTGTCACAGAGCGAAGTGCGCTGTGAACCCTTTCCCGTACTTTGAGTTGCTATGCGAGCAACTGTTCCTTGTTTTTTTGTAGCATTGCGTTCTCTTCATCCCATTTTGCTTGTAGAGCGAGCTTTTCCTTTTCTGCAGTACTTCTATGGTCCTCGAGGTCTTTCTGAACTTGCGCTAAAGCCTGGGTGGCTTGTGCTATCTCTTCATGAGCTCGTCGCAGCCGAGATTCGACTGTATCAACAATCTGATGTAGTTGGGCTGGCTCCTCATCTAATTCTAGTGTTCTTGATGGCAGGGGAATAGTGGAAACTACGTGGCTAGACTGTATTGCTTGTTGTACTCCTTGAAGATTGTCCCTGATGCGACTGAACACTTCCTCCTGCTTTGCTTCCTTCTTTTCTGCTATCTCTAGTGAAGTATCATTCAGGGCAGCGATTATGAAGTCGAAATCATCCGGAGTGAGAACAATCTCAAGCTTGGCTTTGGTTGCCTTAGCTCTCTTCCTAGACAAAGGCTTTGGTGGGTTAACCTTCATTTTCTTGGAGGGATCCTCCTCCTCTCTAGGCGGTGTAACTTTGCCTTTATTTTGCTCGACCTTTGTATTACCTGGCTCTCCACCATCACCTCCCTGCACAGGTGCGATCGAAGTGATCTTGTTGGCACAAGCGCAGACCGAGGGTTCAACGCTACAACAGTGCACCAACAAAACCCTAACTATCAACCCTTTTGGCAACACCTGCGAAGCAAATGAAGTCTCCCCCGAAGTAGAAGCAGGGGTGGTTGTGAGACTCAGGTGTCTGCAAACTTAGCTGAGACACAAGTCTGTGATTATATCACTTACAGAGCACTTAGCATTGATCATTCATCAATATTCAACCCTTATTATACTTTGCAGATAGCACAGAGCATCGCAGCATTCACTTAGATCTAAGGTATCTTAGTACTTAGTAACAGTAAAACAGATCAGATCCAGTAGATCAGCACTAAGCATCTTAATACATATCAGATCTACTATTCACACACATCTAATGAAGCACAAAGCATAAGTATATCCTTCTAAATATATCAAAGCACTTTGCAAAAGCAGGGATAAACACATCAAGTCAAAGCACAAAGCATAACACACAGATCTACGTGGTTCACCCCCACTCTGGGGCTACGTCCACCAACTCTTCTTCTTTATTAGCATCTTCAATCGATTACAAGCACGGAGCCACCAAAACCTACTATGCATAGGACAGAGGATCTACACAGCTCACTAGATCCTTCTTCCTTTCCTTACAACACAAATCCTTTTATATCTCCACACAGGGATTTGCACTAAGCTTTGCAAGCCTATAGAATGCACAACACCTCGATCACACAGATCCCACTTGGCACGTAGCCTATATCACATAGATACAATATCCATTTCTCTATTATTCTTACATTTTCCTATCCTTCTATTTATACATACAAAATGGGCCTAAGCGTGGGTAAACCCACGGGCCGACATCCCTTTCCCATTACATATTCCCAAAACCCGAAAAGGGACCCAAACGTGGGTCGAGATTCTGCAATCTCCACTTCGTCTGGCGCTCCATCTTCGACAAGATGTCAAAGTCCCAAAAACGGTCAAATATGACCAAATGCTCCCAAAACTTGGTCAAGGGCCAACAGCCACTTTGGAAATAATGTTTGAGGAGGGATCCATTCACCAATAGTGGCATCTTCCTCCCTTCTATTGTGGACAAATAAAAAGAGTCTGGCAAAGCTATTTCCTCTATTTTATAGGGCCCCAACCAAAGACTATCAAACGTTTGATGCATTCCAGGTTTTTCTCTCCTCTTGTCCCACATTAAGTTCTGGTCCCCTTTCTTGAAACCTCGTTTCCTTTCCCTACGATCAAAAGTCCCATTCACCTTTTCTTTATTCTTTTTCATTTGATCAAAGGTCATTCTTCGAGTTTCGTCTAATTCCATGAGTTGTTCAATTCGCCCTTGCAATGCTTCTTTATCTGTGGCAAATTGTTGGGCTATTTGCAGTGTTGGAATCTAGAGGTTTATAGGTAAGTGTTCTTCTAACCCGTAGACCAACTCGAAAGGGGTTTTCCTGATGGAGTTCTTAGTAGTTGTGCAGTCTGCCCACAAGGCATACTTAATCTTGCTATCCCAATTTTTCTTGTTTTCACCCACAATTTTCTTTACAATATTCCTGATGTTTGTTGTTGGATTCTGCTAATTTGTTTCCTTGAGGATAATAATTTGAAGAATGTGATAAAACGATCCCATACTTAAAACAGAACTCATTGAGCGCCATCGAGCTAAAATCTTTGGCGTTATCTGTGGTTATTTTGGGAGGAACACCCAATCTAGTGATCATCTTTTCCTCAAGGCACCTCAACACTACCTCTTATGTTTCTTTCTTTGTTGGGATAGCTTCCACCCATCTGGAGAAATAGTCAATGGCGATCAAAACCCATCGATAACCATTACTATAGTTGTCCTTGAACTCACCAATGAAATCCAATCTCCATTGTTGAAAGGGTGCTTCTATGATGACTGGTTTAAGGGGAAGGGAAAGGAGGTGTTGTTTGTCGACAAAGAATTGACACAATTGACAGGATCTAACGTAACTATGCGTGTCGAAGAAAATAGTGGGCCAATAATATCATGCCCTCAAAATAGTATGGGCAGTAGTGCGAGTTGCAAAATGGCCTCCATAATACCTTGAATGAAGGTCAGGCATTAACTTGATAGCTTCTTCCTTATTTACACACATGAGGATCACCCCATCAGGGTTCCTCCACCCAAGATCGTCTTCTATTATGCAATACTTCATAGATTTGAGCCTTAGGGCTCTCCTCTTGTGATATACCAAATGATTGGGGCAAGTGAGGTTCTTCAAGTAATAAATGACATCCAAATACCACTCGTTGTTCTCAATTTCGCTTATGACAATGTTGATTTGTTTCTTTTGTCCTATCTCGATGGCTTCTTGATTGTTTTATGTCAACATCTTAGCCAACCCTTTCCCTTTGATCATCTTGGATGTTTTGATCTCCAAATCGTATTCATGTATCTTTGAAACCCATTTTCCCTTTGATCCAAGGTAATCTTGTTGTGATAAAAGGTCTTTTACAGCGGGGTAAGGGACGAAGGATTTGATCTTGTTGTATCCCACATAAGTTCGAAAATGCTTGAGAGATTTGACCAAAGCGTAGGCTTGTTTTTTCGTAATGGTGTAATTCATCTCTAAGTCCCTAAGATTATTGCTCATGAAAGCAATCGGTTGTTCATCCCCTTGATCATTCTTTTGCAACAAAACTCCTACAATGGTGTCCTTTGAAGCGAAAGAGAATATGATGAAGCCCTTAGCAAAATTTGGAATGACCAGGACCGGTGCAACAGTTAGGCTTCCTTGATACGTTGGAAGGATAACTTGTCTTCGTTGTCCCATTCGAAACGGGTATCCTTCTTTAACAATCTATTAAGGGGTTTAACAATCTTGACAAATTTTGGAATGAACCTCCTTACGAAGTTAATTTGGCCAAAGAAGGATTGCAAGGCTTTTTTGTCTTTAGGGAGAGAGATATTTTTTATAGCTTCAACCCTGGTAAGGTCTATTGTGATTTTATCTTTAGAAATAATGTGATCCAGTAACTTGCCTTTGTCCACACCAAAAATTGATTTCTTTAGGTTGAGAGAAATTCCATACTCCCTGCACCTTTGGAAAATCATTCTTAAGTGATGGATGTGCTAACACCTTTTCTTGGATTGGCGGTTAGGTCATCTTGATAAATCTCTATAAGATTCTCGATCAAATCCCTAAAAGAATAATCCATGGCACGCTGGAAAGTGGCCCCTGTGTTGGTTAGTCCAAAGAGAATTCTCAAATACTTATAAGTTCCCCAAGGGGTGGTGAAAGCAGTTTTTAGTTGGTCATCCTCCTTTACCAATACTTGATTATATCCTGAGAAACCATCAAGCATGGACATCATTTCCACTTCAATGACCCTTTGAAAAAGATACTCCGTGTTTGGTAGAGGATAGTTGTCTTTAAGCGAAGCCTGGTTCATATTTTTGAAATCAACGCATATCCTAATCTCACCAGTCTTTTTCCTGACGATGACTAGAATAGACACTCAAGATTAATATATGATAGGCTCAATTATTCATGCCTCAACCATCTTTTGCAACTCCCTTTGGACCTATGGGGAAACTTTTGGGTTCATCTGCCTGAGCTTTTGTCTGAAGGGTTTTGTGCCTTCTATAAAGGGAATAGTGTGTTGTATGGCGTCCTCTCAGTAAGCTTTTAGATCTTCATAAGACCAAGCGAAAACATCCTTAAATTATCTTATGAGGGAAATCAACTTCTCTCTTGCATCAGACTTTGTTCCTTTTCCAAACTTGATCTTTGGGGATTCCTCGATGTCAATATTGAATTCAATGATCTCGTCATAGATTTTGCTTGGCGGCCTCTCCTTATACATGTCATTTCGATCAAAAAGTCTCACTAAGGGGACGACACCTTTAGGTAAGGGTTCGTCGGCTAAATCAACGATCTCAATATTTTCCTTTTCCACCAATAGGTTTATCTGGGCTTCCAAGAATTCACCTTCATTTTGGAGAAAACACAGAATCTGGTTTTCATCATCAAAAACCTGCCAATTTTCCAAGTTATCAGGTAGTGAGGGCCTGTAATTTACTTCCACTTTATAGAGACCGATTTCTTTGAAAAGTTGTAAGGTAGAAGCGGATACGACAAGGTTGTCTGCCAAATGATTATCTTCCATAGGGATGGCTTCAATCGAAAAGTTATCAAACTTCTTCATGGTATCCCATACGACATCTATGTAGTGTTTCAACCTTGGGTTTTTAGCAGGGAACTTCTTGTTAACCTGTGAAATGATCAAGTCAGAGTCTCCTCTTACGTGTAAGGACTTAATGTTCATATCAATGGAAAGATCCATGCCCACGATAAAGGCTTCGTACTTGGCGATGTTGTTTGTGCAATTAACTCAAGCCTGTACGAGAAAAGGGTAGTCTCATTGTCTGGTGATCTCAAGACTATTCCTACACCTGAGCCTCCGCTTGAGTGTGCACCATCAAAATCTAAGCCCCAAGATCCTTCCTTCTTTTCCTCATCAAGGAAAAGGGAGTTTTCCAAAATGGTGGTGTTGTCAATCCCCTCCTCCAGAACCTGATGGGTTATGTTGGCGTGATTCTCCAAAACTTATTTTTTGGTCTTGTTTGGGGAAAGAGTTTTCTCCTCACTTTTGATGACACCAATTTTTTTCTCTCTATGTGGCTCTATCAGGACTTGTTTAATATGTTGCCTAAAAAATTCTTCAACTTTCCTTTTTGCTCGTTTCCTTTCATCCTTCAAAACCTCATTTGTTGGGGGAGGTATTTCTTTGGATGTTGGCTCCTTTTCTTTACCCAACAAACTCATTGTGTGACCAGTAGTTTTTTTAGTGGCCTCCTCTCGTTCTCTATCCAGGTATGTCTTAATATTGTGGGGAGGGTCTGGTATAGCAAAGTCATCAACTTGATTAATATGAATGATTTCTTCAAGACAATCCTCCTCTTGGCTAAGAAACGAGGTTATGTTCTCCTCTATCTCACACGCCCTTTATTGTGCTTCAAGTAAAGTTGTAGGGCACCCCTTTCTAATTAGAACTCCGCAGAGGTCTCTCATGGTTGACATGTAAGACTCGAAGATGGTACTTTGGGAAGGTTTGAAATCTTGAGGAAAACTCCTTAGGAGGGTATTGAACCTATCATTGAAATCCCTTATACTTTCCCCTGAATTTCTTTTGTAGTTATAGAGTTGATCATAAAGGGACTAGAAATATTTGTTTTCTTCAAATCTTTTGACAAAACATTCTTGAAAGAGATCCCAATTTGTGATTGTTCCTGGAATAATATTATCATACCATTCCTTAGCCCTTCCAACAAGAGTGTAGGAGTAGAGTCTCATCCGGACATCTTCATGTTGGTCATAAGGTTCAAGAGTGTGAAGGAAGGCACCTAAGTGATCTTTGGTTGTAATGAGATCTTCTCCCAAAAAGATGGGGTGTCATTCCTTGAAGCCCCTTGGGAGTTTGTGAGGAGATCCAGGGATCTTTGTCATGTCTAAAGGTTTGTATGCATCTTTAACCCATGGGCTCCATGTAACACTTGGTGAAGTGGGCACAGATGAGAGTGGAGGTGTAGAGGTAGTAGGTGAAGATGGAGGGCTAAGACAGGTAGATAGACAATCATGAGAAGTGGGGGATGACGGAGGACTAGACTGTTTTGGTGAACGTTTACGATGCTTGGGAGTTGGGTATTGTTTTCTCCGGGTGCGTCCCATAATGGAGTCGCCAGATAAGCTTTACGGTGAGCTTATCAAAGGTGGAAGGGGAACGTCCTTCTGGTGGAGTCGTCGGGAAAGCTAGAGGAAGGCTTTGGGATAGCTTGCCAAAATGTCGTTAGGGTTCGGAAGAGGATTCAAAATCCTCCCCGACAATGACGCCAAAATGTTATCGCACAAGTTGTAGGTTGGGCAAAGCCCAAACCAAACCACAATATGGAAACAACTAAGAGAAGACCTACCCACTGTCACCTTAGATAGGTATTCCCGTCACTTTAGAGATGAGGTAGTCACCTCAAGGGGGGAATCTCAAGTGACCCTAGGGGAAATGAGATGGAAGATGAAGGGATGATGAAGTGTCCCCATAAAGGTCAATGATGGAAGGTAAAAAAGGCTTGAAAAGAGTCTCATAGATCGTGGAAGATGTACCATAGAATAGAAGACCTGCCAAGAATTGATTGTACTTGCACGAGACACAAGGAAAACAAAGATACAAGACCAATAATGTGTTGAACAAATAAGTTAAGTGTGTTGTCCATTATTGCAGCAATAAACAATGATATATCTCAGCAACAAAGGGTAATAAGAGCTACAAATAAAATTGTTAAAAGTCTAGTTAAGGATGCAAGAGACAAGCTAGCAATGACTAGTTTAACTCAAGTATTGATGCATGAAACTTTAGCAACAAGATAAGGTTGTCATAAATAGTACTACAGAGATAATTATCAGCCTTATGGTTGGAGCACACAAGTTCTTACAGCAAGGAAATCAACCACCCAAACTTTCAAAAATCCACCTAAAAGATGCGTTGAGATTGATAGATTATAGGGGCAAACTTCTAGCAATTTCTGATAGTTGGTTTGTAAGTTATTAAGATATTTGTTTTCCCTAATGGTTGTAGATTAAATGTTATAACAACAGCGAGAAGCACTTAGCAAAATGAGACGTCCTAGTGGCTCAACCAAGCATACAGAGCATAGAATTGATTCCAATTTAGACAATCTCAAAATCCTGAGTTTTCACGTTAACCAGTGCAAGATTTTATTTCTCCAATGCAATTAAATTAGTGCCTTTAGCTATTGGGTTATGGAGTCAAAAAAAAAAGGAACTAACAATGCTCTCCCCTTGGAGGTGTAATCCCTCTAACTCCCAAGGAAAGCAAGGCTAACTAGGAAGTACTAGGAGGGTGTAAACCCTTTTACTTCTCCTAGTAAAACCTTATGCAACATATTATTCCAAGACAAAAATGATGGATATGGTGGGGTTGTAAGCCCTTATACTCCCCAAGAAGTTTAGCAAATCACACTTGTAACCAAGCAATGAAACAACAATAAGATAGATTCCTTACCTAGTCCAAGCAACAACAAGATAAACCTCATTTTACCAAGATTAATCCACCACAAATGTAAGAGAATAGCTCCAAGAGAGGTAGCGCACTACTTCTTCCACCAATAGCACAATGAAACCATAACAAGAGCACAAGAGAGAGAGATTGTTCAAAGAGGGTGCAATTTTCAGCTCGAAGTATTCTCACAATGGGAGAGTTATGATGAAAAATGAAACAGAGATGATCTATATTTATACAAAACCTCTAAACTTAGTTTGTCCATAAAACTTAGGGTAAAACACAAGATAAGGGGGTCAATAGCCCTTAACTTGCCCCTTTACAAAAATAAAATTATTTAATTCATACTTTGCACATAAAAGAAACCTTAAAAACATGATGTCACACCCTTCTTGGGCAACATTTGGCACTTTTGGTCAAGTCGTTGAGTTGGAGAAGGGAATGTTAGGCCTCCAAAGGCCAATGGTCTTCAATCAATGCCTTTCTTCTATGATCCAAGGGTTCTTTCCTCCAAAACGTGCCAAGTGTCCTCAATCACCACCAAACCCTAGCCCTAACATGACATCAATCCCTCAAATGTGACATTTTGGCCTCCTTAGGCAAGTTGTTTAGGTGGTAGGAGCTAGGTGAGGTCCTCCATGATGTCTTCTAGGCCTCCAAAGGCATGTCTTCATCATCCCGCATGTGGGCCCTTGGCATCCAACCTGTGGGCTAGGCTTGTTCTTCCAAAACTATCCACCAGCTAGGTCCTGCAAAGACAAATGGATATGCCCTCCAAGAATCTCAAGTCAAATGCATCATGATGAATAAATCAAATCAATAAATGAACTATTGAAGCATGTACATCCAAATAAACCAATGCTCAAAGACCCTATGCAATTTGTCAAGTTTAGGTATGGGAGGGTTGACAAAACAACCGATTTGGTGAATCGTACTTCAAGTTTAGGGGTGTTTCCCGAGGGGACCTCCTTCTAAGTCATGTGGATGAGGTGTCATGGATGAGGGGAAGACTTTTGGGCATGGGGTTCATGACATACAAGGGGTTTAGTGTCTCATTTATGGGTGTCTTTGTAGAGGGTGTGTTGCACCTTTGTTTTCAATGCAACCTTTTTCCAAGCCCATTTATTGCATTTTATTCTTTTAGGATGTTTCCAGGTTGAAGCCAAGGTGGGGCTTCTTCCTAAGCATGAAAAATTGTACCCACCTTAACTCTACCCTGGTCACATCATGCTTCCCCAAGTTGAAAACATGTATGGGGCTTCTACCTAAGTAATAAAAACAGTGCCCACACATGCTCCACCCTGGTTGGCATTTTGTTATTAATTATTATTTTAAGGGTCCCCTCAGTTTCTTATGAGAGACATTTCATTGTCCTCGGGATCCCTGGTCGAACATCTAGAAGGTTAATGGTTGGCTTTTATCTTTTGTCAGCTACAAGCCTCTTGGCCTTCATCCCTTTCTTCCCATGAAATTAGGGACAACCCCTTATTGGGTCAATACACCAGAAAATCCCAAAAGGTAAGGAGGTGAGGGGATGAAGTGTGGAAAGTGACAAGTATGGTCAGGAATGGCACGATGACTCGTCAAGAGGACCTCCCAGTAGAAAACCTATCCCTGAGGGTGACCCACTTACTAGGGCGCAATGTCAACCACCAAAGTGAAACAAGGCAAAGAGCATAATGTCCAAGCAAATGTTACATAATCAAAAGTAGTAATAGATGCAACAAACTCAAATGCCTCAAACATTGAAATGACACTCACTATAATACCTGGCTTGCACCTCGTGAAGCTAGCCCTAATGTCTTCCGGAAACCAGCTGATGTGGGGAATACCGTCATGATGATCTTGGAGTTGTGGTGGTGAGGTGGGTCTCTATCTGTGCAAGTGGGCACTGTTGATCAAGTTATCTCTCTGTACTCCATGTATGCAACCTAAGGGCCTCTAGACATCATCTCCCTAGTTATCCCTAGAAGTTGGGGATAACAAAGCCAATGCACCATAATGGTGGTGTAGAGAGATCTGGACTCACACAGGTAGTTACCGGAGTTAATTTCCACCTAGTCCTAGTTAACTAGTCATGCAATATTCAGTTAATTGAGTTACACATGTGGAAATGAGAGAAGCACATGCAATTGTTGGTGATAAAACCGAGGTTGCCATGCATGAGTGACTTCCACTGGTCTAACTAAGTGTAATTGGCTCTAAACTGAAGATAATATTCTCCTAGAATGTAGGAGAGATTCCTAAAAAACAGGAGACCCTCAATAATGACTAATAAACATAGGAAAATAAAGAAGAAATATCCTAGGTGTGTGTAATATCTCCAACAGTATCAAGTTGGTCAAAGCACAAAATGAAGAATGTCTCAAGCAAAAAGGGATCAAAGGTTGGACATTGGTCACTGAGCCACAGGTACCTTTGGAAGAAGAGGATCACACAATTGAAGTTGGCAATCCAAGTGCCCTTAATCCTCCGTTGGTTCTAAGCATAGTTACCAAGTTCAAATTTGAATTTGGTACAATACAGAAAAAAATCGGCTGGCAAAAATCCAGTACAGCGAAGAATGGGGGAGTATATATCTTACTAATACAAAACATGTCATTTCTTCGAAATTTTAGAAAGTCAAAATTGGCAATCATGATTGCAATCTGCACAACGTCAGAATGTAAAATATGTTTTAGTTTGTTGATCAACTAATACAAAACATGTTTTTTGCAGTGTACTCACAGTTCACATATGAGGATATTCACAGGCCAAATTCCAATACTAGTGGTAGTTCAGCATCCCAATGCATCAAGGGATGAATTTGCTGAAGGTTCCAACTGTTCTAAAGAAGCATCTGGCTATACCTTAAAGTCCTACACATCCAATTTCGGCATTTCAAGTACCAAAACCTCCCCTTTACCCTAAAGTCATTTATTCTCTTTGGTGCCTGACTCTGCTTTTTATTCAAAAGCTCAAAGACCCCTTCAAAAACTGTTCTCAATCATGTTGTGAATGCTGCAAATGGCATTAAATACTGCAAAAAAGGAGGCCAAATGAAGGTAAAGGTGTGAGTGGGCTATAAACGGGGCATTCTCTATGCTTCCTCCAAAGATTTTTCGAACCAAAGAAATCACTGAGTAAGATCCCTTCCTATTTCTTTATTCTTAAATAAAATTCTATGCATGCTCCTCTTCCTATCTAAGGATAAAATTCTACCTGATTGTGACAAAAAGTGAGTACACTCTACTCTCAATGTTCAGATCTAACACCAAGAACCAAAACAGTAAAATCTAAGCAAACCCACTTCAAAACAATGCAAAAATATTTCATACAATATCATGCAAAAGCCTCTTTTTCTCATTTAAAATTCTCCAATGGTAATTATCATAGAACTTCAGTCCATGCCCGTTTGGATTCAGGTGTCCAATGAAGATTTTATCAAGGACGGGGATCTTTATAAAAGAGACAGTAAGGAAATAGACCATCTCCAGGGATAAATTCAATGTCGAAGGAAATCATCATCAATGTACCTGGAAATTCACACACAACCTAGCTTCAGAATTTGCCATGTAAATTTTATTCCATGGTGAGTTGATTGATCTTGTATTTGACGTTGCTTTTACCTTTCTGCTGTCATGGTGTCACTTGTGTTGGAAAGAAATGGATGGATTTCATGCTAAGCTCTCCTTCCCAGAGCCATTGAGCATGCAAAATTGTTGCTTCTCTTTCTAGCCGTTATCCATAAGCGTGTTTAATAGACAACTGAAACTAGTGAAGAAATACAGTGCTAATTCAACCTACATCAGAGATTTAGTAAAAATTAGCACCTCTGCAGAGACTTGGCATGCTCAACCTACTCATAAGCTTAAAAGCTAAAAAAGAAAAGCTTTTGAGGTAAGGTCTCCTTTTGTCGATACAGCAGCCAGTCACCCAGCTCTAATGGTCTTTTCCACTTCACATGTATAACCACCAACCACTACATATATCTGTAACCATAGTACCTCACTCCCAAATATCCTGTCGTCCAAAACTTACTCTAGTCAGTCATCAGATGTCAAATGGCTGCATTCAATTAAGCAACAGATGAGAATGTGCCAACCTAATGTCCATAATAACCAACGGCTACTTTAGAGTGAAAAACATATATTCTGTCATTTCTCAGGTAATAATATGTTGGAGCTTGGTCCCACAATGAAAACACTGAGCTCCTTTGCTATCACAAACTGAATATTTATCTTCAAACACTAACCTCCCTCTGTTAACTTTTAGGTTGCTTCCCTCAAACAAGGTATGTTTCAGTAAATTCCTATTGACAGCTAAACCAAGATAGCTTTTGTTGTTTCAAATTGTGATTGAATTTGTTGACAATTCTTACTGGTATTGTAATTTTGTAGACAAGTCATGATACCAAGTGGTATTTTTATTTTGGTTTCCCTAAATTCATTATTTTGTCTTCATCATACTAATGCAAAGTAGCTCTAATAAGGGTGGTGCACAGCTACTGGAATTTACCTAAATATTTACTCTGGGTATGGGCTAATGTAGATGACTCCCATAACCCATCATCAATGAAGCAAGAATATGTCTTGCATTCATATTTCTATTCTTCATCGCAATATCATCTCACTCAGTAGGCTACTCCACACAAAATGAGAGGTTGCAACTTAGATGTTAGAAGTATAATACATTATTTATATACCCGTCCACATTATTCTTAAGAGAAATGTCATGGAATGCAGCAAAAACATTACAGTGTAGTCATCCTAAATTAGTTGCTATCGGGAAGAGGCCTTGAAGGAATACCGTCAGAAAGCTAAGGGCACTGAAAGAACACATACACTCTACTCTGCTGTAAGTAAAATTCTTTGACTCATGCTCAAAACCTTTGATCCAATGTACATTTCAACAGATATATTACCCAAAAGAACAAAGTCAGTTGGTCATCTCAAGACCTCTGATCCAAAGAGCACAGTTTCCATGTGTATGAATACCCTAAAGACAAAATCAGTTTAGCATGCAATGAAAGGTAAAAAGCATATGAGCATCCGTTAAAAACATTCCCCGAGTGGGAGAAACAAAAGGCAGAGGTTCACCCTACCAATTCACCCTACTGCAAAATTAGAGGATTATCTGCCAATTCATCTTCTATTGCTGAAAACCTTTGGTCCCGTGATTCAATGTATAAAATTTAAATTACCAAACAAAATTCAGAACAGCATGGGGAAAACCAAAACAATTAGAAAGAATGTCAACATGCAATAGATAACTCAGAATATGAAGCTCAACATATCCACCACCCTTGAATTCAAAACCTGGCATGAATGAATGGATGAAGCTAACAAAGAGCTACCAGACATAGAGTCGGGTGTGGGAAAAAAGTGCATAAAATGGCCAAACACAACATGCCCAATTCAAGAAAATGCACATCATGCCTGACCAGCTTAACTTCAAAGTTCAAACCAACCCATTACTCACTCACTGTTCAATAATTTGCTGCAGGTACCAAAACCTCCCTGAAAAGACGAAGAGGCCAGAGCAGAGATGAGAGGAGATGGCCTCCCACTTACTTACAAGACCCTCCATACAGTTACAGAAGAAGCAGCAAGTTTGACCTTGGCCAGAGCAGAGATGAGAGGAGATGGCCTCCCACTTACTTACAAGACCCTCAATACAGTTACAGAAGAAGCAGCAAGTTTGACCTTAAAAACTTCACAATTCTAGAATCTAGGTTGTAAATACTAAATACCTGGAGGCTGGTTACTGATACTGCCAACTGGAAGTCATAGAGGGTCCAAGGATGGGTCAAATCTTAATGCGTAGATGCTAGGCCAGACAGAGAAACGAGAGCTCTCCACTTCCAAGTGTCGCAGGGAATTAATTCTTCTTCAGATGACAGCAAATTGGAATCAGAAATCAGGGAAGAGAAATTCCAGGTGCCAGGGTCCAAACACATTTGAAAAGAAGAGTGGGAATGAGGGAAATGCAATTTTTAGGTTTTTGAAACAAACAAATTTCTGCGCAGTTTTTCACTGAAAATTGAATTTGGTTCAGTTCGGTTTGGTCAATGCTTCGCTGACTGTACCGAATCCAAGTTGACGGAATTATTGGCCAAACCAAACCAAATTTCTTAATTTTTCAATGCTTTGGCCTGATCTGGCTGAATTTGGTAACTATGGAACTTCTAAGTTCTGCAAAGTATTCTTCCACAGATAAAGAATCGTTATTGACCCGCAATTGCAAAGGAACAACTAGACCAATGTAACATTGAAAATGGAAGCATAAATAGCTTGGCCACAGAAGCTCAGGTCACATCATTGAATTTGTCTACACAACCCTATCCTTGAACATAAAACCTAAGTCGTTTTAAGACCAATGAGCAATCTACCCATGTGGACTGTGTTGCAGCATCAGATTTGTAATTGAAGCCTTCATATGTGATTAACACCCATAGATTATTATGACATTCTCCTTGAGTGACCCTATCAACATGATCACAAAGCATGTATAATGGGTTTCACAACACCTAAAAGCTTCATAATGATGGCAAAACAAACAAATTTGAATCAACTTCTTTACAGTGCTTCTCTTCGACAAATTTATGGTTAGATTAGCCCATACAGCTAAACAATTTGCAACCAACATTATCCACCAGTTACAGAAACTAGCTTTTAACAACCTTCCTCCAAAAGCAATGAAGAGCATTTTGGATGCGTATTGAGATGTATTTAAGGAACCTTCTGGTGAGGAATATATAATGCTCTATTGATCTTCTTGACGGTACCCGACATTGAAATCAACCATTGTATCACACATTTATAATAAAGGAGATAGGTCTTGAGCAACAACTCAACCAGTGTATCAATGAAGGTAAGATTCAACCTAGCATTTCTTCATGCAGATCTCTAGCATTCTCAGTCACAAAAAAGAGAAATTGAAAAGCAATTATGAACAGATCATTGAGCCTTTAAGAAGATCACAACAAAAAATCGATACTCTCTTCCACAAAATGACTATCTCCTCAAGCATTTCTAGGAGGCTTGCTACATCACCAAAACCAGATCTTGCCAAGTCAAAATGAATCCATTAGATGTTTAGAATAATGCTTTCAAAACAAAATGTAGCCTCATGAGTGAGTGCCTTCTGGACCCAGCCAGTGCTCCAACAACATGCAACTCATCAATGACAGGCTCCATATACATCTCGGGGCATTTGCAATTGCCTATCTAGAGAATATCCTAATATACAACAAAACTTTGGAGGAACATTCTTCAACATTTGTAGACTATTCTAAATAACCTCAAATAACACCAACTAAAATCTAAGCTCCATAAATAAAAAAGATTATGGCCAAGATTCTATTTCAAATTTATGCTTTATCACTGATTCCAAACCCAGTGCCTGAACCAGATGTTACTAACTCTAATCCGGATCCTTGGATGCTTATGGGATTTTTCCAAGATATTCTTCTTGCCGACATCTTGACAGATCTATCACATGTGCATGGCTCACAATGGATAAAGGAAAACAACAGAAAAACATTTACAATTAGTTTTAACGCTAAGAGACCCAATATAAAAACTCCTATTGTTGTCTAGATTGAAAGACACTATTGCTACCTCAAACCTTAGATATGGTATTTCTTCTAGAAGAGAATGGCCATTTGTAAGTCATTGTGAAAGAAGATGAGGACAAGCGCTTATGGAAACCTGTAGTGCCAATCAAGGTAGAGATCAAACTACAAAGGGACAAGCGAAGGCACCAAGGGTTTATGGCCTAATCAATCATGCATCAGAAGTTGCTGCTATGTAATCTTTTGTAGTAGCAGCTAGGGTTCTATTTGTTGAAATATTGTAACTGCGAAGAATATTCTAATTGTAATTGAGTTATTATTATATAGATCAAATCCCCTTTTGTGGATTGATCATGTCGGGTCTTGTATAAGACCAAATTCCCTCTTGTGGATTGGTCAAACCATGTTCATATGGTGATATTTGAGAAGTCCTCCCCTAGGGTTTATTAAAGTGGTTTTAACCACTATTGGAAGAAGTCAGCCCCTGGGGTTTATTAAAGTGGTTTTAAACACTATTAAAAGAAGTCGGCCCTGCTTGGTGAAGAGACATAACCCTAGTGCCCCCTCAACTAGTATAAATAAGTGAGGATGGTGCCTCATTCATTCACTCACTCAATCACTCAACAAGTGCACATCTTTTGGAGGTAGCTGCAATTGCAAGAAGGAGGAGAGAGAGGCGCATGCTCAATCCTAGTCTTTTGTTGGTGGTTTTATCTTTAGTCTTGGCATTGTATTGGCAATCTATTATTGAGGAAGTTTTTGCTGGGTTTTCTCCCTCATGAGGGTTTCCCAGGATAAAATGTTGTGTACCTTGTGATTGTGTTTCTTTAAGTGATCTTTATGCTATTATGCTCTAGTAAATTGAAAAGAACTTAATAACAGCTCTAAATTTAACACGATATCAGAGCTTGACTGAATAGAGCACCTTTCACTAGGTAACAAAAAACATCACTATTGTCGTACAAGAAAATTAGAGCTTTTTATTGGAAGGGAATTTTTGACTAAAAACCATCTAGGGAAGTGCGCCCTAGCCTAGCACATCACTTGGCAGCTTGAGCGCACCTTTTCAGTGGTCAAAGCCTCCGCAAAGTCAAACCCTAGTTTTGACTGGTACCAGAAAACCAAAAAACTACGAAAACAGAACCAGTACCAGTCCAGATTTGCGCAAATCAAGTTTCAAGGGGTAAAACTTGGAATTTTTTAAAACATGCAGCTCCAGCCTACTCGCCTCAGCCCAGTGCATCTCCTGGTAAGTTCAGATTCACTTTCTGAGCACTTTCATTTTTTGGTCATTTTCCTAACTCCAGGTCAAGATGTCTGCAAGCACCAAGCTTGTTGACAAGTTAGAAGGTGTGGAAA
The DNA here is from genome assembly GCA_009831015.1 of Picea engelmannii. Classification (NCBI taxonomy): domain Eukaryota; kingdom Viridiplantae; phylum Streptophyta; class Pinopsida; order Pinales; family Pinaceae; genus Picea; species Picea engelmannii. The sequence goes on along the minus strand of ML798266.1, from coordinate 415,292 downwards.
ACTTCAGTGCCTAGAAGTACATGATTGCACTCATTCTTGAAGAGAATGACCTTGCAAAATTCATAAAGGAAAATGTACCAGAACCCGAAGAAGATGCARCCAAAGCAAAGTACAAGAAGGATATGGTTAGGGCCAAAAGGATCATTGCAGACTCTATTAAAGATCACTTGATCCCWCAAGTGTCTTCTAAGAATACTCCAAAAGAGATGTTTGATGCCCTAACCAGAATATATSAAGGAAAGAACATCAAYCGGAAGATGAACTTGAGAACCCAACGCAAGAATACAAAGATGCAAAAAGGAGAAACAGTTCAAGACTATTTCTCTAGRRTTACTCATTTCAAAGAACARTTAGAAGCAATTGGAGACAACTTGGATGAAGATGAACTCRTCATGACAACTYTTAATGGTCTCACAAGACCTTGGGATGCCTTCATCCAAACCATCTRTGCAAGAAAGGAGAAACTCCAATTTGACAGTCYATGGGAAGAATGTGTTCAAGAAGAAGCAAGAGTAGCTAACCGAGAAGCAGTACTATTAARGGATGAAGACCAAGCCCTAGCTGCTCATGCTAAAGGAGGAACGAAAAGGTCTCATTTCCAAAAGGAKACCCACCTCCATAAGRAATCTCATTCCCCAAAGAGATTCACCCACTTCCATAAAGAATTTCACCCTCCAAGGAGATTCCAGAAATATCARAAGGGWCACAATAAGAGAAAAAGAGAAAAAGATTTCTCCTCTTATCAATGTTATCATTGTGATAAGATGGGACACATTGCTAAGAATTGTCCTGCCATAAGAGAAGAATACAAGAAGGGAAATAACAAAAGACATCATGCCCATGCAGTTGAAGATGATGAGCCACCCACGAAGTTGACTAAAGAAGAGATTGAAGATTATGTTTTATTTTCAGCCCTCTCGGGATCTGTGACACTTGGAGAGGATACTTGGCTCATAGACAGTGGCGCCTCTAAGCACATGACAGGTCAGAGAGACATTCTCTCTAGCCTTACAGAAAAGAACTTTCCCCAGAAAGTTACACTCGGAGATGATTACCAATACCCTATCAAAGGAGTGGGAGAATCCACCTACAAACTTGATTCAGGGACCTAGATGAAAATGAAGGATGTACTATATGTACCAGGTTTGACAAAGAATTTACTTTCTATCTCATCTTTAGATAAGAAAGGTGTCAAGGTTGCATTCATAGATGGTGAAGTTCTTATGTGGCCTAAAGGAATAACCATAGAAGATGCAATTGTCATTGGAACAGAAGAAGGTAGCTTGTATAAGTTAAAAGGTCACTCAAATGCAGCCTTGACTCACTCCAGTGAGAGTCCATGTGAACTTTGGCATAGAAGACTAGCTCACATCAACTACAAAGCCTTACCATATGTAAGCAAGGTAGTTACAGGTCTACCAGAATTCAAGGTTGATCATGAAGGCGTGTGCAAGGGATGTGCACAAGGAAAGAACATAAAGAATCCTTTCCCAAAAAGAGACAATAAAGCAGAAGGAATCTTGGAGCTCATCCACTCATATGTATGTGGTCCAATGGCATCAACCTCTCTTGGTGGGTATGTATACTATGTGTCATTTATTGATGATTATTCTCGCAAGACTTGGGTTTATTTCTTGAAATCAAAAGATGAAGTATTTAGAAAATTCAAGGAATTGAAAGCCTTGATAGAAAATCTCTCTGAAAAAAAAATCAAGATACTCGAGTCAGATAATGGAGGAGAATAAACTTCAAAAGAATTTGTAAGTTTTTGCAAAGATGTCTGAATTAAGAGGGAGCTCACCACTCCCTACAATCCTCAGCAAAATGGTGTAGCAGAAAGAAAGAATAGAACAATAATGGAAGCAGTGAAGACTATAATCCACGATCAAGATCTTCCAATGCACTTATGGGTTGAAGCAGCAAGAACAACAGTCTATGTCCAAAACAAATTATCCCATAGTGCACTTGGATTCAAAACCCCTGAAGAAATGTTCTCCGGAAAGAAGCCAGAAGTTGTCCATCTCAAGATATTTGGTTGTCCAGTGTTTGTACACATTCTGAAAGAAAGGAGAACTAAGTTGGACCCTTCATGAAAGAAGGGAATATTTGTTGGATACTGTGAGGTTTCTAAGGCCTTCAAAATTTACATACCAGGTTACCATCATATTGAGATCGGCAGAGATGTAACCTTTGATGAAGATGCAACACTCAAGAAATCAAGGAGATGTCAGCTTGAAGAAGTATATGAAGAAGAACTTGTAGCTCCCAGAGTTGCAGAACCAGTGAAGGAAGTTACAGTTACACATGATGATGAGATTCCTGAAGATTATGATCTGATAGAATCTCAAGAACCTCCCCAGACGACGATATCTCACAAGAGAAAGCCAGCTTGGGCAAGGGAACTTATTCAATATGGAGAGAAGTATGGTGCCCCAAAAGGAACCATGAGACAAAGCAAGAAATCTAAGCCATTCTCCAGTTATATGGCCTTGATGTGTGATCTCATAGAAAAGGAACCTACTTGCTTTGAAGAAGCCATTCAGAAGAAAGAATGGGTGGATGCCATGACAGAAGAATACCAATACATTATAAAGAATGATGTATGGGAAATAGTTCCCAGACCGAAGAACAAAGATGTGGTATCTTCCAAATGGTTATACAAGATAAAACATGTTGCAGACAGAAGTATTGAAAAACATAAAGCAAGGTTTGTAACTCGTGGCTTTTCTCAAAAGGAAGGCATTGATTATGAAGATTTGTTTGCTCCTGTAGCCAGATACACTTCTATCAGAACAATCGTAGCTCTTGCAGCTAAGATGAAGTGGAAGTTACACCAAATGGATGTGAAAACAACCTTCTTAAATGGTGTTATTGAAGAAGAAGTGTATATAGAACAACCACAAGGGTTTGAAGTTGAAGATAGAAAGACTCATGTCTACAGGTTGAAGAAGGCTCTATACGGGTTGAAGCAAGCTCCTAGAGCTTGGTATGGTAGAATTGATAGTTTCCTGACGAGCTTGGGCTTTACCTAGAGTAAAGTTGATTCTAACCTTTACTTCAAGGTTATGAATGATGAGCCAATTATATTGATGTTGTATGTGGATGACTTATTCTTAACAAGAGAAGAAAAGTTCATCACTGATTGTAAGAAAAAGCTCGTTGCAGAATTTGATATGAAAGACCTAGGCCTGATGCATTATTTCTTAGGTCTTGAAGTTTGGTAGAGCCTAGAGAAGATCTTCCTTAACCAAGGGAAGTATGCAGTTGAAATACAGAAGAGGTTTGACATGTTGGAATGTAAATCTATGAACACACCCATGGAAACAAAGATGAAGCTCCTGGTTGATACTTCGTCAGAATTGGTTGATGCCACTCTATACAGACAGATAATTGGTTCGTTGATGTATCTGACAAATACTAGGCCCTATATATGCTTTGATGTGAACACCTTGAGTCAATATCTGGTAGAACCCAGACGTGTTCACCTTGTAGCTGCAAAGCATGTGATGAGATACCTTAAGAATACGTTGGACTTTGGTCTCTGTTATACTGGAGATCATGACTTCAGACTGTTTGGTTATACTAATTCAGATTGGGCTAGAAGTGTTTCTAATAGAAAGAGCACTTCGGGATGTTTCAGTCTGGAGTCAGCCATGACTTCATGGCAGAACAGGAAGCAATCCAATATTGCTCTCAGCACGGCAGAAGCGGAATACATTGCAACGTGTTCTGCCAGTTGTGAAGCCATATGGCTTCAAAAGTTGTTGACAGGTCTATTCGATCTGGAGATGGAAGCCACTGTGATTCTATGTGATGACCAAAGTTGCATAAAAATGACGGAGAACCCAATGTTCCATGATAAGTCGAAGCACATAGAAATCCGGTATCACTATATTCGTGATATGGTGGAGAGGAGAGTTGTAAAGCTCCAATATGTTGGCACAGATGAGCAGGTTGCAGATGTGTTGACCAAGCCTTTGTCTCGTGTAAAGTTTGAATACTTTCGAGACAAGCTTAGTATAGTCCAAAAGGACCTCCCTCGAAAGGGGGAGTGATGTTGATGATACTACGGTATCCTGACCAACAGTGGGTATCTCCGTTAGGATTTTATATCCTAGAGGATTGATCATCCCTAGACAGATCCCGAAGGTCCGATAGGGACGGTCTGTCAGAGTACCTGTGCATGTATATGCCAATTGTAGTCACTAGTGGTAGCTCTGTTAGGATTTTATATCCTAGGGAATCTTTTGATTACTGGACAAATCCCAAAGGTCCGGTAAGGACAGTCTGTCAATGTACCACGTGGTAGCTCCGTTAGGATTTTATATCCTAGGGAATCTTATGATTCTTGGGCAGATCTCGAAAGTCCAGTAAGGACAGTCTATCAGAGTACCACAAAATGTTGTTGTTGCACCTGCCTCATTTTGTTGCTATATAATGATGACGATGTTATCTCAAACTCGTGTTGATGATGTTGTTGCTCCAGCCTTGTGTTGTTGATGATGTTGTATCAACCTCGCGTTGTTGATGATGTTGTATCAGCCTCGTGTTGTTGATGATGGTGTACCAGCCTCAGGTTGGTGATGTTGTTGCTTTAGTGTTATGCTAATTGATGTTGATGTTTAAGCCTCATACAAATGATGATGATGATGCTACTCCAGCTCTATGCTACGAACGATTGATGATGAGAAAAACTTCTGATGATTTATAGATGTGCCAGTCAATGTTCTAGATGTTGATGATGTAGCTACCCTCTCTCTCTCCTGATGATGTTGTATTGGGTTATGTCAGTAGAATACCCTTCTTGTTAAGGGGGAGTGTTGAAATATTGTTACTGTGAAGAATATTCTAATTATAATTGAGTTATTATTATATAGATGAAATCCCCTTTTGTGGATTGATCATGTTGGGTCATATATAAGACCAAATCCCCTCTTGTGGATTGGTCAAACCATATTCATATGGTGATATTTGAGAAGTCAGCCCCTGGAGTTTATTAAAGTGGTTTTAACCACTATTGGAAGAAGTCGGCCCTGCTTGGTGAAGAGACATAAACTTAGCGCCCCCTCAGCTAGTATAAATCAGTGAGGATGGCATCTCATTCATTCACTCACTCGGTCACTCAACAAGTGCGCATCTTTTGGAGGTAACTGCAGTTGCAAGAAGAAGGAGAGAGAGCCGCATGCTCAGTCCTAGTCTTTTCTTGATGGTTTTATCTTTAGTCTTGGCATTGTATTGGCAATCTATTATTGAGGAAGGTTTTACTAGGTTTTCTCCCCCATGAGAGTTTCCCAGGACAAAATGTTGTGTACCTTGTGATTGTGTTTCTTTCAGTGATCCTGCTTATGCTGTTATGCTCTAGTAAATTGAAAAGAACTTAATAACAGCTCTAAATTTAACACTATTTTAAGACAGATGATTGAAGTGGGTCTCATTCAACTATGTGAAAACTGTCTTTCTCTAGTTTTTGTACAGGAGCAGAAATAGAACCCTTTTCAGCAAACTTTTCTCCAAAACAAAAGAAACATAGACCCTGATCAGATACAACACAGCATACCAAAATCAAGCAAATAGTGTCCACCAATTAGTCAGGATGTAATGTGTTAATTTGCATTAATATTTAAAGAAAAGCTGATTCAGGAAACAAGCGATCAGTGCCACGGTAAAGGATTAGGGAATTTAAAAGTCCCTACATATGCCTAGGGCATTTCTGTGTTGACTTGTATAAATTTGTTATGATTCAAACAAACTGCAAAATACACCTCTCTTCTTGTCAAGTTTGAAATTGAGGAAGCAATAAATGACACTATAAATGTAATCACAAACAACAAGTTTTTTAGCGATAAGACTTCTTTTTTGATCGTTCAAAACTTTCATCTAATGTAATCCAACAAGGTATTCCTCTATGGTTGTATTACATATGAATATCCTTCAAGAATGCCAATTGATCACCATTGGAGGATTGATGTGAAATAGTAGACTGGTGAAAACAATATCCCAAAGGCCCAGCCTGACCTGGCTTATGATCCCTTTCTCCAATGCTAGTCTAATCTTTTTCATGAATAAGACCAATACAACAAAAAAAATAGAATTTCAGAACAACTTCCTCGTGCTCCTAGCCTTGTAGCAAAGGGCTTTGGATAATGTCAAGATCAACAGACTTGCCTCTGTAGATTTCCAGTAACCTTGTGGCATAAGGACCGTCCTTCATATACTTATCAAGGAACAATTTTTCGCTCATTGCAATCATAGAAGGGAGACTAGGAATAGGCTTGTAAAGTTCCAATGCACTTAAAAATTTGAATACTGCGTGGCGAGGCTTGATCCTAGTCTCTAAGCTGTAATTGGCTATCATTGGATACTTCACAATGATATTTGCCGGAAGCCCAGCAGTGTGTATCAAAAAGTCCATGTTTTTCTGCATCTTATCAATGGAAGTATTGAGAACAGCAGGGTAATTCCTAGAAAGCTCCTTGATCTCATGTTCCAGAAGGCCAAAACTTGCCAGTAGCTCCAATTTCTTTTTCAAAATTTCGGGTGAATTGTAAAGTAAGACCAGTAGGGCATAAGCAAATTTTTTTGAGGATTGTGGAATACCCATATTTCTTGCATATTCCATTCTGACCTTCAATGAGCTTGTACTCTGGGAAAGAATTTTGGGGCATCGAGACAGGAAAAATAGAAGTAACTCGCCTTCAATCCCGGATTGCTTCAGCAAATCCACATTTGGTTTCATCCGCCTCTCAAGCTCAATCTGCAGAAGCGAAGGTGTTGTTTTCAAAGCCATGGTGAGAATATCCTTCGATACAAACAAGTTTTGAAGATATTCGACTCTAGGTATCAGACAATTCTGTAGACTGCTATTAAGCATTCTGTGTACTTTGCATATAGCTACCAAGTCCTTTCCAGTAAGGCCCAATGTTTTGAACAGCTCGATTTTGGGCTTCAATTGCCGATCAGCTTTAGCAGTGAGAAAACATGGGGTTTTGATAATGATCGCCCTTACCTGGTCTTCGGTGAATCCTGATTCTCTGAGGACCTGAACCGCTTGTCGGGCTGTTTCGGCGGATCTCGTTTTGAGCAGGAACGCACTTCTTCTGAGGACTGTTGACAGTTGAGGCTGAGACAACCCACATTCATTGAGTAAGAACTGTGGAATGGGATTCTGTAGTTGGGCGTGGGTGTTTTCTGCTAGTGGGGGGTGGTGGTTGTTGGGTGCGTCGGCATCAGCATCAGCAGCAATAGATGTAGAAAAGACTGATAGTTTTACGTTTAAAAAAGTGGAGTGAAGGAATGGCGGTGGTGATAGATTTGCAGGAACAAAACGGTGAAGGGGAGGAGATGCCACTGATGATGAAAAGTGCTTGAAGAAGAAGGCCATTGCATATCATGGGGAGTTACTGCCACCGACCTGCAGTGGCCATTCAAAGGCAAATGAAGTCCAAGACAGTGGAGGATGAAGAAATTTCTCGTCAATCCCCAACTACTAGAATGAAAATATCGGTGACGTATAGTTTAAAAAACCCTAAGCAGGGAAAACTCTATTAGGGTTGGTTAGAGGTTAGAAGAGAGCTAAAAACAGCCTGTAGTGCTGCATATGCATGATATACATACCATATATATATGGTTGGATGCGTAGGTGGTGCACATCAAATGGTATATACACTCATGTATAATCTGAAGATTGGTTAAAGGGACTTATCAATATGAGGTGTTTATTTCTTTCTTTTAAACAACCTTGCATGAGATAGGTTAAGTTAATATTTCTATGATCAATTTTGTGTTGGCATATTATTGTTTTTTTTCAATAGAAAATTAGCTCAAAATTATATTAAGATATATATATTGTTTTTGCATAATATTATTTATGGCTAAGTCCACTCTTAACATGAGTGATAATAAGCTTGTAAATAGGAAGAAACTGTGAAAGTTCATACAGCTCTCGAGGCAAAATAGTCAAAAAGCACTATCATCAAAGGTACACATTCATAAGAAGGTATTGTTCAAGCTTAAACAGATAACCAAAAAAAAACTATCTTGAAAAACAAAATGTAATTCAGAACATTGCCAAATGCTTCAAAGGTCCTGCCCCTCCAGGCTCCCAATGATAATAAGTTATATTGCCTTCATACTCAAGGAGAGCTTGTTTAGAAAGTTGATCTGCCTCTTTGTTGAATTCTCTGTAGATATGGTGGTAGCTAATAGCATGAAAAAATCTTCCAGCCTTCAATAGTACTTGCCTGAAGTTGTCCTCGATCATTGAGCCAGTCTATTATCACCCTGGAATCACCCATAGCTTGAAGTTTTGGAAGAGATAGATGAATAGCTAATGTAAGAGTGGCCCAAATACCCAAGAGCTCAACCTTAGTATTAGTGCCTTCACCATAGTTTAGATACCATCTATAAACTAAGGAATCAAAAGTTTTTATAACCCCCCCTGCTCCACAAAATTTTCTATCACTCTGAGTTGCACCATCAAAAAAAGCGATAGAAAATCCATCTGAATGAGTGACCAGGCATTCTCTGATAGGGGCACAAACTTGAGATGAAGGTTGTTGCTTGTAGAGTCCCAAAACCTTAATAAGCACAGATTGATATGAAGGGGCAACACTTTCAAATATAACTATGTTCCTTTCGATCACAGCAAATAGTAGTTGCAAGGGTTGGAGACACGGATTTATCTTTAATCCAAATATAAAAACAATATGAAAGTGTCTTACCTTCCCAAATCCTTTTAAGATTTTGAATAGATTTGATTCTATTCCAAACCTTATTTGTAAACATACAATCAATAAAAAGATGATTGATATCCTCTGAGCAGTGTTTACATAATACACACATGCTTGGGCCTTCCCAACCCTTTCTCTGTAAGATGTCCCAAGTTAGAATTTTTTGATCCGTCGCCAACCATACGAAGAGTTTAATCTTAAGTTGAAGATCCCACTTCCATATTTTATGCCTCCAACTATTCAAAACCGAAATATTAGAAGTAGAGAAAAGAAACAAATAAGCATTTTTAACAGAGAGAGTATCGGAAGAGTTACCTCCAGTCCACATGAGTTGGTCTGGGGTATCTTTGATCTTTGCTCTAGCTCCAATAAGTGCCTTCCAAAAAAGATCCCATTCTTCCGCAAGGTTACCATTCAAATTCAAGTCTGAGCTCCTAATCCAGTTCCCATAATAATCGGGAGAAGCTTGTTGAGTCGTTGCTTGGGCTAGAACTGATATATTTTTCATATGAAGGTGATTGACAAGATCCTTGGATAGAAGCGCTCTGTAGCTCAACCCCAAGATATGATCTCTGCCTAAAGAGATTAGGTGACCAGAACCCGACAACCAACTAAGCCAGTGAGTGATTAGATGAACAGACTTTAATAGACTATTCCAAATCCTAGAGGCAAAGTTCTGCTTGAAGGCGACATAATGAAACCAAATGATAATGGTTGTATTGTGAAGATATTTGTCCTTGATAATTTTGCGCCAAATGCCATCTCGATTAAGGACACGCCAGAGAGTATTTGCATTTAGAGTTGTATTGAAATGTATTAAATTACGAAAGCCCCAGCCACCACATGATTTAGGACAAGATAATATATCCCATTTGCAAAGGTGGTAATGATTGGTCTCATTGTTCCCCTTCCATAAAAAAATTGAACATTATTTTGCGAATCTTTTTAAGAACTCTGGGCGGGATAAGCTCCAGAGACATCCAGTAAATCGGTTGACTCTCCAGAACTGATTTGAGAAGGATGTAATGACCTCCCAATGATAACCACTTATTGCACCAGAGACCAATCTTTTTCTCCATTTTGATAATTAACCAGTTCCAATACGTCGCCCTCTACGCACCAGTCTTTAAGTTATAACCCAAGTATTTGAAACCTGTAACCAAAGCTGAAAAAGTATATGGAATAACAGATTTAAAAGGAGTAAGATCCAACTCTGAAATGCCTTCATAATGCAGGGTTGTTTTTTATACATTAACTTGAAGACCCGAAGCTTTACAAAATAAAACAATAAGTTTTTCAATTTCCAACCACTCTTGTAAATCAGCCTTCGTCAAGATTAAGACATCATCCACGAAGAATAAATGGAGAATGTTAAACATTATGGAAACTTTGATACCTGAGAGCTTATTCTTCACTTTGCTCTTTTTTAATAAGAGACTGAAACCTTCCATTACCATGATAAAAAGTAACGGGGAAAGTGGGCAACCCTGACGCAAACCACGACCACTCCTGAAGAAATTTGTAGTCTCACCATTGATTAAAACAACATAAGTAGGAGAAGTAATGCAGCTCATAATCCACTTTGTCACTTGAATGCCAAAACCCATTTGAATTAAAATCATTTTGAGAAGATCCCAATCTATACAATCATAGGCTTTGCGTAAGTCCAGTTTGAGAACCAGAGATTTTACTTTCTTTTTTGTTATACTATGTAGAACTTCATGAGTTGTACCAATAGCATCCGGTATCCTCCTACCATTCAAAAAACCTAATTTTTCCTTTGAGAAATTGCTAGAGAGGATAGGCTTAATACAATTGGCAATGACTTTAGAAATCAATTTGTAGCACAGATTACATAAAGAGATTGGCCTATAATACCCGAAAGATGTGGATTTGTTTTCTTTTGGGATAAGGGCCAAAAAAGTTGATTTTAGGCTTCCCGTTATAGATCAATTTTTCCTTGATTCCTCAATCATCTGAACAAGGTATTCACCAACCAAATCGAAAAAAGTGGAAAAGAATTCCATTGTCCAGCCATTAGGGCCTGGACTCTTATCTCTTTTGAATAGGGATAAGACATCTTTTACCTCATCTAAAGTAACAGGATCATAAAGAGTATTTGTCTCCTCATCAAATACCACCCTGGAGAAAAGATTAGTAACTTGAACTTGTTCATTTGTAAAGGAATTATCGTGGGATTTGAAAAAAAAATTGAAGTATTGTACAGTTGCATCCTTAATTTCTTTCTGACTTGAGTGCCCAATGCCATCTTCATCAGTAATCTCCCAGATATGATTTTGAATGTGTCTGTGATTTGCGAAATGGTGAAAAAAAATTGTGTTTCGATCACCGCTTTTTACCCAGATCGCTCTGCTTTGTTGCTGCCATTTTTCTTTTTTATCTCGAATAATCTCATTCCTTTCCATCTCTAAATTGCCAAGAAGAATTCATTTTTCTGATTGAGAGTAATCATCCACAAAACTTAGAAAGTATCTCTAATTTGTGATCCAGAGACTCCATGCGAAGTAATAAATTTGTATCCCTCTGCTTCACCCATTCTTTAGTCTTCCTTTTTAGTTCCTTTAGTTTCCATACCAATCTACGCTGGCATCCCACTTTAGAATTGAATTTAGGATCCTTCCACAGCTGATAAACTATCTCTTTATAATCCTCTTCTAGCAGCTAGAAGGGGTTGAGTTTAAAAGGATACGGTCTATACTTCGGCGAAATATCCATCTGTAATATTATAGGAGCATGATCAGAGATGAATGGATACTCCACCCAAGTACAATATAGGTCGCACACAGATAATAAACCTTCAGAAACTATGCATCTGTCCAGTCTCTTTACAATAACATGAACTCCTTTACGACCATTGCGCCAGGTAGGAACCACCTTATCTGGTCATAAGTCCACTAAATTATTTGATTGTAATAATAACTTGTAATAATCTGCCAAGGAATCAAAAGAGTTATATCCTCCCCAAACCTCATCAGACGAAAGGGTAATATTAAGATCTCCCGCTATGATCAAGTTTTCAAGAGACAGCAGACCACTAGCCGCCATTAGATCCCAAAAGGCACGCCTATCCAAGCACAACCCATAAACATTAAGAAGTGACAATTTTTTCTGGCTAGAAATTACTTTGCCTATCATCAGAATGCCTCCGCAGGTGAGAAGAGGTTTAAATTCAAAAATATTAGGATCCCAAGTGACCAATAAACCACAAGAGGTACCAAGAGAATTAACAAAACAAGATACCCAAGAAGGACGGAATGTATTCTCAAAATCTCTTGCTTTATATTCATGAACTAAAGTCTCTTGTAAAAAAATAATCTTTGGTCGAACACGATCCAAAAGACGACGGAGAGAGGCAGCTTTAAGGGTGCCCCCTACCCCTCTAATATTTAAGGAAAGTAGGATCATTATTTTTCCTTTGCTAGCGCCTTCATTGCTCTAAGTGCCCCACAATTCGTGGCTAAAGAATCATCAACACCGGTCTGATTGGTCACACATGCCAGTTTTTTCCGAGACCTACGAGTCTTGATAGGAGAGTGTTTGATGCCTAAACCTCTTGACCAAGCAAACTCCTTCCCTGTCCCTTCCACTTGAGAGGTAGAAGTGTTGGGTTTCCCCCCAACAAAGGAACCATCAACATCATATTTTCCCTGGTAGACAGGTAAAGGAACAATTGACTTCTGATCACGAATGAACGGAAGAAGAGAATCAAGTACAACGGACAGAGAAGACTCACTTTCGTTTGATTCCCTACCACCGGTAATCACATCATTTGCATCTGATAAAGACAATGGTAGGGAGGAGGCGACATTCAACTACCTTGGCTTTAAAACAGTAGGAGAGGAAACTGGACTAGGGACTGAGACAGGAGCAAGGTTCACAGGCAAAACTACAGAGGAAGAAAAAGTTATATCGTCCTTGGACTGTAATATAACATTCGGCTCAAGGCTAACACAATATTTTTTCAACGAAGCCGAGGGATTATTAGGCATACAATGAGCCATTTCCTTTGTGGTTGAATGCTTAAGCCAACCTGAAGAATCCAACGCCTCACGCTCCCAAGAAGTTAACGAATCAAAAAGAATCGGATAATAGGTTTTTAGCTTACCTGAGAGAGTATCCAGTGGCTCAAGTTGGTCGTCCAATCTCGACAGGTAATGCAAGTCTCCAGAACCAAAAATATCCACAGTAGGGGAGCAATCTGACACATTCCAAACACTTTGAAACTCATCCACATCCTCAACAACCACCAGTCCTTTACAGTCTTGGCGAAGCTTCCCCGTACACCGACATAAACTACACCTGAATGGGATTCCCATATAATCTAAGCGCTGAAGTAACCTTCGACCACACCACTCGACCTCAAGTACCTCTGGTAAGCCACAATGTATATCAACCTCCACAAGTATTTTCCCCACCTTTCTTGACTGTGCTTTAAGAGACTGATGGTCTACCGAGATAAAAGTTCTTAAAGCGTCGCCAATGTCTTTGAGAGCCCCTTCATTCCACAATTTAACAGGTAGACCAGGTAAGAGTACCCAGAGATGTCTCTATGGGAAATAATTTGTATCAGGATCAAAGGCGACCCTCCACCACTTTAACATAATGCTACTGCCTCCAAAAACCCAATGAGACCCCAGTAAAATGGTAGTGTCCTTGGGAGTTCGACAGATAAACCCCAACCATCCCTTTGCAAGATACAATATCTCCGGTACATAACCTAAGGAAGGTAACCAATGTTTCTCCATCCACGCCTGAAAAGGTTCCTAAGCTAAGTAATGGTAAGACACGTCCGACCAAACCACACAAAGCCATTTGACAGGTTTCTTCCAAACCCACGTCTAAACCCAACAATAATTTCTTCGCAACTTTGTTTGGCTTCCAGAGTTTCCTCTGAAAGCCCGAAGGATATGACTGCACGCGTACCTTTCATTGTTCTCTTGGTAAATACTCCCCACAAGTTGGAATAGAACCGATCTCACAAAGGGTGGCAGACTTCACAGTGTAATCAAAACTGGAACGAGCAGGATGAGGAAAGCTAGGAGAGAACCGAGAGTCATGGGTTGCGTTAACATTTACAGGTGAGAGAGAAATACCGGGAGAAGGTGGCGAAGGTGAAACAATAAGCCTTTGTTTGGGTAGCTCAATGTAGTTAAGACCTGCCATTTTCCAGTAGTCTTCGTATGTAGAGCCCATAAGTGCCCTGACAAAGATATTCATGTAACTAAAGACGTAACCATGATAGTAAAGGGACACCTAGACTCCACTAAACTGGAAGGTAAGTGGTCCAATTACCAATAATAGTAAACGTGGAGGAAATAAGTGCCTATGCGGGCCCTGGTACTAAACCATTTAATACCAAAGTCAGTCAAATAAATGTAATAACTACTTCTTCAAAGCTGGAAGATAATATCACATCCGGGACTTCTCCTACTGAGGGTAAGGTCATATGTCTTCGCAAAAACCAGAGACAAAGGGATAAGTCTATCACCATATCTACATGAAAAAAAACTATATAAGTTATAGATCACCATTCTTCATTCGCTTCAAACTAGACCTGGTCCGAAAAAATCGATCCAGAAGCTCTGGTTCGTCTCCCATCATAAAAGTTCCCACCCATTTCTATTCAAAATACTGGTTCCCTCGTTCAACTCCCGCTCTCGCTTCCCCTCTGGCATATTATTGTTGGATGCACCACCGGTTACTTATTGAATTAATTTTGTTAGATATATGTTAGCATATATATCATTGGATAATCTTGCAAGATATATATTAACATATATACCAATGGATGTGTATTTATGGCGCGTTGTGTACTTACAAATTTATAAATATAGTTGGATGTGTACAATAGTATATATGTACATATACCATTAAATGTATACATATGTGTGTGTGTGTGTGCACATCTAACGGTATATAAGTTAACGATATATATGTGCACTCGTTGTGGAGCGAGCATCAAGTGCAGAATTGGTTAGAGGGACAAGGAGTGCATATATGTTAATGTATATCCTGCAAGGTTGATTAAAGAGGTAGTGAGTGCACATCCAACATTATATGTGTTAATATATATCTTGTAGGGTTGGTTAATAGGGCAACAAATGCACATCTAATGGTATATATGTTAACATACATCCCAAAGGGTTGGTTAGAGGGGAGCAATAATACATGGAATGGTGTACAATGGGGTGTTTATTGCTCCCCTCTAACCAACCTTGAGAGATATATGTTAGCATATATTGTTGAAATATTGGCCAATACTCAGAGGAGGAGTGAATTTGTATTGCTTATTTTTCAATATTTTAATAATAATTAATTATTAAGCGTATTAATCACAACAATTGATCAACAAGAATGTACTGAAAGTATAAATTTATTATAACAATCACAAAAAAGTACAAGTTACAATGTGTAGGAGACACCAATCTCTCTTTTTTTGAGCACTAACTCAAGGAGACACCAAACCCCTGTTTAGAGAACCAACTCTAGGAAGCACCCACTCCTTGTTTAGAGCACCAACTCTCTTGTTTCAGGCTTCAACCTGTATAGGACTGCAATCCTCCCTTTCTCCTCCCTTCCACCCTCACTTCTTGAGCATATTTAATTTCTTACTTGGAGACACCAACCCCCTGTTTAGAGAACAAACTCTAGGAAGCACCCACTCCCTGTTTAGAGCACCAACTCTCTTGTTTCAGGCTTCAACTTGTATAGGACTGTAATCCTCCCTTGCTTCTCCCTTTCGCCCTCACTTCTTGAGCATATTTAATTTCTTACTTGGACTCTAATTCTGATTTGATCTTCTAAATTAAACCTCATAACATCTTCCTTCTACTGTATTTTTTGGTTTATATAGTCTTTCAACAAGTGTAAATTTGAAACATTGTGTCTTTTTGTTTGAACCAATGCACCTTTTCATGAATTTAATGTAATTTTAGGACAAATTACTTATTTTCACAAAAACTGTTTAATTTCAGTTTGAAGTCTTATTTGCCTTGTCTTCACAATTAACTCGATCATATCTCTTTAATAAAAATTAAGAATTATATTCTCAATTGGCACTGGTAAGTCAGGATTTTCATGGATACTTGTCTTTTAATAGTGTCAGAGACTAAAGGTTGTGACCATGAGTTATGAACAAGCGCTTATTCTTTAGTGTTAATTCTTCAGTGACTATCATCCATGCGATTTGGGCTTATGACCAAGCACTAAGCAAAAATGGCGCTTAAACTCATAACTTAGATCCTGACCAAATTAACGGTTGTGTCTCAATCAACCATTGAGATGAACGGTCCTTGTTCATTTCACAACTGCAACAAGGCAGTTTAATAACAATTCGACGCAACACAAAAATATCTGGAGGTGACACGTCGTACGATCACCAACGATCCAGATTATTTCGCAAATCTGCTTCGAGTTAACCCTCACATACTTTCGTAATGCAAAATACCCACATCCATCGATATTTCCCTCTCCAATCGTGATCAATGTTTGAGGTTACTTCTAGATCTTGATTGTGATCCAACAACAGGGACTTAATAAAACATTGGACGGATGACTGAGGTTGCTCCAGGCTTTATAACTGGAATCTGACGACCCTCATTAAATCTAACGATCCAAAAATCTCCTCTCTAACTGACCCCACACTTAAATTTGTCATAACTTTAATCCATCGACGTCCCACTCGTCGTTGATCTTTCTGGTTAGTGAACGACTAGATCCACTTCGGAATTTCGGACATCGAACATTTTTCTTCACTTGTATTCCTCACAGTCCGATGGTTCTGATCTGATGATGTTGACCCGATATGACTATATCGACGGTTGTCAGACGACTCTTCCAGCTCTGATGGTCCATAACTTCCCTTGAAACTGAACCCACACAAAACGATATAGATCATTGATCCAATGTGATCAAAGATTGAGATTATTTCTAAATCTCGCTCAATGAATCTGGATCCAATGGTTCATCTCCACTCTTTTTCACAGAGTGACGATTTCTATAACATTTAATGTTGACAAGAGAATAGGAAGCTCGACCTCCTCCTGTAGGGTCTGCATACATGACTTACACTGAACTCATCGACCACAATTCTGCACAGATATTTCAGGGACCTAACTTACTCAATTTAACAAAGTTTTGACATATACATAATGAACAGATGATTTCATCAACCAATCATACTCAAAACAAAGTATTTTCCCTTTCTGTATTAATCAGAACCTATAATTTGTTTCAGATCCACATAACGACAACACACCATATCCAACATTCTGTCTTAATGGAAATACCACTTTAACCACTGATCATGGTAACCATATTGATCATTTTTGCATCAAAGCCAACACTAAAACCATATACTCTTTTTGAAATCAATGTCAACACCATAACACCAGGTCCAACATTCTCCCCCTTTGGCATTGATGGCAACAAAGTAAAACACCTTTTGTAACTGAGTTGTATTGTGTATTCTCCCCCTTTGACAACAATGACAGAAGGGATATGTCTTTGCTCCCCATGAGATTATACTCCCCCTATCCATGTGGTCCTTATCTTATGAACCTTGTGTAATTCAATTAGATATGGAGATTACCCCCAATTTATGTCTAAGGTATTGAAAAGTACTCTTGGGTAAAGGTTTTGTGAATATATCTGCAATTTGTTATTTAGTATCCACATATTCCACTTTAACAATTTTTTGAGAAACGGGTTCTCTTAAAAAATGAATTTTAATTGGGATATGCTTGGTTTTTTAATGCATGACAGGATTCTTAGAGAGATTTATAGCACTGGTATTGTCATAGTTAATAATAATTCGATGATCATGCTTTACTTGTAGGTCTTCTAGAGTTTGTTTCATCTAGATTACTTGAGTGCATCAAGATGCAACATCAATATATTCAGCTTTTTTTGTTGTTAGTGATATGGAGGATTGTTTTTAAATTAGCCATGACACAAGACATTTTCCTAGGAATAATGCTCCTCCACTAGTGTTCTTTATGTCATCCACACTAACAGCCCAATCTGCATCAATATATGTAGTTAAAGTGAAGTCTTTTTCTTTAGGATACCATAATCCAAAATCCAAGGTGCCTTTGAGATATCTGAAAATTCTTTTAGCTGCCTTCATATGAGTCTCTTTAGGTGCCAACTGAAATTTGGCCACTAACCCTACAACTTGCATGATATCTGGTCTTGTTGTTGTTGCATATAATAGGCCACCAATCATTGATCTATACATGGTTTGGTCTACATTTGGTGATTCATCATCTTTGCTTAGTTTGCATCATGTAACCATATGAATGCTCATAGGTTTACATTCTTCCATCTAAAAAAAATTCAACATTTATTTAATGTAATTAGTCTGAGATATGAATATGCCTTTATTTGATTGTGACAGTTGTAAACCCAAAAAGAATGTTAGTTCAACAATCATTGACATTTCAAACTCCTTTTGCATTTCTATAGAAAATTGTTTTCTTAGAGGATCTTTATTACTCAGGAAGATGATATCATCCACATATACTACAACAATAATCATATTCTGATATTCAATTTTAATGTAAAGATTGTTGTCAGTAGCCTCTCTTTTGTATCATTGTTGTTGTAAATGATTATCAAGTCTTGAAAACCATGCTCTCGGGGTTTGTTTGAGACCATACAATGTTTTCTTTAATTTGCAGAAACAATCTTTATTTTTTGATAACATAAATCCCTCAGGTTGTTCTATATAAACCTCTTCTTCTAGATTTTCATTTAAGAATGTTGATTTGACATCCATTTGATATATTTTAAAGTTTCTGAAACATGCAAAGGACAAGAACATTCTGATAGCTTCTAATCTGGCCACTTGTGCAAATGTTTCCTCAAAATCAATCCCTTCTACTTGGGCATATCCTTTGCACACTAGTCTTTCTTTATTCCCGATAACTTGACCATCTTCATTAAATTTATTTTTGAAAACCCACTTGGTCCCTACCACATTTTTGTTTATTGGTCTTGGGACAAGATCCCAGGCATGATTCTTTTATATTTGATCAAGCTCGTCATTCATGGCTTTGATCCACTCTTCATCTTTGCTAGCCTCTGTAAATTTTGGGTTCTATTAGAGAGGCATTGGTTGTTCTGATCCAAATGTTAGTTTTCTTCTAGTTTCAACCCCGACACTTTTGTTGCCTATGATTTGACTTTCAGGATGGTTTAATTGTACTCTTCTTGAAGGTGCTTTTGTACTGTGTCTTGGTGATTCTTCATCTTCCCTTTTATTTTGTGATTCTTCTTCTTCATGTTGTGATTCTTCTTGGATTTCTTTAATTTCTTCATCATCGTCATCATTTCCTCCCTTTTTATTAATTTGAGATTTGATTCTTCTTGATGTTAGATAATCTACCTTTACATTTGCACTTTCCATAACTTTGTGCAGCCTCATATTATAACATTTGTAGGTCTTTTTATTGGATGAGTAACCAAGTAATATACCTTCATTTGATCTGGAATCAAATTTTCCTAGATTATCATCATTTTTTTTATATAGCAGTTGCTCCCAAAGACTCTGAAGTGTTTTACTGATGTTGGTCTGTCAAACCACAACTCATATGGTGTCTTGTCATGGTTAACTCTAAGTTGTGCTCTATTAAGTATATATGTTGTTGTATATATTGTTTCTCTCCAATAGATATATGGTAGTTTGGCTTCATTTAACATATTTTTGGCTACTTCTTGGACAGTTCTATTTTTCCTTTCAGCAACTCCATTTTGTTGAGTTTTTGGAGTTGAAAAGTGTCTTTTAATTCCATGAGTGTCACAAAAATCATTGAACTCATATGAGGTAAATTCCCCTCCATTGTCTGATCTTGGGCACTTGATTTTGAGATTAGTCTCATTTTCAACATGTGCTTTGAAGGCTTTGAATTTTTTGAAAGCTTATGATTTCTCTTTAAGAAAAGACACCCAAGTCATCCTTGTATAGTCATCTATGAATAAAATGAATTAATGTTCACATTGCATGCTTTTGGTTCTTGTTGGTCCACAGAGGTCAGCGTGAACAAGTTCCAATGGTTTTGATGTAGAGTATTATTTTGTCTTGAATCTTACTCTTGTCTGCTTTCCATGTTGGCAATGCCTACAAACAGAGTTTGAAGGTTTGATAATCTTTGGCATATCTCTCACAACTTCCTTTTTACTAACTTTTATCAAATTGTCAAAACATATGTCCCATTCCTCTGTGCCATAGCTAACCAGGGAAAATTTTAGGGGATGAATTTCGCCCATGGGCTAATTTTCCATGCTTTTTCCAAAAAAATGATTTGCCAATTTCCATTTTTTCTAAAAGTGATTTGCCCAAATTCTATATAATAAAGTTATTTTACCTTAAAAATAGCACAAATTTTATAGAAACTATATAAAATCCTTAGAAATTTGAACATTTTTATAAAAATATCACCAAACATTTTGTAATTTGCATATTCAGGACTAGTAAGATTCGCCAAGGTTTCTACATTATGAGATAAGTTTCCATCCTTAAAATTATCCCTATAGCCAACTTCCATCTATTTGGCTCATGCAACATTTTTCAGCTTCTTCTATGTTTAAGATATACACATCACTTGGTGTCATGGGTGCAACAACCACTAATTTTCCTGAGCTTTCTAATTTCACATTTTTGAGAGTCAAATATGAGTACGTGTCCTTGATCACAAGTTTGGCTCACACTGAGGAGATTAGGCTTCAGATTTTCAACTAATAACACAGTTTTTGCTTTAGTTCTATTATTTCCCAGATTGAGTGTACATTTTCCAAGTATTTTGGTAGATACATTATCTCCAAAAGTAACTTGTCCTTTTTCTTTCCTTTTCAGACTGAGGAATTTGTCTTGATTTCCTGTCATATGCTTTGAACATCCATTGTAATGTACCATTGACTCCTTTTATCTTTAGCATATAAGGCTACCTTACACTCTATTTCATTTTCTTCCATTTGTTTTTATTTCCATATCTTCTTATGCTTTTCTTCTTGTATGTTGGAAGTCTTTATGGGATGCTTTGGTAGTCTACAATCACTGGCTTGGTGACCATAATTGTTGCATTTGTAGCATTCAACATTGTAGTCTTGTAATGGAGAGAATGAATTATAGTTTATATTATTTTGATCATTATTATTCTTGATGTTCTTATAACCATATCTTTGAACATTCTTATGATTATTCTTTCCATAAGCTCTACAATGTAATGCCTTATGCCCAAAATTATTGCAAGAGTAACAATATCCAAGAAAGAGATGTTGATGCATTTTGGGGGGAGTTCTTATTGTAGTTGTGTTCCTTCTATATTCATTTTCTTTTGAAGGGAGAGCATATTTTTGTTGATTAGAATCAGTTTTTATTTTGCTTTCTTCCTTTTTGAAAGAGCTCTAAAGGGCAGCTGCATAACCTTTTGGATTTTTGTCAATTTTTTGTGATGTAGAGTTAGATCCTTTGTTAGACTTCTTTTGATCATAACCTAGTCCTAACTTATTGCTTGATGATCTTTGACTGTTAAGAATATCATCCAAGATTCTCGAATTGTTTTCAAATCTTGATTGGTTGTCTCCATTTTCAAGTTCTCTTTTTAGAAAAAACAATTTCAGCCTCTAGCTTTTCACAGTTTAATTGTTTTTCATTGAATTGTTTACTTATGACCTCTTCAATTGTTTTGGCTTCTTGGAGTTGAGTCTTCAAGTTAATAATGATTTGTTTTGATTCCTTGATGGTTATTGAAACTTCCTTTTCTCTTGATTTTTGTTTTTATTCATGTTCTAATAGTTGTTCTCTTAATGATTTGTTCTTCTTTTTATATTTTCTCAATTCTTCAAGAGCACTATTAAGTTCTTCTTCAAGGTCTACTTCTCCTTCAACTTCAGAGTTTTCTTCATTGTCATCAGCATCATTATTTTGAGTTTCTATGCCCATAAATAAAAGTTATCTCTCGTCATCTTCACTCATGTCAGATGAACTATTGTCTTCTTTGAAGTAGAAGTTTTTCCTTTTCTTGTAAAATTTCTTCTTGTTTCCAGTTTTTCTCTTTTTATATATTTTTATGATTTTGAGTTTCTTCATCGTCACTCCCTTCCTGCTTTGGATAGGGACATTTGGACGCAAAATGCAAACTTTGCCACAGTTAAAACATTTGAGGGGTAATTTCCCTTTGTATTTCCCAGACCCTTTCTTGAGTTTCCTTATAAAGTTAGCCTCTTCTTCATCTGATATGTCTGAGTGATTTTCATTTCACACATGCTCATGGTTCTTTGTTGCTTTTGATGCTTTGAAAGTTGTTTCCATTTTTAATGACTTTTCTTGCC
>ML798266.1:349596-393110 GCA_009831015.1 Picea engelmannii | reverse complement strand
AACCCCAGTCATATACTGGGGGCCCTAAGAAGGGTCTTTTGCCATGGCACTGACTGTTTGGTCCCAGACCAAGTACCCCAGGAGTGCACTGGGGGCCCTAGATCTCGTCTAGGGTCTTGGCCATCCTTCAGGAGAATGGCTCTTGCAGCTGCTATAAATTTAACAAGTAGGTTGAGCATGCCAAGTCTCTACAGAGGTGCTATTTTTTACTAAATCTCTGATGTAGGTTGAATTAGCACTGTATTTCTTCACTAGTTTCAGTTGTCTATTAAACACGCTTATGGATAACGGCTAGAAAGAGAAGCAACAATTTTGCATGCTCAATGGCTCTAGGAAGGAGAGCTTAGCATGAAATCCATCCATTTCTTTCCAACACAAGTGACACCATGACAACAGAAAGGTAAAAGCAACGTCAAATACAAGATCAATCAACTCACCATGGAATAAAATTTACATGGCACATTCTGAAGCTAGGTTGTGTGTGAATTTCCAGGTACATTGATGATGATTTCCTTCGACATTGAATTTATCCCTGGAGATGGTCTATTTCCTTACTGTCTTCTTTTATAAAGATCCCCATCCTTGATAAAATCTTCATTGGACACCTAAATCCAAGCGGGCATGGACTGAAGTTCTATGATAATTACCATTGGAGAATTTTAAATGAGAAAAAGAGGCTATTGCATGATATTGTATGAAACATTTTTGCATTGTTTTGAAGTGGGTTTGCTTAGATTTTACTGTTTTGGTTCTTGGTGTTAGATCTTAACATTGAGAGTAGAGTGTACTCACTTTTTGGCACAATCAGGTAGAATTTTATCCTTAGATAGGAAGAGGAGCATGCACATAATTTTATTTAAGAATAAAGAAATAGGAAGGGATCTTAGTCAGTGATTTCTATGGTTCGAAAAATATTTGGAGGAAGCATAGAGAATGCCCCGTTTGTAGCCCACTCACACCTTTACCTTCATTTGGCCTCCTTTTTTGTAGTATTTAATGCCATTTGCAGCATTCACAACATGATTGAGAACAGTTTTTGAAGGGGTCTTTGAGCTTTTGAATAAAAAGCAGAGTCAGGCACCAAAGAGAATAAATGACTTTTGGGTAAAGGGGAGGTTTTGGTACTTGAAATGCCGAAATTGGATGTGTAGGACTTTAAGGTATAGCCAGATGCTTCTTTAGAACAGTTGGAACCTTTAGCAAATTCATCCCTTGATGCATTGGGATGCTGAACTACCACTAGTATTGGAATTTAGCCTGTGAATATCCTCATATGTGAACTGTGAGTACACTGCAAAAAACATGTTTTTTATTAGTTGATCAACAAACTAAAACATATTTTACATTCTGACGTTGTGCAGATTGCAATCATGATTGCCAATTTTGACTTTCTAAAATTTCGAAGAAATGACATGTTTTGTATTAGTAAGATATATACTCCCCCATTCTTCGCTGTGCTGGATTTTTGCCAGCCGATTTTTTTTTTGTATTGTACCAAATTCAAATTTGAACTTGGTAACTATGCTTAGAACCAATGGAGGTGTTAAATTTATAGCAGCTGCAAGAGCCATTCTCCGGGAGGATGGCAAAGACCCTAGCTGAGGTCTAGGGCCCCCAGTGCACTCCTGGGGTATTTGGTCTGGGACCAAACAGTCAGTGCCATGGCAAAAGACCCTTCTTAGGGCCCCCAGTATATGATTGGGATTCTTAGTCTGAGACTAAGCAGATAAAGCCCCTAGATATGTCTAGGGCCCCTGGAAATGTCTAGGGTACCCATGCCTAAGGCATGGGTTGATCCATGGTCTTGTACCATGGTAGATAAGACCCTTGAGAGGGCCCCCAGTAGACGACTGGGGTTCTTGGTCTGGTACCAAGCAGTAAAGACCCCTGAGAGGGCCCCCAATATTCGACTGGGGTTCTTGGTCTAGGACCAAGCAGTTAAAGCCCCTAGATAAGCCTAGGGCCCCTGGAAATGTCCAGGGTACCTATGCATACGACATGGGTTGATCCTTGGTCTTTGACCTTGGTGGATAAGACCCTAGAAAAAGTTCTGGGGCTACTTGATCCTCTATCAAGTATTTTGATGGTACATGACCTTCCTTGAAAAAGGACATAACCACATGAGGGACAAGTCCCACATGCAGTGATGATAAAGTAATAGGTTCACCATGTTGAATGAAGGAATAAGTATTGCCACCTAGTCAACCCTCTCTTACCCTTACTTGTGTTTGGTTTGGGGTTTTTATGTTTTTAAGGGTAAATTAAATTAAATTTATATAATGTTTAAATTACCTAATTTAAACATGATATTTTAATAATATTTTTAATTTAATCTTGCCCTAACCCAAACTATAAATAAGAACCCTTACCTCCCCTTTCAATTCACTTGATTTTTCTTTTGTTTTGTTGTGAGAGAATTCTCTTCTAGTTGCGGCCCTTTTTCTGTTGATGCTTCTTCTTGGTGCGGCCTCCTTTGCTTGCTGCTGCTGTAGGGTCCGTGAGGTGTGACTGTGATTTCTTTGGAGGTTATCTTGGAGCGGCCTCCTCTCAGTTTGCTATGTGAAGGTTGCATGGGGTGTGACCTCTTTTGCTTGCTGTTGCAGGGTCTGTAAGATATGACTGTGACTCTTTTGAGGTTTTGATTGGAGCAGCCTCCTTCCAGTCTGCTGTGTGAAGGATACCAGTAGTGCGGCCCCTTCGTTCTCTTATTTGTGTGGGTGTACAAGCCGCGTCTCTCCTTTTTCTTGCTGCTGTGAGAGGTGTTAGAATTACAACATTTGCTGCTGGGTGTTGTGGCCTCTCTCTCTGGTGTGCGGCCCCCTTTCTTCTGTTATCTTGTGGCTGGATTCTCCTCTGCTGGTGTGTATTTGACAGTTGCAGTCTTCTATTCCAGCTCTAATGCTTGTGGCTTTAAGTCTTCTCCTCTTCTGCTGTGAAGTGTCACCTTAGTGTGCCATTGTAAGCTCTTCTACAGTTACTTGGGGTAAGGGTTTTATTGCTTGATTTTCTGAGTGAGGGTTTGGGCATCTGTAACCACTGTTGGGTTTTCTGTTTTCCTCCCTGTGGCCCTTTTCTCTTGGTGGCAAGAATTTTCCTTCATCTATTGGCAAAGATATCCAACCTATAAGGTGGATCTATGAACTGAACCTTTGTCTGAGCATACTAAATGGTTCTACATCTCTTGTGGTTACTGTGATGTCTTCAGAGGTAAGGTTGTTGTACCAGGTAAGCTACTTACTCATCTTTTCAGATCTGGATCCTATCTTGACTTCAATACTATTAGATCTATTTAGATTTGTGTTTCAGAAGTTAGATCTGAAGCTACATTTATCTCTATGATTGTTTATTGTTTATGATCAGATCTAAGTATGTTTTGTACAGCTTTATAGATCCATATCTCTGTTTATCTTATTCTGATCAATTTGTTTTAGATTTGTAGATCTACGTAAAGTCTAAGTCCAAAGTTATAGATCTGAACCACTGTCTTACTCTTTACCTATGTTATCAGATCTCTTAGATCTGTATAAGTTTCTTTCCAGCATTGAAGATCAGATCTTTTCTAATCTATTTAGATCTGGGCACACTTGGGTGTTTTTCTCCATTCAAGTAGTGTTGACTTGTTTTATTGATATAAGATCTAGTTAAAATGAAAAAGATACTTCTGTTATGCTTTACTACCCTAATTCTAACAGGAGGATTAAGGGCACTTGGATTGCTAACTTCAATTGTGTGATCCTCTTCTTCCAAAGGTACCTGTGGCTCAGTGACCAATGTCCAACCTTTGATCCCTTTTTGCTCGAGACATTCTTCATTTTGTGCTTTGACCAACTTGATACTGTTGGAGATATTACACACACCTAGGATATTTTTTCTTTATTTGCCTATGTTTATTAGTCATTATTGAGGGTCTCCTGTTTTTTAGGAATCTCTCCTACATTCTAGGAGAATATTCTCTTCAGTTTAGAGCCAATTACACTTAGTTAGACCAGTGGAAGTCACTCATGCATGGCAACCTCGGTTTTATCACCAACAATTGCATTTGCTTCTCTCATTTCCACATGTGTAATTCAATTAACTGAATACTGCATGACTAGTTAACTAGGACTAGGTGGAAATTAACTCCGGTAACTGCCTGTGTGAGTCCAGATCTCTCTACACCACCATTATGGTGCATTGGCTTTGTTATCCCCAACTTCTAGGGATAACTAGGGAGATGATGTCTCGAGGCCCTTAGGTTGCATACATGGAGTACAGAGAGACAACTTGATCAACAGTGCCCACTTGCACAGATAGAGACCCACCTCACCACCACAACTCCAATATCATCACGACGGTATCCACCACATCAGCTGGTTTCCGGAAGACATTGGGGCTACCTCCACGAGGTGCAAGCCAGGTATTATAGTGAGTGTCATTTCAATGTTTGAGGCATTTGAGTTTGTTGCATCTATTACTACTTTTGATTATGTAACATTTGCTTGGACATTATGCTCTTTGCCTTGTTTCACTTTGGTGGTTGACATTGCGCCCTAGTAAGTGGGTCACCCTCAGGGATAGGTTTTCTACTGGGAGGTCCTCTTGACGAGTCATCGTGCCATTCCTGACCATACTTGTCACTTTCCACACTTCATCCCCTCACCTCCTTACCTTTTGGGATTTTCTGGTGTATTGACCCAATAAGGGGTTGTCCCTAATTTCATGGGAAGAAAGGGATGAAGGCCAAGAGGCTTGTAGCTGACAAAAGATAAAAGCCAACCATTAACCTTCTAGATGTTCGACCAGGGATCCCGAGGACAATGAAATGTCTCTCATAAGAAACTGAGGGGACCCTTAAAATAATAATTAATAACAAAATGCCAACCAGGGTGGAGCATGTGTGGGCACTGTTTTTATTACTTAGGTAGAAGCCCCATACATGTTTTCAACTTGGGGAAGCATGATGTGACCAGGGTAGAGTTAAGGTGGGTACAATTTTTCATGCTTAGGAAGAAGCCCCACCTTGGCTTCAACCTGGAAACATCCTAAAAGAATAAAATGCAATAAATGGGCTTGGAAAAAGGTTGCATTGAAAACAAAGGTGCAACACACCCTCTACAAAGACACCCATAAATGAGACACTAAACCCCTTGTATGTCATGAACCCCATGCCCAAAAGTCTTCCCCTCATCCATGACACCTCATCCACATGACTTAGAAGGAGGTCCCCTCGGGAAACACCCCTAAACTTGAAGTACGATTCACCAAATCGGTTGTTTTGTCAACCCTCCCATACCTAAACTTGACAAATTGCATAGGGTCTTTGAGCATTGGTTTATTTGGATGTACATGCTTCAATAGTTCATTTATTGATTTGATTTATTCATCATGATGCATTTGACTTGAGATTCTTGGAGGGCATATCCATTTGTCTTTGCAGGACCTAGCTGGTGGATAGTTTTGGAAGAACAAGCCTAGCCCACAGGTTGGATGCCAAGGGCCCACATGCGGGATGATGAAGACATGCCTTTGGAGGCCTAGAAGACATCATGGAGGACCTCACCTAGCTCCTACCACCTAAACAACTTGCCTAAGGAGGCCAAAATGTCACATTTGAGGGATTGATGTCATGTTAGGGCTAGGGTTTGGTGGTGATTGAGGACACTTGGCACGTTTTGGAGGAAAGAACCCTTGGATCATAGAAGAAAGGCATTGATTGAAGACCATTGGCCTTTGGAGGCCTAACATTCCCTTCTCCAACTCAACGACTTGACCAAAAGTGCCAAATGTTGCCCAAGAAGGGTGTGACATCATGTTTTTAAGGTTTCTTTTATGTGCAAAGTATGAATTAAATAATTTTATTTTTGTAAAGGGGCAAGTTAAGGGCTATTGACCCCCTTATCTTGTGTTTTACCCTAAGTTTTATGGACAAACTAAGTTTAGAGGTTTTGTATAAATATAGATCATCTCTGTTTCATTTTTCATCATAACTCTCCCATTGTGAGAATACTTCGAGCTGAAAATTGCACCCTCTTTGAACAATCTCTCTCTCTTGTGCTCTTGTTATGGTTTCATTGTGCTATTGGTGGAAGAAGTAGTGCGCTACCTCTCTTGGAGCTATTCTCTTACATTTGTGGTGGATTAATCTTGGTAAAATGAGGTTTATCTTGTTGTTGCTTGGACTAGGTAAGGAATCTATCTTATTGTTGTTTCATTGCTTGGTTACAAGTGTGATTTGCTAAACTTCTTGGGGAGTATAAGGGCTTACAACCCCACCATATCCATCATTTTTGTCTTGGAATAATATGTTGCATAAGGTTTTACTAGGAGAAGTAAAAGGGTTTACACCCTCCTAGTACTTCCTAGTTAGCCTTGCTTTCCTTGGGAGTTAGAGGGATTACACCTCCAAGGGGAGAGCATTGTTAGTTCCTTTTTTTTTTGACTCCATAACCCAATAGCTAAAGGCACTAATTTAATTGCATTGGAGAAATAAAATCTTGCACTGGTTAACGTGAAAACTCAGGATTTTGAGATTGTCTAAATTGGAATCAATTCTATGCTCTGTATGCTTGGTTGAGCCACTAGGACGTCTCATTTTGCTAAGTGCTTCTCGCTGTTGTTATAACATTTAATCTACAACCATTAGGGAAAACAAATATCTTAATAACTTACAAACCAACTATCAGAAATTGCTAGAAGTTTGCCCCTATAATCTATCAATCTCAACGCATCTTTTAGGTGGATTTTTGAAAGTTTGGGTGGTTGATTTCCTTGCTGTAAGAACTTGTGTGCTCCAACCATAAGGCTGATAATTATCTCTGTAGTACTATTTATGACAACCTTATCTTGTTGCTAAAGTTTCATGCATCAATACTTGAGTTAAACTAGTCATTGCTAGCTTGTCTCTTGCATCCTTAACTAGACTTTTAACAATTTTATTTGTAGCTCTTATTACCCTTTGTTGCTGAGATATATCATTGTTTATTGCTGCAATAATGGACAACACACTTAACTTATTTGTTCAACACATTATTGGTCTTGTATCTTTGTTTTCCTTGTGTCTCGTGCAAGTACAATCAATTCTTGGCAGGTCTTCTATTCTATGGTACATCTTCCACGATCTATGAGACTCTTTTCAAGCCTTTTTTACCTTCCATCATTGACCTTTATGGGGACACTTCATCATCCCTTCATCTTCCATCTCATTTCCCCTAGGGTCACTTGAGATTCCCCCCTTGAGGTGACTACCTCATCTCTAAAGTGACGGGAATACCTATCTAAGGTGACAGTGGGTAGGTCTTCTCTTAGTTGTTTCCATATTGTGGTTTGGTTTGGGCTTTGCCCAACCTACAACTTGTGCGATAACATTTTGGCGTCATTGTCGGGGAGGATTTTGAATCCTCTTCCGAACCCTAACGACATTTTGGCAAGCTATCCCAAAGCCTTCCTCTAGCTTTCCCGACGACTCCACCAGAAGGACGTTCCCCTTCCACCTTTGATAAGCTCACCGTAAAGCTTATCTGGCGACTCCATTATGGGACGCACCCGGAGAAAACAATACCCAACTCCCAAGCATCGTAAACGTTCACCAAAACAGTCTAGTCCTCCGTCATCCCCCACTTCTCATGATTGTCTATCTACCTGTCTTAGCCCTCCATCTTCACCTACTACCTCTACACCTCCACTCTCATCTGTGCCCACTTCACCAAGTGTTACATGGAGCCCATGGGTTAAAGATGCATACAAACCTTTAGACATGACAAAGATCCCTGGATCTCCTCACAAACTCCCAAGGGGCTTCAAGGAATGACACCCCATCTTTTTGGGAGAAGATCTCATTACAACCAAAGATCACTTAGGTGCCTTCCTTCACACTCTTGAACCTTATGACCAACATGAAGATGTCCGGATGAGACTCTACTCCTACACTCTTGTTGGAAGGGCTAAGGAATGGTATGATAATATTATTCCAGGAACAATCACAAATTGGGATCTCTTTCAAGAATGTTTTGTCAAAAGATTTGAAGAAAACAAATATTTCTAGTCCCTTTATGATCAACTCTATAACTACAAAAGAAATTCAGGGGAAAGTATAAGGGATTTCAATGATAGGTTCAATACCCTCCTAAGGAGTTTTCCTCAAGATTTCAAACCTTCCCAAAGTACCATCTTCGAGTCTTACATGTCAACCATGAGAGACCTCTGCGGAGTTCTAATTAGAAAGGGGTGCCCTACAACTTTACTTGAAGCACAATAAAGGGCGTGTGAGATAGAGGAGAACATAACCTCGTTTCTTAGCCAAGAGGAGGATTGTCTTGAAGAAATCATTCATATTAATCAAGTTGATGACTTTGCTATACCAGACCCTCCCCACAATATTAAGACATACCTGGATAGAGAACGAGAGGAGGCCACTAAAAAAACTACTGGTCACACAATGAGTTTGTTGGGTAAAGAAAAGGAGCCAACATCCAAAGAAATACCTCCCCCAACAAATGAGGTTTTGAAGGATGAAAGGAAACGAGCAAAAAGGAAAGTTGAAGAATTTTTTAGGCAACATATTAAACAAGTCCTGATAGAGCCACATAGAGAGAAAAAAATTGGTGTCATCAAAAGTGAGGAGAAAACTCTTTCCCCAAACAAGACCAAAAAATAAGTTTTGGAGAATCACGCCAACATAACCCATCAGGTTCTGGAGGAGGGGATTGACAACACCACCATTTTGGAAAACTCCCTTTTCCTTGATGAGGAAAAGAAGGAAGGATCTTGGGGCTTAGATTTTGATGGTGCACACTCAAGCGGAGGCTCAGGTGTAGGAATAGTCTTGAGATCACCAGACAATGAGACTACCCTTTTCTCGTACAGGCTTGAGTTAATTGCACAAACAACATCGCCAAGTACGAAGCCTTTATCGTGGGCATGGATCTTTCCATTGATATGAACATTAAGTCCTTACACGTAAGAGGAGACTCTGACTTGATCATTTCACAGGTTAACAAGAAGTTCCCTGCTAAAAACCCAAGGTTGAAACACTACATAGATGTCGTATGGGATACCATGAAGAAGTTTGATAACTTTTCGATTGAAGCCATCCCTATGGAAGATAATCATTTGGCAGACAACCTTGTCGTATCCGCTTCTACCTTACAACTTTTCAAAGAAATCGGTCTCTATAAAGTGGAAGTAAATTACAGGCCCTCACTACCTGATAACTTGGAAAATTGGCAGGTTTTTGATGATGAAAACCAGATTCTGTGTTTTCTCCAAAATGAAGGTGAATTCTTGGAAGCCCAGATAAACCTATTGGTGGAAAAGGAAAATATTGAGATCGTTGATTTAGCCGACGAACCCTTACCTAAAGGTGTCGTCCCCTTAGTGAGACTTTTTGATCGAAATGACATGTATAAGGAGAGGCCGCCAAGCAAAATCTATGACGAGATCATTGAATTCAATATTGACATCGAGGAATCCCCAAAGATCAAGTTTGGAAAAGGAACAAAGTCTGATGCAAGAGAGAAGTTGATTTCCCTCATAAGATAATTTAAGGATGTTTTCGCTTGGTCTTATGAAGATCTAAAAGCTTACTGAGAGGACGCCATACAACACACTATTCCCTTTATAGAAGGCACAAAACCCTTCAGACAAAAGCTCAGGCAGATGAACCCAAAAGTTTCCCCATAGGTCCAAAGGGAGTTGCAAAAGATGGTTGAGGCATGAATAATTGAGCCTATCATATATTAATCTTGAGTGTCTATTCTAGTCATCGTCAGGAAAAAGACTGGTGAGATTAGGATATGCGTTGATTTCAAAAATATGAACCAGGCTTCGCTTAAAGACAACTATCCTCTACCAAACACGGAGTATCTTTTTCAAAGGGTCATTGAAGTGGAAATGATGTCCATGCTTGATGGTTTCTCAGGATATAATCAAGTATTGGTAAAGGAGGATGACCAACTAAAAACTGCTTTCACCACCCCTTGGGGAACTTATAAGTATTTGAGAATTCTCTTTGGACTAACCAACACAGGGGCCACTTTCCAGCGTGCCATGGATTATTCTTTTAGGGATTTGATCGAGAATCTTATAGAGATTTATCAAGATGACCTAACCGCCAATCCAAGAAAAGGTGTTAGCACATCCATCACTTAAGAATGATTTTCCAAAGGTGCAGGGAGTATGGAATTTCTCTCAACCTAAAGAAATCAATTTTTGGTGTGGACAAAGGCAAGTTACTGGATCACATTATTTCTAAAGATAAAATCACAATAGACCTTACCAGGGTTGAAGCTATAAAAAATATCTCTCTCCCTAAAGACAAAAAAGCCTTGCAATCCTTCTTTGGCCAAATTAACTTCGTAAGGAGGTTCATTCCAAAATTTGTCAAGATTGTTAAACCCCTTAATAGATTGTTAAAGAAGGATACCCGTTTCGAATGGGACAACGAAGACAAGTTATCCTTCCAACGTATCAAGGAAGCCTAACTGTTGCACCGGTCCTGGTCATTCCAAATTTTGCTAAGGGCTTCATCATATTCTCTTTCGCTTCAAAGGACACCATTGTAGGAGTTTTGTTGCAAAAGAATGATCAAGGGGATGAACAACCGATTGCTTTCATGAGCAATAATCTTAGGGACTTAGAGATGAATTACACCATTACGAAAAAACAAGCCTACGCTTTGGTCAAATCTCTCAAGCATTTTCGAACTTATGTGGGATACAACAAGATCAAATCCTTCGTCCCTTACCCCGCTGTAAAAGACCTTTTATCACAACAAGATTACCTTGGATCAAAGGGAAAATGGGTTTCAAAGATACATGAATACGATTTGGAGATCAAAACATCCAAGATGATCAAAGGGAAAGGGTTGGCTAAGATGTTGACATAAAACAATCAAGAAGCCATCGAGATAGGACAAAAGAAACAAATCAACATTGTCATAAGCGAAATTGAGAACAACGAGTGGTATTTGGATGTCATTTATTACTTGAAGAACCTCACTTGCCCCAATCATTTGGTATATCACAAGAGGAGAGCCCTAAGGCTCAAATCTATGAAGTATTGCATAATAGAAGACGATCTTGGGTGGAGGAACCCTGATGGGGTGATCCTCATGTGTGTAAATAAGGAAGAAGCTATCAAGTTAATGCCTGACCTTCATTCAAGGTATTATGGAGGCCATTTTGCAACTCGCACTACTGCCCATACTATTTTGAGGGCATGATATTATTGGCCCACTATTTTCTTCGACACGCATAGTTACGTTAGATCCTGTCAATTGTGTCAATTCTTTGTCGACAAACAACACCTCCTTTCCCTTCCCCTTAAACCAGTCATCATAGAAGCACCCTTTCAACAATGGAGATTGGATTTCATTGGTGAGTTCAAGGACAACTATAGTAATGGTTATCGATGGGTTTTGATCGCCATTGACTACTTCACCAGATGAGTGGAAGCTATCCCAACAAAGAAAGAAACATAAGAGGTAGTGTTGAAGTGCCTTGAGGAAAAGATGATCACTAGATTGGGTGTTCCTGCCAAAATAACCATAGATAACGCCAAAGATTTTAGCTCGATGGTGCTCAATGAGTTCTGTTTTAAGTATGGGATTGTTTTATCACATTCTTCAAATTATTATCCTCAAGGAAACAAATTAGCAGAATCCAACAACAAACATCAGGAATATTGTAAAGAAAATTGTGGGTGAAAACAAGAAAAGTTGGGATAGCAAGATTAAGTATGCCTTGTGGGCAGATTGCACAACTACTAAGACCTCCATCAAGAAAACCCATTTCGAGTTGGTCTACGGGTTAGAAGAACACTTACCTATAAACCTCCAGATTCCAACACTGCAAATAGCTCAACAATTTGCTACAGATAAAGAAGCATTGCAAGGGCGAATTGAACGACTCATGGAATTAGACGAAACTCGAAGAATGACCTTTGATCAAATGAAAAAGAATAAAGAAAAGGTGAATGGGACTTTTGATCGTAGGGAAAGGAAATGAGGTTTCAAGAAAGGGGACTAGAACTTAATGTGGGACAAGAGGAGGGAAAAACCTAGAATGCATCAAACGTTTGATAGTCTTTGGTTGGGGCCCTATAAAATAGAGGAAATAGCTTCGCCAGACTCTTTTTATTTATCCACAATAGAAGGGAGGAAGATGCCACTATCGGTGAATGGATCCCTCCTCAAACATTATTTCCAAAGTGGCTGTTGGCCCTTGACCAAGTTTTGGGAGCACTTGGTCATATTTGATCATTTTTGGGACTTCGACAGCCTGTTGAAGATGGAGCGCCAGACGAAGTGGAGATTGCAGAATCTCGGCCCACGTTTGGGTCCCTTTTCGGGTTTTGGGAATATGTAATGGGAAAGGGATGTCGCCCTGTGGGTTTACCCATGCTTAGGCCCATTTTGTATGTATAAATAGAAGGATAGGCAAATGTAAGAATAATAGAGAAAGGGATATTGTATCTATGTGATATAGGCTACGTGCCAAGTGGGATATGTGTGATCGAGGTGTTGTGCATTCTATAGGCTTGCAGAGCTTAGTGCAAATCCCTGTGTGGAGATATAGAAGGATTTGTGTTGTAAGGCAAGGAAGAAGGATCTAGTGAGCTGTGTAGATCTTCTGTCCTATGCGTAGTAGGTTTTGGTGGCTCCGTGCTTGTAACCGATTGAAGACGCTAATAAAGAAGAAGAGTTGGTGGACGTAGCCCCAGAGTGGGGGTGAACCACGTAGATATGTGTGTTATGCTTTGTGCTTTGACTTGATGTGTTTATCCCTGCTTTTGCAAAGTGCTTTGATATATTTAGAAGGATATACTTATGCTTTGTGCTTCATTAGATGTGCATGAATAGTAGATCTGATATGTATGAAGATGCTTAGTGCTGATCTACTGGATCTAATCTGTTTTACTGTTACTAAGTACTAAGATACCTTAGATCTAAGTGAATGTTGCGATGCTCTGTGCTATCTTCGAAGTATAATAAGGGTTGAATATTGATGAATGATCAATGCTAAGTGCTTTGTAAGCGATATAATCACAGACTTGTGTCTTAGCTAAGTTTGCAGACACCTGAGTCTCGCAACCACCCCTGCTTCTACCTCGGGGGAGACTTCATTTGCTTCGCAGGTGTTGCCGAAAGGGTCGATAGTTAGGGTTTTGTTGGTGCGCTGTTGTAGCGTTGAACCCCCGGTCTGCCCTTGTGCCAACAAGACCACTTCGATCTCATCTGCACAGGGAGGTGATGGTGGAGAGCCAGGTAATACAGAGGTTAGGAAAAATAAAGGCGAAGTTACATCGCCTAGAGAGGAGAAGGATCCCTCCAAGAAAAGGAAGGTTACCCCACCAAAGCCTTTGTCTAGGAAGAAATCTAAGGCAACCAAAGCCAAGCTTGAGAATTTTCTCACTCTGGATGATTTCGACTTTATAATCGCTGCCCTGAATGATACTTCACTAGATATAGAAGAAAAGAAGGAGGAAGTGTTCAGTCGCATCAGGGACGAGCTTCAAGGAGTACAACAAGCAATACAGTCTAGCCGCGTAGTTTCCACTATGCCCCTGCCATCAGGAACACCAGAATTAGATGAGGAGCCAGCCCAACTAAATAAGATTGTTGATATAGTCTAATCTCGGCTGCGACGAGCTCATGAAGAGATAGAACAAGCCACCCAGGCTTTAGCGCAAGTTCAGAAAGACCTCGAGGACCATATAAGTACTGCAGAAAAGGAAAAGCTCGCTCTACAAGCAAAATGGGATGAAGAGAAAGCAACGCTACAAAAAAACAAGGAACAGTTGCTCGCAGATCAACTCAAAGTATGGGAAAGGGTTCACAGCACACTTCACTCTGTGACAGCCATATAAGTGAAAACTGAGGAACGAGTCCCACAGTAGGTGGCGCAACTCGAAGAAGTAATCCAACAGCTTCAGCAACACATCGCAGATCTGGAACTTCGTACCGTGCTCGAAACTCCTCAAGAAATTAGAGACCTAAGAGAGGCAACTTCTCGTAGCACAATTGGCAGAATGAAAGACCTTGCCTTGGAGTGCAAGCATCTGAGCTCCAGGAGCGCTCAGACATATGGAAACCTTACAGAAAATCCAGACTTATAGGCGTTGGAGTCGCAGCTCCAGGAAGAAAAGCAACACACAGATACGCTACAGGCGCAACTGAAGGCCTTAACACCAGTTGAAAGAATGAAGAGGTTTCCAGAGTAGTGCACGACCCAACAACAGATCCACACGATCCAGACCAAAGTGATGGAAGTTTCTCAACGACTTCAACCAGTGCAAGAGAAGGCATGCCAACTGTTCACTGAAGTTGAAAGTCAAGGAGCAGAGCTTGAACATGTTGTCATCACAGCAGAACAACGCCTAGAAGGACCAGTCAATAATGCACTCATCCAAGAGTTCACTGAGCAAGAGGCCGTAGCATTGCAACAGGTCGAAGCAGCTCGAGCCAAGCTCGAGGCATTCGAGGCAGAATTGCTCAGACCAGAGTGACTCGGGACGAGTCACAGGTGAGTGTTGGGGGCCTGTTGGCCCTTGACAAAGTTTTGGGAGCACTTGGTCATATTTGAACGTTTTTGGGACTTCGACAACCTGTCGAAGATGGAGCGCTAGACGAAGCGGAGATTGCAGAATCTCGATCCATGTTTGGGTCCCTTTTTGGGTTTTGGGAATATGTAATGCGAAAGGGATGTCAGCCTATGGGTTTACCCACGCTTAGGCCCATTTTGTATGTATAAATAGAAGGATAGGCAAATAAAAGAATAATAGAGAAAGGAATATTGTTTCTATGTGATATAGGCTACGTGCCAAGTGGGATCTGTGTGATCGAGGTGTTGTGCATTTTATAGGCTTGCAGAGCTTAGTGCAAGTCCCTGTGTGGAGATATAGAAGGATTTGTGTTGTAAGGCAAAGAAGAAGGATCTAGCGAGCTTCACAGATCTTCTGTCCTATGCGCAATAGGTTTTTGTGGCTCTGTGCTTGTAACCAATTGAAGACGCTAATAAAGAAGAAGAGTTGGTGGACGTAACCCCAGAGTGGGGGTGAACCATGTAGATTTGTGTGTTATGCTTTGTGCTTTGACTTGATGTGTTTATCCCTGCTTTTTCAAAGTTCTTTGATATATTTAGGAGATACTTATGCTTTGTGCTTCATTAGATGTGTATGAATAGTAGATCTGATATGTATGAAGATTCTTAGTGCTGATTTACTGGATCTGATCTATTTTACTGTTGCTAAGTACTAAGATACCTTAGATCTACGTGAATGCTGGGATGCTCTGTGCTATTTGCGAAGTATAATAAGGGTTGAATATTGATGAATGATCAATGCTAAGTGCTCTGTAAGCGATATAATCATAGACATGTGTCCTAGTTAAGTTTGCAGACACCCGAGTCTCACAACCACCCCTGCAATATCGTCTCAACATATTTAAACTAATTCAACCAGAGTTTCCTGTTTGCACGATCTCTTTTAATATCCATTCCCAGAATGAAGTTAGCAACACCGAGATCCTTCATGTCAAATTTGGAGTATAGCTGCGATTTCACCTCCTTGATAACATCAATGTTATTTCCTACCAACAACATGTTATCAACATACAACACTACATAAATGAAGTGATTACCAACCTGTTTGGAATATACACAGTGATCAACCCTGCTTCATACAAATCCCATTCCAAGGATGTATGTGTCAAACTTTTGGTACCACATCCTAGGTGATTGATTCAGACCATATAGTGACTTCTTTAGCTTACAGACCAACGCTTTCTTTCCCTTCACTACAAATCCTTTTGGATGCTTCATGTAGATTTCTTCTTCATGCTGTCTTCACATCCACTTGTTCCACTTCAAGATCAAAAGCAACAGTAATATATAAAATAAATCTAATAGAAGTTAACTTAGCAACATGAGAAAAAATTTCACCAAAGTCAATTCCCTCAACTTGGGAATAACCTTTTGCTACTAACCGAGATTTGTATTTCTCCACTTTACCTTGTGCATTAAAATTCTTCTTAAACAACCATTTGCTACCAACAAATTTTCTTCTAGCTGGCAACTCAACTATATCCCATGCCTCATTTTTATCCAAGGCATCCATTTCTTCAACCATGTCCTTCTTCCAGAGTTTACTATCCTATGAATTCACTGCTTCCCTGATAGTTCTGGGATCATCATCAGTAATAGATAAAGCAAAATTGGAACAAAAATCAGGTGGACTATACCTTTTTGGTTGCCTTCTATCTCTCACTGATTTCCTCAACATTGCGGTATGAGGTTCTTCTTCTTCTTCTTCTGCTTCCTCTTCTTAAGATGATTCAGATTTTGCATCATCCAACTCAAGCTCTATTTTCTCAGGTTCATCTTGCGTTGGTAGGAATTCCTATTTGGACACATCTTTTATCTCTCTGAAAACACCATCTTCATTGTAAACAGTTTTCTTGGTTTCTGGGTTCCAAAACTTATAACCTTTCACACCATATTTTTAACCAATAAAGATACACTTTT
This sequence comes from Picea engelmannii, assembly GCA_009831015.1. Taxonomy (NCBI): domain Eukaryota; kingdom Viridiplantae; phylum Streptophyta; class Pinopsida; order Pinales; family Pinaceae; genus Picea; species Picea engelmannii. Next base: position 376,614 of record ML798266.1, on the reverse strand, counting down.
CAGCCTTTTTATCCAACTTACTTCTATTTTCCTTTGGAACATGTACATAAGCATCACAACAAAACACTCTAATATGTTTAAGAGAGGGTTTCTTTCCAGACCATACCTCGTGTGGAGTTTTATCATCCAACGCTGATGAAGGTGATCGATTTACCAGGTAACATGCTGTACTCACTGCCTCTGCCCAGAATTCTTGTCCTAACTCGAAACTGCTGAGCATGCTCCTTGTTTTTTCCATTAGTGTCTTGTTCATCCTTTCTGCAACTCCATTCCACTGAGGAGTATATGGAGTAGTCTTCTGCCTTGCTATACCACATTTTTTACAGAATTCTTCAAATTCATTTCCGCAAAATTCTCCACCGTTATCTGTTCTCAATACCTTTATTTTCTTCTCTATCTGATTTTCTACCTGAGCCTTAAACTCTTTAAATTTATCAAATACCTCAGATTTATTTCTAAGAAAATAAATCCATGTGTTCCTTGAAAAATCATCTATGAATGAAACATAATACACAGATTTACCTAGGGATGGAAGAGGAACAGGTCCAAACACATCACTGTGTATCAACTCTAAGATCCCCTTTGCTCTTGTAGCACAAGATGGGAATCTTACTCAATTATGTTTACCATATATGAAATGTTCACATAAATCAAAATCCAGAGTGCAATTAGACATACCTCCAACCATGCCTTTACCGTGTAGTGTTCGAAGACCCTTTTCTCCAATATGCCCCAGTCTTTGATGCCACATCATGGTCTTCTTTTTAGGGATGATATTGGTCTTGTCTTCTTTATTTGTCTGCTCAAGGACAACAGAACTGTTACACCCATTATTATAAGTGATTCCCAACAACTTGTACAGAGTTTCACACCGAACTCCCCTCATCAACACCATTTCCTTTCATACTATCTTGCAAGTGTTCTTTCCAAATACAGTATCCACTCCTGCATCATCCAACTTGCTTACAGATATTAGGCTCCTAGCAATTTTTGGAATGTGCAGAACCCCAGGGAGTGTTCTAATCCTACCATCTTTTAGTAGCAACTTAACCCTTCCACGTCCCAAGATTTTTGCTATCGAGTCATCTCCTAGGAATACATCACCACCATCATATTTTTCATATTCAGAGAACCACTCCCTGTGAGGAGTCATATGGTATGACGCACCTGAGTCGATCAACCATACATCACGGTCTTCATGTGTACTTGTAGATTCCAGGTAAACATCACCTCCTTCCTCAGTGGAGGTTTTCTCCTTTGTGGAAGAGGTACTATCAGATCCCTTTGGTTTTTCAAGCCTCTTACAAATAAAGAATCTGTGCTATGACCATCCAAGCTTTTTCGCCTCATCTCTTCAGATAACAAGGATGCAACTACATCCTCATACTTCAATGTAGATTGAGTGGTACTACCTATTGCTACAACCATATTATCCCAAGAGTCTAGCGAAGAACATAAAAAAATAATACACTTATCTTCTTCTGCAATCATAATATTAACAGAGCCAAGTTGACTTACCAGAGTATTAAAGGCATTTAGATGTTCTGTCACAAAATCTCCATCTTCCATCCTAAGATAATGCAACTTCTTTCGAAGAAACAACTTGTTTACCAGGGACTTTGATTGATAAAAATTCCCCAACTTATGCCATAGTTCCTTGGCTGTAGATTCTCCTGAGACATTCAACAACACCGAATCTGCCAGGCAAAGTTGAATAGTACTCCTTGTTCTTCTGTCTAACTTCTCCCAATATTCCTTCGACATACCAATAGGTGGTGTACTAGTAGTTTTTGCACTAGTAGGTTGTGTACCAGTAGCCTGTGTGCTAGTAGACAGTGTACCAGTAGGCTATGTACCAGGATCCACAACGATCCATTGTTCTTTGTTTACAATAAGGTCCTCCATCTTGAGCTTCCATAGCTCAAATTTTTTATCGTTGAACTTCTCTATCTCGATTCTAGATGAGCTCGCCATTCCTCTTTCTATACTCGAATCTCTACTGCAAAAGCTCCCACTAAACCCAGGTTTATCATAGACCCAAGATAAACTTGATCTATCAATACTGAGCCAAACCCTCAACAACAAAGGCGTCTCTCTGAAGCCAAAAACGAGCTCTGATACCACATGTAAGTTTTAAACCTATGAAGTAAAGCAATGCATATAGATTCTTAAGCAAAACATAATTTAATCAATGGCTCATACACAGAGATTTTATACCAGAAACCCTCAACCGGGAAAACCTTTCTTATATTCATTATATCAAATTTCACCATTCACTATACAATATATAATATGTTTTTAGGTATTCCGTAGATACCAAAACCCTCATCCCTAAAACCAAGATTATTTTTAGTAAACCGCTAAAAATAGCAAAAACCGCCAAAAAAATAAAATTTCGGGGCACTTCCCTGGGCTATGCCCGGTGCCGAACTCTACGTGTAACCAGGGGGGGGCATACTTGCCCCCCCTTGGGACCCCCCTAGGAAAGCACCCGACGCACACGACACAAACATAGCACTACTACGAGGGATCGTCAGACGCAATTTTCATATCCGACGCACCCGCACACACACATGCAAAGAATATAACACATACCCAACAGAGTTTACACCAGACTCTGTGTCCATATTCGACATGTAAGACATCTCTAGGATTTCTATCAGGGAGGTAAATCATCAATCTCAATTATACACTTTTTCTAAGTTTATTGAACCTGATTCCTCTATACTACTTACGCATGCTGATGACAGTAGTAGACTATGTCATGAAAAGTTTGGTCACTTGAACTTCAGGTACATACAAAAACTTAGCAAGAAAGGGATGGTCATTAGATTAACTGATATTGTGAAGGATGTTTCCCTGGAAAGCACCCTCAAGAGAAGTTTGAGAAGGGGAAGGATCACAGGGCGTCCTCTCCATTAGATCTGATCCATAGTGATCTCATGGATCCATTCCCACACCCATCCATCAACAAGGCAAGGTATGTGCTCACATTTTTGGATGATTACTCATGTTATACTTGGGTATTTTTTCTTAGGCAGAAGTCCGAGGTCTTTGAGAATCTCAAAGAGTTCAAAGCACTTATTTAGACTCAATTAGGGAGAAAAATCAAATCCATCCATACAGATAATGGGGGGAGTAGGTAAACATAGATATTTAAAATATTTGTCTTGAGGCTAAGATATAGTTGCGGCACACAATACCATATACTTCGCAAGAGAACGGGGTCGCTGAGTGGAAAAACAGATCTCTCAAAGAGATGGCCTCTTGCATGTTGCATGCAAGATCACTTCCTCCCAAGCTGTGGGCTGGGGCACTTAATTGTGCCAATCACATTCATCACAAATGACTTAATTGTGACAAGACTCCTTTCGAGGCTTGTACCAGAAACAAACCGGGAGTCACCCACTTTCGTGTCTTCAACTCACGTGCATGGGCCCAGATTCTCTCTGAAAAGAGGAAAGCAATTGATCCTCAGAGTACTACATGTATCTTTGTTGGACACCGACACAATGTAAAAGGATATAGACTCATTGATCCCTCTGTAGCCTAAATCATCATCGAACATAGTGTTTATTTTGAGGAAAGTCTCTCACATGCTCCACATGAACATCATGCAGGTACTTTTGTCCTTCCACCAGTTCGAGATGATGAGTCTACACATTCAAAATCTACTTCAGTTCTGAGTTATGATACAAAGTTAGAGGGTTTAGAACATGCGTATGCATTTTTAGTACAGGAAGATGAGGAACCACAATAGAGGTCCAAGTGGGCACAAACCACTCTTTAGGATGCAAGAGATCTTGTTGGGCATCCAATAGATCTTAGGAGGACTCGATCTCAGTTCAAGGAGGCCCCTTGTGTACTCACAATGACTGAGCCCATGTTTCCTATGCACTGTTATGTGGCTCAGTATTCAGACCCATAGACCTATGGCGAGGCTATAGGGAATCCCTTCTTGAAATAAACCATGCAGGAGGAGTACAACTCCCTTCTCGATAACTAGACTTGGTATTTGGTTATGCTTCTTTCAGGAAGGAAGCTTGTTAGATGCATATGGGTCTACGGGACCAAGGGCACAACAAATGGATAGGTTATCAAATAAAAGGAAAGAATAGTTTCCAAAGGTTTTCAACAGATCCGATTACAATGAGACATTTGCTCCTGTAGTGAAGATGGATTCCATTCATTTGGTTGTTTCTATTTTAGAAACTAGAGGATGGGAAGTCCATTAGATGGATGTGAAGAACACGTTTCTTCACGAAGATCTAAAATAGGATATTTACATGGAGCATCCACATAGCTTCATACAAGATTCTTCTTTGGTTTGTAGACTCAAGAAGTCTCTCTATGGCCTCAGGTAGGGGCCGAGAGCATGGTCCACCAAGATGGAGTCCTACCTGCTGTCCCAAAATTTTGTGAGATGCAAATCTGATCCAAATGTCTACATGATTAGGACTATTGATTCACTTCTGATTCTAGTTCTTTATGTGGACTATCTTTTGATCACTGACTGTTCGACTTCATGGATTGTTGCAGTGAATAAGATTCTGCATGACAAATTATTGACAACGGACATAGTGCCACTCCATTACTTTCTTGGTCTTGAGATTAATCTGGATGCTTCAGGCATCAATATATCTCAAGTCAAGTATGCTCAGGATCTTATGGAGAGATTCCACATGACAGACTGCAAGTATGCCCCTACTCCCTTCCTATCTAGGGTGAGACTTGAGGATGGCGGGGACACTCCACTCGTTCACAACATTCTATACATACAACTAGTGGGGATTTTGTTGTATCTCTCCCACTCTCAACTAGACCTATCATATGCAGTGGGAGCAGTCTCCAGGTACATGCATGAGCGACAAGAGTTACATTGGAAGGATGTAAAACGTATCCTTCGGTATGTTTGGGCACCATAAGTTATGGGATCCACTATGCAGTAGGTTGCAAGTTGGATCTCATAGGCTTCACATATTTTGACTGGATCTCATAGGCTTCACTTAGATCTCATTAGATCTAAGTGAATACTGCGATGCTCTGTGCTATCTGTAAAGTATAATAAGGGTTGAATATTGATGAATGATCAATGCTAAGTGTTGTGTAAGTGATATAATCACAGACCTGTGTCCCAGTTAAGGTTGCAGACACCCGAGTCTCGCAACCACCCATGCTTCTACCTTGGGTGAGACTTCATCTGCTTTGCAGGTGTTGCCGAAAGGGCCGATAGTTAGGGTTTTTTTGGTGTACTGTTGTAGCGTTGAACCCCAGGTCTGCCCCTGTGCCAACAAGACCACATCGATCTCACCTGCTCAGGGAGGTGATGGTGGAGAGCCAGGTAACACAGAGGTCAAGCAAAATAAAGGCGAAGTTACATCGCCTAGAGAGGAGGAGGATCCCTCCAAGAAAAGGAAGGTTACCCCATCAAAGCCTTCGTCCAGGAAGAAAGCTAAGGCAACAAGAACCAAGTTTGAGACTGTTCTCACTCCGGATGACTTCGACTTCATAATCACTGCCTTGATAGCAGAAAAGCAGGAATCCAAGTAGGAGGAAGTGTTCAGTCGAATTAGGGACGAGCTTCAAGGAGTACAACAAGCAATACAGTCTAGCCGCACCGTTTCCACTACGCCCCTGCCATCAGGAACAACATAATTAGGTGATGAGCCAGCCCAACTACATCGGATTGCTAATACAGTCGAAGCTCAGCTGCAACAAGCTCAAGAAGAGATAACACAAGTCACCCAGGCTTTAGCACAAGTTCAGAAAGACCTCGAGGACCACAGAAGTACTGCAGAAAAGGAAAATCTCGCTCTACAAGAAAAATGGGATGAAGAGAAAGCAGCGCTATAGAAAAACAAGGAACAGTTGCTCACAGAGCAACTCAAAGTACGGGAAAGGGTTCACAGTGCACTTCGCTCCGTGACAACCATATAAGTGAAAACTGAGGAACGAGTCCGACAACAAGTGGCGCAACTCGAAGAAGTAATCCAACAACTTCAACAGCGCATCGCAGATCTGGAACTTCGTACCGTGCTTGAAACTCCTCAAGAAATCAGAGACCTAAGAGAGGCAACTACTTGTAGTGCAGTTGGCAGAATGAAATCCCTTGCCTTGGAGTGCAAGCAGATGAGCTCCAGGAGTGCTCAAACATATGAAAACCTTATAGAAAATCCAGACTTACAGGCACTAGAGTCGCAGCTGAGGAAGCAAAGGAGCACACAGATATGCTACAGGCGCAGCTGAAGGCCTTAACACCAGTTGAAAGAATGAAAAGGTTTCCAGAGCAGTGCACGACCCAACAACAGATCCACATGATCTAGACCAAAGTGATGGGAGTCTCTCAACGACTTCAACTAGTGCAAGAGAAGGCATTCCAACTGTTTACCGAAGTTGAAAGCCAAGGAGCAGAGCTTGAACAGGTCATAATCACAACAGAACAACGCCTAGAAGGGCTAGTCAATGATGCACTCATCCATGAGTTCAATGAACAAGAGGTCGTAGCATTGCAACAGGTCGAAGCAGCTTGAGCCAAGCTCAAGGAATTCAAGGCAGAATTGCTCAGACTAGAGTGACTCGGGACGAGTCACAGGTGAGTGTTGGGGGCTTGTTGGCCCTTGACCAAGTTTTGGGAGAACTTGGTCATATTTGGCTGTTTTTGGGACTTCGACAACCTATCGAAGATGGAGCGCCGGACGAAGCGGAGATTGCAGAATCTCGGCCCACGTTTGGGTCCCTTTTTGGGTTTTGGGATTATGTAATGGGAAAGGGATGTCAACCTGTGGGTTTACCCACGCTTAGGCCCATTTTGTATGTATAAATAGAAGGATAGGCAAATGTAAGAATAATAGAGAAAGGAATATTGTATCTATGTGACATAGGCTACGTGCCAAGTGGGATCTGTGTGATCGATGTGTTGTGCATTCTATAGGCTTGCAGAGCTTAGTGCAAGTCCCTGTGTGGAGATATAGAAGGATTTGTGTTGTAAGGCAAGGAAGAAGGATCCAACGAACTGCGCAGATCTTGTGTCCTATGCGTAGTAAGTTTTGGTGGCTCCGTGCTTGTAACCGATTGAAGACTCTAATAAAGAAGAAGAGTTGGTGGACATAGCCCCAAAGTGGGGGTGAACCACGTAGATCTGTGTGTTATGCTTTGTGCTTTGAATTGATGTGTTTATCCCTGCTTTTGCAAAGTGCTTTGATATATTTAGAAGGATATACTTATGCTTTGTGCTTCATTAGATGTGTATGAATAGTAGATCTGATATTATGAAGATGCTGAGTGCCGATCTACTGGATCTGATCTGTTTTACTGTTGCTAAGTACTAAGATACCTTAGATCTAAGTGAATGCTGCGATACTTTGTGCTATCTACGAAGTATAATAAGGGTTGAATATTGATGAATGATCAATGCTAAGTGCTCTGTAAGCAATATAATCACAGACTTGTGTCCCAGCTAAGTTTGTAGACACCTGAGTCTCGCAACCACCCCTGCTTCTACCTCGGGTGAGACTTCATCTGCTTCGCAAGTGTTGCTGAAAGGGCCGGTAGTTAGGGTTTTGTTGGTGTGTTATTGTAGCATTGAACCCCGGGTCTGCCCCTGTGCCAACAATGGCACTTGACTTCTTCAGGGCCTGGGCCCCAGGTAAGTAGGTAGGTCATTTTGCTTTCCTTGCATTTGCATATTGATTGCTCATGATAGTTTAGATGCATTTCATATTTTATTTTTCTCTATTTGCATATTGATTTCATGATTAGTTTAGAATTTTTTGAAAAAAATGCTAAAATTTTCTTTTCTACATTAACTTTCATTTTTGATTTTGATAATATATGGATGAAGGGTGATAGAAACACCCTAGATTTTATGGTGTTATGTTTCAGTGTTGGCACAGGTCCACTAGGAGATGTTGTGGTTCTCATGCACTCTACGATAAGTACATGTCCCCAAGTAGGATATAGATGTTATCCCCAACTTCTAGGGATAACTAGGGATATGATGTCTCAAGGCCCTCAGGTTGCGTACATGGAGTACAGAGAGATAGCTTGAGCAACAAGGTCCATTTGCATAGACAAAGACCCACCTCACCACCACAGCTCTAGGATCATCACGACAATATCCACCACATTAGCTGGCTTCCGAAAGACATTAGGTCTTGCTCCATGACGTACAATCCATGTATTATGGTGAGTGTCATTTCAATATTTGAGGCATTTGAGTTTGTTGCATCTATTACTACTTTTGATTATGTAACATTTGTTTGGACATTATGCTCTTTGCCCTGTTTCACTTTGGTGGTTGACATTGTGCCCTAGTAAGTGGGTCACCCTCAGGGATAGGTTTTCTATTGGGAGGTCCTCTTGACGAGTCATCGTGCCATTCCTGACCATACTTGTCACTTTCCACACTTCATCCCCTCACCTCCTTACCTTTTTGGATTTTCGTGTGTACTGACCCAAGAAGGGGTTGTCCCTCATTTCATGGGAAGAAGGGGATGAAGGCCCAGAGGCTTGCATTTGGAAAAAGATAAAAGACAATCATTAACCTTCTAGATGCTCGTCCAACGATCCTGAGAACAATGAAATGTCTCTCATAAGAAACTGATGGGACCCGCAAAAGAATAATTAATAACAAAATGCCAATTAAGGTGGATTATATGTGGGCACTGTTTTTATCGCTTAGGTAGAATCCCCACACATGATTTCAACTTGGGGAAGAATGATGTGACTAGGGTAGAGTCAATGTGGGCACAATTTTTCATGCTTAGGTAGAAGCCCCACCTTGGCTTGAACCTGGAAGCATCCTAAAATAATTAAAGACAATAAATGGGCTTGTAATAAGGTTGCATTGAAAAAGAAGGTGCAACACACCCTCTACAAAGGCACCAATAAATGAGACACTACAACCCCTTGTATGTCATGAACCCCATTCCCAAAAGTCTTCCCCTCATCCATGCCACCTCATCCACATGAATTATAAGGAGGTCCCCTTAGGAAACACCCCTAAACTTGAGGTACGATTCACCAAATAGGTCGTTTTGTCAACCCTCCCATACCTAAACTTGGTAAATTGCATAGGGTCATTGAGTATTGGTTTATTTTGATGAGGTGGTTTGGATGTACATGCTTAGATGGCTCTTTTATTGATTTGATTTACTCATCATGATGCATTTGAATTGAGATCCTTGGAGGGCGTATCCATTTGTCTTTGTAGGACCTAGTTGGTGGACAATTTTGGAAGAACAAGCCTAGCTTGGACTTCCATAGGGCTTGAATCCCACAGGTTGGATGCTAAAGGTGCACATGCCGGATGGTGAAGACATGCCTTTGGAGGCCTATAAGACATCATAGAGGACCTCACCTAGCCCCTACCACCCAAACGACTTTCCTAAGGAGGCCAAAATGTCACCTTTGAGGGCTTGACGTCATATTAGGGCTAGGGTTTGGTGGTGATTGAGGACACTTGGCACATTTTGGAGGAAAGAACCCTTTGATTATGGAAGAAAGGAATTGATTGAATACCATTGGCCTTTGGAGGCCTAGCGTTCCCTTCTCCAACTCAACGACTTAACCAAAAGTGCCAAACATCGCCCAAGAAGGGGGAAATGTCATGTTTTTAGGGTTTCTTTTATGTGCAAAGTATGAATTAAATAATACTATTTTTGTAAAGGGGAAAGGTAAGGGCTGTTGACCCCTTATCTTTTGTTTTACCCTAAGTTTTGTGGACAAACTATGTTTAGAGGATTTGTATAAATAGAGATCATCTCTATTTCATTTTACCTCATAGCTCTCCTATTGTGAGAAGACTCCTAGCTTAAAATTGTGCCCTCTTTGGGAAATCTCTCTCTCTTGTGATCTTGTTATGGTTTCTTTGTGCTAGTGGTGGAATAAGTAGTGCACTACCTCTCTTGGAGCTATACTCTTGCATTTGTGGTGGATTAATCTTGGTAAAAGGAGGTTTATCTTGTTGTTGCTTCGACTAGGTAAGGAATCTATCTTATTGTTGCTTCATTGTTTGGTTACAAGTGTGATTTGATAAACTTATTGGGGAGTATAAGGCCTTACAACCCCACCATATCCATCATTTTTGTCTTAGAATAATTTTTTGCATAAGGTTTTACTAGGAGAAGTAAAATGGTTTACACCCTCCTAGTACTTCCTAGTTTGCCTTGCTTGCATTGGGAGTAAAAGGGATTACACCCCAAGGGGAGAGCATTGCTAGATATTTTTTATTTTGACTCCATAGCCCAATAGTTAAACGCACTAATCTAATTGCATTGGATAAATAAAATCTTGCATTTTTTAACGTAAAAACTCAGGATTTTGAGATTGTCTAAATTGGAATCAATTCTATGCTCTATATGCTTGGTTGAGCCACTAGGGCATTTCATTTTGCTAAGTGATTCTTGTTTATATTATAACATTTAATATACAACCATTAGGGCTGCATAAAACCTAAAAAAATCTCTAAATAACTCACAAACCAATCGTCAGAAATTGCTAGAAGTTTGCCCCTATAATCTATCAATCTCAGCGCATCTTTTAGGTGGATTTTTTGCAAGTTTTGGTGGTTTATTTCCTTGCTGTAACAACTTCTGTGATACAACCATAAGGCTGATAATTATATCTACAATACTATTTATGACAACCTTATCTTGTTGCTAAATTTTCATGCATCAATACTTGAGTTAAACTAGTCATTTCTAGCTTGTCTCTTGCATCGTTAACTAGACTTTTAGCAACTTTATTTGCAACTCTTATTACCCTTTGTTGCTGATATATATCATTGTTTATTTATGCAATTAGGGACACCAATATTAACTTTATTGTCCAACACATTATTGGGCTTGTATCTTTGTTTTCATTGTGTCTTGGGCAGGTACAATCACTTCTTGGCAGGTCTTCTATACTGCCATCTACGAGACTCTTTTCAATCCCTTTTTACTTTCGATCATTGACCTATAGGGGGACATTTCATCAACCCTTCATATTCCATATCATTTATAAGGTTACCTGATATTCCCCCCTTGAGGTCATTACCTCATCTCTAAAGTGGCGAGAATACCTATCTAAGGTGACAACGGGTAGGTGTTCTCTTAGTTGTCGCCATATTGTGGTTTTGTTTAGGGTTTTACCAACCTACAACTCGTGTGATAACATAGTTCTCTTCTAGTGCACATTAATTGAGCCATGTAGAGTATATCATGTGTAAATTATCATTCATTCATTTGGTTAATACATTTTCTATTCTTTTCTCTCCATTTTTTCTCTCATATTCTCACTTTTGCAAGCTATATTTGTTCTTCTGCTAGCTAGATATCTTGTACAGGCACTCACCACATTCTACATGGTATCAGAGCCCACAAACCGCTAGGAAGAAGGCGCACCAACATTTTTTATTTGCAGATAGAATATTGAAGAACACAAGAAGAATGGAATCTTCGTCGTCTGTCATGTTAACATCGTACAATTACTTTAAATGGAACAAAAAGATAGAGATTTTGCTCCAATGTAGAGGATTGTATAGGTTAACCATGGCTATGGAAATAAAACCTACATTAGCCACAGAAAAATCCAAATACCTCAATAGAATGGATGAGGCTTACAGAGCCCTTTGCATGCACATATCCTTGAGTTTTCGTTTCATGTATATTCTTGCAAAACTCCAAACGAGATCTGGACCACCATGGAAGGACTCGTTGGAAAACAAGATGCGATGAGAGGCCATATGCTCGAGGTGGAATTACTTGCATTAGATCCGAGTAGCTTAAAAACATCAAGATTTCTTCACAAGCCACAAGGATTTGTTGCTGCAACTCAAGGCTTGCGGGGTTGATAAATCAAAAGGAGGAAAAGCGAATGGTTTTCACCATTTTGTCAAAACTTGGTCCAGATTATTCAGTTTTTGTTTCTACTTTACACACTCGGAGTTTGACTGCTAGAGCATTGTGGACTATGCCCTCTTTGGAGACCTTCATTGAGGCCTTGATTCAGGAGGAAGAGAAACTCATCAAAATGGGTGTAATAAAAAACTCCAAAGCGCATGCACTTGATGCACATGATGACAATAGTTCTCAACATCAAAAATCGAAAAAGAAGGGCAAAGAAAAGATACATGTAGAAAAAAAGAAGGAAGGGTACTCCAAACCCTTCAATGACTCCTCAGGATCTAAAAGTGGAAAAGGGAAGAAAGGACATACGTGTACCTACTGCAAATGAGGATTCCATCCAGAATCCTCATGCAGGAAGACGAAAATTGACCTTATGACTCATATTCTTTAAAATAATAACCTTGGGGATCAAATTCTCGAGGGTGCCAAGAAGAAGTCAAAAGGTCATGCTCCCAAAGGTAATCATCATGCATCGGTTGGTGTTCACTCTTCACCTGATGCCTGGATCATGGATTTAGGCACATCCCACCATATGGATGACATACATGATATCTTATCTTCTTTGATTGCATGCAATGGTCCTCCTATCCTCATGGGGGATGACTCTCTATTCGAGGTCACCTGAAAAGGGAGAGTGGAAATAGATCATGGAAGTTTTGAGAACGTTCTCAATGTTCCTCAACTTTTTGTGAATATACTCTTGGTGTATCAGATTACACACTTGGGCTCAGGAAAAAAGGTGGAGTTCACACCAGACTCTGTGTCCATATTTGACATGTAAGACAACTCCAGGATTGCTATTGGGGAGGTAAATCATCAATATCAGTTATACATTTTTTCTATGTTGATTGAACTTGATTCCTCTGTACTACTTACACATGCTGATGATAGTAGTAGACTATGGTATGAAAGGTTTGGTCACTTGAACTTTAGGTACATGCAAAAACTTAGCAAGAAAAGGATGGTCATCGGATTAACTGATATTGTGAACGATGTTTCCCTGGAAAGCACCCTCAAGAGAATTTCGAGAAGGGGAAGGATCACATGGCCTCCTCTCCATTAGATCTGATTCATAGTGATCTCATGGGTCCATTCCTGCACCCATCCATCAGCAAGGCAAGGTACATGCTCACATTTTTGGATGATTACTCATGTTATACTTAGGTATTTTTTCTTAGGAAGAAGTCTGAGGTCTTTGAGCATCTCAAAGAGTTCAAAGCACTTATTTAGACTCAATTAGGGAGAATGATCAAATCCATCCGTACAGATAATGGGGGGAAGTAGGTAAGCATAGATATTTAAAATCTTTGTCTTGAGGCTAGGATACAGTTGCGACACACAATACCATATACTTTGCAAGAGAAAGGGGTTGCTGAGTGGAAAAACAAATCTCTCAAAGAGATGGCCTCTTGCATGTTGCATGCAAGATCACTTCCTCCCAAGCTATGGGCTGGGGCACTTAGTTGTGCCAATCACACTCATCACAAATCACTTAATTGTGACAAGAATCCTTTTGAGGCTTGTACTAGAAACAATCCGGGAGTCACCCACTTCCGTGTCTTCGACTCACGTGCATGGGCCCAGATTCTCTCTGAAAAAAGGAAAGCAATTGATCCCAGAGTACTACATGTATCTTTGTTGGACACTGAGACAATGTAAAAGGATATAGACTCATTGATCCCTCTGCAGACTAAATCATCATCGAGCGTAGTGTTTAGTTTGAGGAAAGTCTCTCACATGCTCCACATGAACATCATGCAGGTACTTTTGTCCTTCCACCAGTTCGAGATGATGAGTCTACACATTCAAAATCTACTTCAGATCTCAGTTTCGATACAAAGTTAGAGGGTTTAGAACATGCGTATGCATTTTTAGTACAGGAAGATGAGGAACCACAACAGAGGTCCAAGTGGGCGCAAAGCACTCTTCAGGATGCAAGAGATCTTGTTGGGCATCCAGTAGATCTTAGGAGGACTCGATCTCAATTCAAGGAGCCCCCTCATGTACTCACAACAACTGAGCCCATGTTTCCTATGAGCTGTTATGTGGCTCAGTATTCATACCCACAGACCTATGTCGAGGCTATAGGGAATCCCTTATGGGAATCAACCATGCAGGAGGAGTACAAATCCCTCCTCGATAACTAGACTTGGTATTTGGTTCCGTTTCTTTCAGGAAGGAAGCTTGTTAGATGCATATGGGTCTATGGGACCAAGGGCACAACAGATGGATAGGTTATCAAATATAAGGCAAGAGTAATTTCCAAAGGTTTTCAATAGATCCATGGCATAGATTACAAGGAGACATTTGCTCCTGTAGTGAAGATGGACTCCATTCATTTGGTCCTTGCTGTTTCAGAAACTAGAGGATGGGAAGTCCATCAGATGGATGTGAAGAACGCGTTTCTTCACGAAGATCTAACATAGGATATTTACAGGGAGCATCCACCTAGCTTCACACAAGATTATTCTTTGGTTTGCAGACTCAAGAAGTCTCTCTATGGCCTCAAGCAGGGGTCGAGAGCATGGTCCACCAAGATGGACTCCTACTTGATGTCCCAAAATTTTGTGAGATGCAAATCTGATCCAAATGTCTACATGATTAGGACTATTGATTCACTTCTAATTCTAGTTCTTTATGTGGATTATCTTTTGATAACTGACTATTCAACTTCATCGATTGTTGCAGTGAATAAGATTCTACATGACAAATTATTGACAATGGACATGGTGCCACTCCATTACTTTCTTGGCCTTGAGATTAATCAGTATGCTTTAGGCATCAATATATCTCAAGTCAAGTATGCTCAGGATCTCATGGAGAGATTCCACATGACAGACTGCAAGTGTGCCCCTACCCCCTTCCTATCTAGGGTGAGACTTGAGGATGGCGGGGACACACCACTGGTTGACAACACTCTATACATACAACTGGTGGGGAGTTTGTTGTATCTCTCCCACTCTCGACCAAACCTATCATATGCAGTGGGAGCAGTCTCTAGGTACATGCATGAGTGGCATGAGTTACATTGGAAGGCTGGAAAACGTATCCTTCGGTATTTTTGGGCACCATAAGTTATGGGATCCACTATGCAGTAGGTTGCAAGTTGGATCTCATAGGCTTCACATATTTTGACTAGGCAGGCGACAACACTAATCGAAAGTCCACATACGACTACACTCTCAGTTTGGGTTTAGGGCCTATCTGTTGGTCGAGCAAGAAGCAATATGGTATTTCTCTATATTCATCTGAGGCCGAGTATAGAGGAGTTGTTAACACTACCATCCAGGCATTGTGGCTACAAAACTTCCTTACATATTTGGGCATCCAATTCCACAGACCGACTATCATTTGGTGTGAAAACCATAGTACTCTCAAGTTTTGTAGAGACCCAGTGCAATGACAACGAACAAAGCATATCGATATCCATATGCACAACATAATAGATCTAGTCCACGATAGGATCATTGAACTACATTTCTGTCCTTCCTCTAAACAAATTTTTGACATCTTCACCAAGACTTTCACTAAACAGAAGTTTCAATCTCTATGCGATCGTCTTGGAGTGAAGGACACAGTTGCCTAACAACTTTATTTCTCTTCTTTTGATACACTGTACTTTGAGGGGAGGGGGGGGAGGGGGGGAGGGTTGCCTCTTTCCTTACTCTGTTTCTTCAGTGTTCATTAGTTGCATTGTTCATGGGTACCTAACATGACGCTTGTTGCTGGAACCCATTCTTCATTACCCCATAGTAGTGTTCAGGGGGAGTGTACACCTATGATATTTTTTCCTTATTTTCCTATGATTATTAGTCATTATTCAGGGTCTCCTATTTTTTAGGAACCTCTCCTACATTATAGGAGAATATTCTCTTCAATTTGGAGCCAGTTACACTTAGTTAGACTAGTGGAAGTCACTCATGCATGGAAACCTTAGTTTTATCACCAACAGTTGCATGTGCTTCTCTCACTTCCACACGTGTAACTAAGTTAACTAAATACTGCATGAATAGTTAACCAGGACTAGGTGGAAGTTAACTCTGGTAAACTGCATGTGTTTGTCCAAATCTCTCTAGACCACCACTATGGCGCATTGAATTCTCTTCCAGTGCGCATTAGTTGAGCCATGCAAAGTATATCATGTGTAAATTATCATTCATTCATTTGGTTAATACATTTTCTATTATTTTCTCTCCAATTTTTCTCTCATCGTCTCACTTTTGCAAGCCGTGTTCATTCTTCTATTAGCTAGATCTCTTGTGTAGGTACTCACCACATTCTATAGATACTTGCTGGTGGAATAAGATGAGAATAGCCAATATCTTCAAAACCTTTTTTCATCAAAGGCTAATCTCACCATGACTCTGAAAAGGTCACCTTCGCTTTTGCACCACTCAGATTGAGAGGCTGATGAAATCCAATGTGGATCTTTTGTATTCAATAGAAATCCAGGTTTCAATGTGAGTTATTTTTATTTTTGATATCAATATGCTTGAGAGTTCTGAGCTATGATACAAACTCCTTGAAGTTCAAAATTAAATATGTAAAAAATATTGGTATTTAGAAATCCTCAAACATTTGTTTATGTCCTCATGGCCTTAATTTAGAATGGGCCTGAAAGTTTGAATTTGTTTTTGAAGCATTTGGAAAGTTTTGGCCTGATGGAACATGAGATCAAGGACATTTTAGGAAGTTCCCCGTTGCATTGAATATTTCCATTGATACGATGCAGATGAACATTAACTTTTTGATACTGTTGTTTTAAAACTCGAACTCAAAATCGATTGAGGGTCAACTTGGACTTGGACTCGGCCATGACTAGGACCAATATGATTTTAGTGACTTGGTTTACTAAAAATTACATAAAATACTTAAATTTTAATGGAAAAAAATATGTTTGAAAGATTCCAAACTATGATTTCGAACCATTAGAGACAAAATATGCAAAGTTTGCTCATGCACATACCATGTAAGGGTGAATATATCAAAATGACACCGAGTGTAATAAATATCAACAATGAAATACATAATCAATGATTCTCTAAATGGCCTTGAGGGCCCAAAAAACATGCTACAAGCTACTTTCCTACTACATAGTACATAGTACAAATCATTGATCAACATGATCAATCATCAAACTCATCACCACTACTAGAAATGGGATCCTCAGCATGAGCTACAAAATCATCCTCTGGCTCAAAGTCTTCAAACTCCTTGAACTCCTCAGAGACATCTGCAACTACAGTAGTAGTACTAACATAAACACAAGTTGCACGTCCAATGCTTGTATGTGCCATGCCTAGTAAGGTTTAGGTTGCTAGGAATTAGGTTTTAGGTTTTTTTTTTTAAATTTACTTTTCCATGAATAATGTGTTGTGATGGGGTGCTTGACCAACTCAGTAGAGTAGGTACGGACTTGGCTGATTTTGACCAGTTTGGTACTCAACCGATCAAGTCATGCCTGGAATCGGTGAGTTGGGTACCAAACCAATTGAGTCATGCTTTGACTTGGTTGATTTGGTACCAAACTGGTCTCCCAAATCGAGCAAAGCATTGAGTTGATTCGGTCAAGGGTCAACTTGGTCGAATTCAAGTTCGTATGAATCAATTTTTAAAACTATGTTTTTGATACCCACTGCTGGGCTTCAAGAAAATATCGTTGTGAGGTATCCTCTATTCATCACTTCTAGCTTCGAAAATACGATAAGCCTTGCTAATCAATGTTCAAATTTATAAGTGCAGTGTAACTTTACAAGCCTATTCCTGATTTGGTTTGTATAATTAAATTAGATTAGCAAAATTTCCTTGACAAGTATGTGAAGGAAAATGTTTATGCCACAAGGTTATTGGAAATTTACAGAGGCAAGTTGTTCTAAGATTCTATTTTTTTTAGAGTTTTGTTGGTCCTGTTCATTTAAAATGATTAGACTACGTGGGGAAAAGGGATCATAAGCCAATTCATGTTGGGCTCTTAGGGATATTGTTTCCACCACTCCACTATTTCAGATTAATCCTTCAACGATGATCAATAAGTATTCTTAAGGATACTCAAATGTAATATAACCACAAAGGAATGCCCTCTTGGAATACTTAAGATGACTATCTTGAATGAAAGAAAAAGAAAGTCATATCACTAGAGAAATTGTTGTTTGTGAGTACATTTACTGTTGTTATGCATTGCGTCCTCAATTTCAAACTTGACAAGGAGATGTGTGAATTGTTCATTTTGTTTGAATCATAGCAAACTTATAGAAGTCAACACAGAAATTCCCTAGGAAGATGTAGGGACTTCGAAAATCCTTATATCCTTTATAGTTGTACTGATTACTTGTTTTCTTGATCAACCTTATCTGCAACTATTCATTCCAATTACCACATATTACATCCTAGATAATTGGTGGACACTAGTTTGATTTTGGTATGTTGAGTTGTATTTGATTAGTGTTTATGTAGCAGATAATGTTGATTGAAAATTGTTCAATTGTATGGGATAATCAAACCATACAGTGTTGAAGAGAAGCACTGTAGAAGAAATTGATTTGAATTTGTTTGTTTGTTCTTCATGATGAAGCTTTTAGGTGTTGTGAATCCATCATACTCGCTAAGTGGTCAAGTTGATAGGGTTACTGAAGGCGAATTTCACAAGAATCCATGGATATTACTTCACATATAAAAGGTTCAATTGCAAAGGTGATGTTGTAAACACATTCCACATGGATAGATTGTTCATCAATCTTAAATCAAGCAAGGTTATATGCTCAATGATAGGGTGCAGGCAAATTCAATGACGTGACTTGTACTTTTGAGATCATGTTCTTTATGCTTCCATTTTGATTGTTACATTGGCCACTCTAGTTGGTCCTTGGTAATTGCAAGTCATTAAATGTTCTTTAATTGTGGTGGAATACTCTACAACAATTAGAACCAGTGGAGGATTAGGAGCACTTGGATTGTCAACTTCAATTGTGTGTTCCTCTAGTTCCAAAGGATCTTGTGGCTTCATGATTAATGTCCAAGCTTTCAACTAGTACTTGGATTTTCAACCTCAATTGTGTGATCCTCTTCTTCCAAAGCTCCTTGTGGCTTAGTGACCAATGTATAATCTTTTACCTCTTTTTTCTTGAGACATTCTTCATTTGAATGTGCTTTGTGTTGAAATAATGTAACTGCAAAGTGTATTCTTATTATTATTTGATATATTATTCATTGGATCAATCCCCATTGTGGATTGATCATGTCGGCTATTGTAAAAGGACCAAATCCCCTTTTGCAGAGTGGTCATAATATAATTGGAATAGGCAAAAGAAGAAGTCGGCCCGAGAATATATCAAAGAGGCCCCAGAATATAATAAATGTGGTTATAACCACCCCAGGAGAAGAAGTTGGCCTTGCCAGTGAAAGGACACTCCCACATGTGCTAGTCTTGTATAAATAAGGAGGTTAGCGCCTCACTTAGACACACACTCACTTGTTCATTGAGAGAAAGTTTCGGAGCTGCAGTTGGAGAAGAGAGAGAGAGAGAGAGAGAGGCGCATCATTGGGAGAGGATATTTTGTACTTGTTTGATTTATCTCTTGGCATTGTATTGGCTATCTATATTAAGGATGTTTTGCTGGGTTTTCTGCCCCATGAGGGTTTCCTAGGATAAATGATGTGTCTCTTGTGATTGTGTATTTCTCAGTGATTCTATCTCATGCTATTGTTATCTATTGAAATGCAAAGAACTATAATAATGGATTAAACATTAACATGGTATCAGAGCCAAGCTGAAGAGAGCATCTTTCACAAGAGAAAAGTGAAAAATCTCACTGTTGCCGTACATGCAAATTAGGGATTTTTGTTGGTGAGGTATTTTAGCCCTAAAACCATCTAGAAAAGTGCGCCCTCCCCCAAGGATCATTTTGGCACCTTCAGTGCACCTTTTTAGTGGCTAGATCTCCCGAAAAGTGAAACCCTGGTTTCACAAAGTACCAGAAGTACCAGAAAACTAGAGTACTAGAAGTACCAGAAGTACCAGAGTACCAGAGGTACCAGAAAACCAGAAGATCCAGTCTAGAAATCCACAGATCAAGGCTGGAGGGGTAAAAGTTGGATTTTCTTAGATCTAAGCACACCAGGCTACTCGCCTCAGCCAAGCACACCTCCTGGTAAGTTCAGAATTTGATTTTGAACATTTTCATTTTTGGACATTTTCCTAGCTTCAAGTAAAATATGTTTGCAAGCGTTAAGCTTGTTGACAAGCTAGAAGGTGTGGAAAACTTCTGTGCCTGGAAGTATAGGATTGGTCTCATTCTTGAAGAGAATGACCTAGCAATATTCATCAAAGAAGAAGTGCTGGAGCCTACCGATGCTGCAGAAAAAACAAAGCACCAAAAGGACACAATCAGGGCCAAAAGAATCATTGCAGATTCAATCAAAGACCACCTAATTCCCTATGTGTCATCAAAGAAGACTCCGAAAGAAATTCTTGATGCCCTAAACAAACTATATGAAGGAACAAAAATAAATCAGAAGATGAATCTTATAACTCAGCTGAAGAATACAAGAATGCAGAAAGGAGAATCAATCCAAGAATACTTCTCCAGGATATCCCAATTCAAAGAACAACTAGAAGCAATTGGAGATACTATAGACGAAGACGAACTTATAGTGACAACCCTAAATGGTCTCACAAGACCTTGGGATGCATTTATCCAAACGATTTGTGCCAGAACAAAGAAACTGAAGTTTGACAGTCTATGGGAAGAATGCATCCAAGAAGAAACAAGAGTAGCTAACCGAGAGGATTTACTAGCAAGAGATGAAGATCAAGCCCTAGCTACTCACACTAAAGGAGGAAGAAAGAAGTCTTCCTTGTAGAAAGAGACTTACAAAGAGTCTCAACCCCAAAACAAATTCATTCATAAAGAATCTCATCCAGGGAGATTCCAGAAGAAAGGACAACGAAAGGAAAGAGATTACTCATCTGTACAATGCTACCATTGTGACAAGATGGGACACATTGTGAAATTTTGTCCAACTAGATGAGAAGAATACAAGAGGAAACAAAAGAGGCACCATGCCCATGTAGTTGAAGATGAAGAGCCACTTGCAAAGATGTTAAGAGAACAAATTAAAGAACATGTCTTAATCTCGGCCCTCTCAGGATCGGTAACACCTAGAGAGGACACTTGGCTCATTTATAGTGGTGCCTCCAAGCACATGATAGGACAAAGATATATTCTCTCTTACATTTCAGAAAATAAGTTTTCTCAGAAAGTGACACTAGGAGATGATTATCAATATCCTATCAAGGGAGTGGGAGAATCAAACTACAAGCTTAATTCAGGAAATGCGATGAAGATGAAGGACGTACTATATGTACCAGGTTTGAAAAAGAACCTACTCTCCATATAATATTTAGAGAAGAAAGGCTCCAGAGTTACATTTATAGATGGAGAGGTTCTTATGTGGGCTAAAGGAGAAACCTTAAAAGAAGAAATCATCATTGGAAAAGAAGAAGGTGGCTTTTATAAGCTAAAGGGTCACTCAGAAGCTACCATGACCCACACCATTGAGAATCCATGTGAACTTTGGCATAGAATATTAGCTCACATTAACTACAAGGCGCTACCATACATATGCAAAGCGGTCACAGGTTTACCAGAACTCAAGGTTGACCATGAAGGTGTATGAAATGGATGTGCACAAGGGAAGAACATCAAGAACCCTTTTCCGAAGAGAGACAACAAAGCAGAAGGAGTCCTAGAACTCATTCATTCAGATGTGTGTGGCCCAATGCCATCGTCCTCCATTAGTGGGTATGCATATTATGTATCATTTATTGATGATTATTCTCGTAAGACCTGGTTGTATCTCTTGAAATCTAAAGATGAAGTGTTTAGCAAATTCAAGGAATTCAAAGCCTTCATAGAGAATATTTCTGAAAGAAAGATCAAGATACCCAGGTCAGATAATGGAGGAGAATACACCTCAAAAGAGTTCGTGAACTTCTGTAAATATGTTGGGATCAAGAGGGAACTCACTACTCCCTATAATCCTCAACAAAACAGTGTGGCTGAAAGAAAGAACTCAACGATAATGGAAGCTATGAAGACCATGATCCACGATCAAGATCTTCCTATGTGATTATGGGCAGAAGCAACAATGACAACCATATATGTGCAAAACTAATTGTCCCATAGTGCACTTGGGTTCAAAAAACTGGAAGTCATGTTCATCGGAAAGAAGCCAGAGGTAAGCCATCTCAAAATATTTGGCTGCCCAGTATTTATACATATACCGAAAGAGAAAAGAAACAAGCTAGAACCCTCAGGAAAGAAGGGAATATTTGTGGGATACTGTGAGGTCTCCAAGGCCTTCAGGATCTATATACCAGGTCACTGCCACATTGAGATCAACAAGGGTGTGACCTTTGATGAAGATGCAACGCTCAATAAATTGATAAAATGGCAGCTTGAAGAGGTATATGAAGAGGAACCCGTAATCCCCATAGTTGCAGAATCAGTGAGGGAGGTTCCCAGAGCTTCTGAATCAGTGAGGGAAGTCGTAACTTCCCCTGATGAGGAAATTCTAGAAGATCATGACGCAACAGAGTTTCAAGAACCTCTTCAGATGACGATCCTCCATAAAAAAAAGATAGCTTGGGCTAGAGATCTTATTCAAGATGTAGAGAAGTATGGTTTTACCGAAGGAACCACGAGACATGTGAAGAGACCTAAGCCATTCTCTAGTTATATGGCTTTGATGTGTGATCTCCTAGAAAAGGAGCCTACCTGCTTTGAAGAATTCATTTAGAAGAAATAATGGGTAGATGCCATGACATAAGAATACCAATCCATAATAAAGAACGATGTATGGGAAATAGTTCCCAGACTAAATAGCAAGGATGTGGTATCGTCCAGATGGATCTTCAAAATAAAACATGTTGCTGATGGAAGTATTGAGAAGTATAAAGCAAGATTTGTAGCTCGTGGCTTTTCTAAAAAATAAGGCATTGACTATGAAGAGACATTCGCTCCTATAGCCAGATACACTTCGATCAGAACCATCATAGCCCTTGCAACTAAGATGAAGTGGAAGTTACACCAGATGGATGTAAAGACAACTTTCCTAAATGGTGTCATCGAAGAGGAAGTGTATATAGAGCAACCTCAAGGATTTGAAGTTGAAGACATGAAGTCTCATGTCTGCAAGTTGAAGAAAGCCTTGTACAGATTGAAGCAACCTCCTAGAGCTTGGTATGGTCAGATAGACAACTTTTTGACGAGCTTTGGCTTTACCAAGAGTAAAGCAGATTCTAACCTCTACTTCAAGGTTATGAACGATGAGCCAGTAATACTATTACTATATGTGGATGACTTATTCTTAATTGGAGAAGAAAAGATCATCACTGAATGTAAGAAGAGACTCGCTTCAGAATTTGAGATGAAAGACCTTAGCCTAATGCACTATTTCTTAGGTCTTGAGGTATGGCAGAGTCCAAAGAGGATCTTCCTTAACCAAGGGAAGTATGCAGTCGAAATCTTGAAGATATTCAACATGTTAGAGTGCAAGCCCATGAATACACCCATGGAAACGAAGCTGAAGCTACTGGTCGATAATTCGTCAAAATTTATTGATGCCACACTGTATAGACAGATTATTGGATCACTAATGTACCTGACGAACACTAGACCAGATATATTTTTTTTTTCCGTGAACACCTTGAGTCAGTTTCTGGTAGAACCCAGACATGTTCACCTTGTGGCTGAAAAACATGTGATGAGGTACCTTAAGGGTACATTAGATTGTGGTCTCAATTATGATGGAGATCATGATTTCACATTGAGTGGGTACACTGATTTAGATTGGGCAGGAAGTGTTTCTAACAGGAAAAACACTTCAAGATGCTGATTTAGTTTGGGATCAACCATGATCTCGTGGCAGAGTAGGAAGCAATCCAGCATTTCTCTCAGCACAACGGAAGCATAATACATTGTTTCATCTGCATGTTCTGCCAGCTGCGAAGCTATATGGCTTCGAAAGTTGCTGACCAACCTATTTGACCTAGAGATGGAAGCAACCATGATCTTATGTGACAACCAGAGCTGCATAAAGATGACAGAGAATCCTGTATTCCATGACAAGTCGAAGCACATAGAGATTCGTTATCATTACATCCATGACATGGTGCAGAGAGGAGCCTTAAAGCTCCAATACGTTAGCATAGATGAACAGGTTGCTGATGTGTTGACCAAGCCTCTATCTCGTGTAAAGTTTGAACAATTTCAAGATAAGCTTGGTATAGTACGAAAGGACCTTCCTCAAAAGGGGGAGTAGTTGTTGTGATGAGACATCTCTTGCTTCCAACTTCATTGCTGTGACGTAAAGCAAGACGATGAGATGAGACTAGTACTGTGCTTCCGGCTTGACAGCTGTGACGTAAAGCCAGTCTAGTATCTTTCTTCCAACTTGATGGTTGTGATGTAAAGAAAGACGATGTGATGAGACTAGTACTGTGCTTCTGGCTTGATAGCTATGACGTAAATCCAATCTAGTATATTGCTTCCAACCTGATGGTTGTGATGTAAAGCAAGACAATGTGATGAGACTAGTACTGTGCTTCCGACTTGACAACTGCGACATAAATCCAGTCTAGTATCTTGCTTCCAACCTAATGGTTGTGACGAAAAGAAATACTATGAGATGAGACTAGTACTGTGCTTCCAGATTGAGAAGCTGTGACGTAAAGACAGTCTAGTATCTTGCTTCCAACTTGATGGTTGTGACGTAAAGCAAGACAATGAGATGAGAATAGTATTGTGCTTCCAGCTTGAGAAGCTGTGACGTAAAGCTAGTCTAGTATCTTTCTTCCAACTTGAGTGCTGTGACGTAAAACAAGACATTGAGATGAGACTAGTACTGTGATTCCAACTTGCGAAGCTGTGATGTAAAGCCAATCTAGTATCTTGCTTCCATCTTGATTGATGTGACGTAAAGCAAGATGAGTACTGAGATTCCAGCTTAACAACTGTGACGTAAAGCCAATCCTGTATTATGATGAGCCAATCTCATGTTGTGATGATGATGATGTATTAGTTTTATACTAATTCATATTGATGCAGATGATGATTTCATTCCTTTGAGAATGATGATGCTGCCGATGAATAAAACTTCCGATGATTTATAGATACACCAGTCAGTGTTCCAAGATGATATTGATGATGCTGTTGATGATAAAGGCCTCTCTCTCATCTGATGCTGCTATAGAATACCCTTCTTGTTAAGGGGGAGTGTTGAAATAATGTAACTGCAAAGTGTATTCTTATTATTATTTGATATATTATTCATTGGATCAATCCCCATTGTGGATTGATCATGTCGGCTATTGTAAAAGGACCAAATCTCCTTTTGCAGATTGGTCATAATATAATTGTAATAGGAAAAAGAAGAAGTCGACCCCAAAAGATATCAAAGAGGCACTAGAATATAATAGAGGTGGTTATAACCACCCAGGAGAAGAAGTCGGCCTTGCCAGTGAAAGGACACTCCCACACGTGCCAATCTTGTATAAATAAGGAGGCTAGCACCTCACTTAGACACACACTCACTTGTTCATTGAGAGATAAGTTTCAGAGCTGCAGTTGGAGAAAAGAGAGAGAGAGAGGCACACCTTTGGGAGAGGACATTCTGTACTTGTTTGAGTTATCTCTTGGCATATTATTGGCTATCTATATTAAGGAAGTTTTTCTGGGTTTTCTACCCCATGAGGGTTTCCCAGGATACATGATGTGTCTCTCGTGATTGTGTATTTCTCAGTGATTCTATCTTATGCTATTGTTATCTATTGAAATGCAAAGAACTATAATAATGGCTTAAACATTAACACTTTGGACTTATGATAATTGCTTTGTGCTTTGACTAACTTCATACTTGCTAGTGGAACAATATGAGAAGAGCTAAATAGATCTTCTAGGCAAGTCAAAACTTATCCTTCAAAATTTAAGATTGTATTCTTAATAAAATTTGGATCATGTATAATGGGAGAAGATATCCGTTATGTAGAAAGGGAGTTTTTACATGAGAAATCCATGTTATATTAATGATTGCTTAGATAGTATTCTCTCTTGTAGCATTGGCACACCAATAGACCATTCAACTTAGTTCTCGTGTGTGACATAATAGATACCTTGAGTGTGGAAATCAACATGCCTTTAACATGTACAACAATTACAAGTAGATAGCAGGTGCATGCATGCCTCCAACATGCATGCACTATCCACATATTTATTTCAATTGTAACTTGCTATCATGAATTTAGAACAACACTTGCTTCTTATTTTAATAGTTGTTCTAAACTTATAAAGTTAATTATATTTGTGAGTTCCTTTTCTATTTATGAGTTACTTTTGCAATTTTAGGAAAGTAGCACTAGATATGTGGACTTCTATTTTTATAGAGATACGACATTGATCTAAAATTGAAGAAGACTTGAAAAACTTGAATAATTATTGCAAGTTAAATGTTATGTGTTTAAAGCAACAGGATCAATTTGCAACACATAAATAAGGATTACTTATGTAAAATACACATAGACAACAGCATAAAAACATTGAACATCAGCACATAAACACAACAACTTGATAAAGGAGTTCACCCCACTTCGGGTTACATCTCCTGGTCCAGCTTCTAATGGATCATTATTATTAAATTGCTCAAAGTGCTCAAAAACATGCCTTACAATGCTCAAAATGACAAACCAACTGCTCCAATGGCTCCGCAGCGTCCCAAAACCCCTGTCTGGGCTCTTTCGGCACCTCAATCGGTCGAAAAATGAAGAAGATAGCCTCCTTGAAGTCTCCCTCTTCAACTTTGCTGTCTCTGGTTCTACAATTCACACCCTTGTTCTCCAAACCTGGCTCACACACTCATTTAAGTGTAAAAACTTGGCACCGGGCGCAACCGTGCCAACGGTGCAAACCGTAGGACGGTTAAGGTGCCTCCAACCCCTAACCGCCTCGGCACTCGGGCATATGGCCATGGGACCAAAGGCTGGGCGTAAAAAGTGGTTAATCCGTTTTAAAACTCCCGCGCGGTTATTACACCGATCAAACCACGGGTTATATCCACGCATTAACCAAAGGTTAAG
>ML798266.1:329456-349496 GCA_009831015.1 Picea engelmannii | reverse complement strand
ACTCTAACCTAAGCACTTAGGGTTAGGTTATTTTTCAGTGTACAACATAGCCTCCTCTATAAAGAGAGGTAGGGTCTCTATTAATATTTTTTAGTTTACCAATGAGAGTGCGTGCACTGTTTTCCTTTTTTGGGTAAAGAAATACATAGATTATTTTTTGAGTGTTGCAATTTCTTGTTAATTGGTGTAGTGATTTTCACTTAACATATGTGTTTTTAGGTCTAGCATATAGAAGTAGGTTTGAGAGTTCCTTAAGTTTTTAGTAGTGACAACTTGTAGTTGTGCTTACCATGTACCAAAAATTTAACTTGGTATAGGACTATGTTTTTAGACACCTTATAAGCATCTGTGTGTGGATAATGAGGCTTCTACTTGGGATAGGGTGTTTTCGAAAGGTTTCAAGGGTGGGATGATCGAGATTCATGCTTGAGGAAAACATAGTGGAATTGTGATAGGTTGGGTGTGATGCATGAGTTACTTCAGTGATTGGAGTGTTGATTTGTAACTATGATAGGTTATTGTTTTGACTTTTTTTTCATGTTGATCTATTTGGTACAATTGTGTTCTAGGAGTTGCAAGAATGATGACTCCCGGTGTAAAAAAATGTCACATGTTGGAGAGTGCATCCAATTTTGTACCTTTGAAGTATAGTCCACAAAATCTCTTAGAGGAGTTTGATATTTGGGGTTTTGTAGAGACTAAGGTTGCAGATCCTATTGATCTCGTGTAGTTGGAAAAATATAAAAATATTTCTAGGGAAAAGAAAGTCTTCCTCAACTCGATGAAGGATCACTTTATCACTTATAATGCTAGAAATAAGGTTGGTAAGGAGATGTCACTTTATCACTTTCATTTCTAGAAAGAAGATCGATAAGGAGATGTTTGATGCTCGAGTCACTCTATATCAAAGTGAGAACATAAATCAAAAGACGCTTCTGAGGAATATGATTAGAGTCACATAGATGGGAAAGATAGATACCCTAGCCAATTAGTTAATGAAGATTACCAAATTCCATGATCAACTTGTAGCAGTTGGAGAAGAGGTTAAAAGTGAAGAGTTAGTACTCATAACCTTTATGTGTTTTCATCTTCTTGGAAACTTTTTGTTTGGGGTTTTTGTGCTTGAGAGAAGCTTCCCATATTTGAGAAGCTATGGGATGAATTCATCTAGGAGGAGATGAGATTGGAGACAATTGTAGGTAGATAGAAGAGGAAAAGAAAAATCTATCCCTCATCAACAGGGTGAAGAAAGACAGTAAGAAAGAAAGACTTTGGAGGGGTCAAAAGAGTAAGGAGGAAGAATCAAAGTCTTCGGACTAGGGGAAGAAATATTTGAGTCATGTGAAGTGTTTCGGGTGCTACGAGATGGGCCACTATGCATCTCATTGTCCTAAGAGTAGAAAGAACAAAATTTTGTAGGGGACGTAGAAACTTCAACCAGAGTGGATGAGTTAGCGTTGAAACTTGAGATAAATTTCTCCATGGTATCGTTCCATTCCACTAACACTATTTTTGGTGTACGATGGTATGTGGACAATGGAGCATATAGACACATGACCTTTGTTAAGAATTCTTTCGACAGATTGCAAGAACATGCGGATGGAATACATGTGGGGTTGGGAAATGGTGCCACTTGTCTAATGATTAGAACTAGCTCTGTCTCCTTCCTTGTTCCTTCAGGGGATGTTCTTGAGATAGATGATATTTTGTATGTTATTGGTTTAATGAAGAGTCATCTTTAAATTTCTTGCATGATATATATATAGTGTATGGCTGAGCTTGATGGTTAGTGAGTTATCATTAGAAAATGTAGCCCTCAATCTGGTTGAGTTTTGGCCAAAGGAGTTCGAGATGGTGTCATTTACAAGTTATTTTTTGATCCAACATAACATGTATGGTAGGATGCCATGATGGATGAATGTCCTTCAATATTTGTAGAGACAATTTCAAAACCTATCCTAGAATTGGTGATTAATTCCATGCATGTTGTTGATAGGAGTATTGAAGAGTACCATAACATGCTTGTTGTCGAAGGATTCTCTCAGGAAGAGGGAGTTGATCTTGATGAGACTCTTACTCTAGACTCTAGTTATCAAAGGGTCCTCTTAGAAAGAGAGAGTCACTCTTGTTGAGGTATTTTATTCAATTGCTAAAGATTTTGAGGTGCTTGCTTGAGATACCCATGAATTTAGAATGAAGAAGGCCCTCTATGGGTTGATGCATGCACCACGAGTTTTGTATTTCATGATCAATGAGTTTTTACTCAAGTTGGGATTTTCCAAGTTTAGTGCAAAATTTATTTCTTTATTTGATGGATGTGATCCCTATGTATTCACTTTGTATATAGATAATATCATTGTAGGAAGGCATTAGGAGGTTGGTAAGTTGTTGATGAAGGTTTCCTTATACAAGGGATTTACACCTTGAAGACTCTGAAGAGATTTCAAAGTGTAGAAGGGAATAATGATCCAAGGTTATATTTCTTCATGTCCATAGATGGTAAACATGATTATAAATCCCCTAGCAAAGGGGAAGTTTGAGATGTTGAGGGAGAGACTTGGTTTGGTCGAGAACACTTTCTTTTCAAAGATGGAGTGTTAGATTACTTGTTACTTGGGCAATATTCTCTCTAGGAGTAGTGGCACACAAAAAACCATTCAACTTAGTGCATGTGCATAGCAGAAGAGATGCGTTGAGTGTGGAAAATAAAATGCCTTTAGTAGGCACAACACTTGTAGATAGAGGGTGCATGTATGCTTCCAACATGCATGCGTCATCCACAAATTTCTTCCAGTCGTAATTGTTATCATGAAATTAGAACAATGCTTGTTTTCTTATTTTAGTTGTTGTTCTAAACTCAATAGATTAGCTTCAATTCTATTTTTGAGTTTCTTTTCTATTTATGAGTTGCTTCTCTAGTTTTAGGAAAATAACACTAGATAGGTGGACACCTAGTGTTAGAGAGATAGGGTGTTCATTTGAAGGAGAGGGTGAAGGCGGGGTGCATGTGTAGTAGCCTATGATAGTATAAGGGCGATTCTCCAGGAAGAAAACACATGCATGTATGCATATATGTTGGGCATCTCTTAGGTGCTTAAGGTTAGTTATTTTTAGTGTATAACCCTAGCCTTCTTCTTTATAAAGAGAGGCGAGGCGTTTATTGGTTTTTTTAGTTTACGAATGAGAGTGTGTGCATCGTTTTCCTTTTATGAGTTAATAAATACATATATGATTTTTTAAGTGTTGCAATTTATTATTAATTGCTATTAGTTCTTTTTAGTTAGTACTTGTGTTTTCAAATATAACATATAGTAGTTTTGACAGTTCCTTAATATTTTTCGCTTTATAGTGGTAACAATTTTCATCTTGGTTTACCATCCACTGAAATTTTAACAAGCCACGGGACTTCTCCTGGTGTACTACAACTTTACATGCAATCAATAACATGTGGAAATGTGCTACCTACTTTAGTCGTAATTATAGGGATGATTTGTAATGTGCACATGGAGGAAATTATAAATAAAATTACATGAATAATTTTCACTTAAGATAGGTGTTAAAATAGTAAGTACTTTTTCTGCAAATGATTTCTTAAAAGTTTTTTCAATTGGGCACATTGTTGAATTTGAGTATCAATTTGTGCATTTTAATATTTATATATTCTTCTAGAAATACAATCCTTCTTTTTTTCATTTTTTTCAAGGAGAATCTTGTGGGGAAACTCCCGAGCACTTCCTCACATCCGGCAATTATATCCTGTGCAAACTTGTAGCATTGATTATAGGGTCAAACTTGGTAGGGCCATCGAGTGAGGCATGCAATAGAGGAAACCAACTTGGGAATTGACCTTGAGAAGCTTAAGGCAATCAACCACTTAAGTGAACTGATCGGTCTAATACTTATCTTTTAGTTATCTACACTCTTGCTATGATCAATCATTATAAATTTACTTGGGGTGATTTATTCATGCTTATACAACTTGTACTATTACTATTACAATAAATACAGGATTTCATAACACATTTATAAGCAATTCAAGGTGTTTAAACTTCTAACATGTTATCATATTTGTGAAGTAAATGTAATGAAAACATCAAGCAAGATGTAGATGTGTTGATGTTAGGTATTCTAAATGTCATGGTCATTCACTAAACTAGGTAAATCCCATGTAGTCATCCACTTATAGCACTTGACTTGTGTAAGCATGAAACACAACATCAAGTCCCTACATTAGGTTAAGTGGGTGTTAACCATGACTAAAGGCCTGACACAACATTTATTTGTATTCCAAATAGAGTGTTTCTATGAGGCTTGTGGAAGGTCTTGAACATTTCCATGAAATTGGTATTCATCACTCCATGCAGGAGAGTTTTCATAAGAATCCTACTTTCTTCCATAGGAGAAGTGGCAATGCAAGACAACCTTGTTCTCTTTAGTACATAAATAACATGAAAACATTTTTAAATCCTTATATTTTCCTTGAAGTTGAACTTACACACATACATAGAGGCATACAAAAAGTTGGTCCTAGAGACAATTGACATTAAATAATTCTCTTGTTTGTACTTGATGTTGGCTTAATGCTTGCTGTCTAGGCCTGATATTGCTTACCACTAAGTAGTACAACTAAATATCCTAGCGATTTTACCTAAAAATTGCTATACAAGCACTATGTACAGAACCCTTTACTGCATCCCCACTTAAAATATTCTTTGTTTATGATGTTAGAAAGGAAATGAAAATCAATATTCAAGGAAATACTTGAGACAATTGTAAAAGTATTTCCAATATTTAAAACAAAAATGTGGAGGAATAGGTGGACAACTTATGAAATGCTGAAGAAGATAGTATGGCTGAAATATATGATGTATGCATGATACTCTAGTTTTAATTAGGACATTGCTTTCCTTTAGGTTTCCACAAATGGAAGAAATCTATAGAGATTTATTTGGAAACCTGTGTGAATTTTTTCGTATTCAATGAATGTGTCAGACTACAAAGTTGAGTCCATCATCAGGGGAAATAAATATCAAGGGAAAAAGAGAGAACAATGACCGATAAATACATTTAAAGCCATGATATTGAGCTGAGGTTGGTTGTCTTAGGTTTGATTAATGAAATAATTAATACTAATCACAAAGAGAGACCTCAAGTAGTGATTTAATTGTTATTTATGATGAATTTTCTTAAGGGTGTGATTGAGGGGTTTCCAAGATCCACTCAAGAATAAACCATCATCCCTGTTGAAATTTTAAGGATGTTTTTCAATCTCTATTGCTTCATGGATACCTTTCTTGTTATAATGTTCTTCCATAACAATCACCTTCACATATTCAAGACATATATGGTGGTTTGATTTATGAGAATATCTCTTGTGGTTGACAATCTATATATGGAGTATTTCGAGAATAAGGCCATTGATTCCTTTCCCTTAAAACCGAGAGAATGGAAAATATTTGTTGATGACACCAATATCATCTAGCCTCATGGTATAGATAATTTGGATAAGTTCCTTACCCATTTAAACACCTAGTTTGATCACATCAAGTTCACTATGGAAATCCAGGATAATGACTTCTCTCCATTCCTTGATGTTCTCATCACTAAGAAGGTAGCTGGCTCTCTTGCACACTAGGTAAATCGGAAGAAAATCCACACATATAAATATTTGCATGCAAACTCTCATCATCATCCATCTTAGAAGATCGATATATTGAACACTCTTCTCATAAATCAAACCACAATATATATGTGTCGAAGATATGAAGTTGATTGCTATGGAAAAATATTATAACATAAGACGTATCCGTGAAGCAATAGAGATTGAAATATATCCTCATAATTTCAACAAGGATGATGGTTTATTCTTGAGTGAATCTTGGAAAACCCTTATTCACACCCTTGAGAATAAATTCACCATAAATACCATTTAAATCATTGCCCTAGGTCTCTGTTTGTGATGAGTATTAATTATTTCATTAATCAACCCTGAACTAGTCGACCTCAACTCATTATCATGGCTTTAAATGTATTTATGGGCCATCATTCTCTCTTTTTTCCTTGAGAATTATTTTTGCTAATGATGGACTCGGTGTTGTAATCCAAAACATTCGTTGAGTATGGAAAAATTCACATAGGTTTCCATATAAATCTCTCCATCTAGGACATTGCTTCTCGTTTGAAAGTTTGATGTTTATGGAGAAATATTTGAGCAATAGTGATTCTTTGGGGTCATTATTTTTTGTCTTAATTGAATTTGATTTTTGATACTAATGTTCTACTTGCATTGAAGATTCTTTCTTATGTAAAGGACATTCAACAATAGAGCTGAAAATCATTACAACCTTTATTTAGGGAATGATAAAATATTTTTTATTCAAATATTATGGATGAAATAGATCAACTCTGCATTGTTAGTGGTAAATATTATTCAACTTGTAAAATATAGTTAGAACTTCATGAATTTTATGGTGAATTTGCGAAGTATACAAATTCTTCATGACGATAGTGACAATTATTATCTTAAACTATATATATATATATACATACACTTTGATCATTTTTACTATTATTTTAACCAACATAGTGAAAGGTGAAGAAACTTAATGAAACACAATTAAATAGAGTGAAAGGTGAAGGAACTCAATGTGAACATATAATACACTATTTTTTAAGCCTAGCTACTTGCCTTTCCAACATGTGAATCAACAATAATGCCACATCTAAAGATACCGATAACTAATGGTCAAAGAAACATGTAAAAGAATTTTACATGGTCAAATAAACGTGTAAATTTGTGTTCAAAGAAAGAAGATTTGGGAAAATATTGTGTTCAAAGAAAGAAGATTTGGGAAAATACTATATATTTAAGACGTTGAAAGAAATAAATTCATCTTAAATTAAAGGACATTTGAATGATTCCTTACAACAAAAATGGTGTTACGCTTGCTTTATGTTGTAAGTCATGGAAAACATGAAGTTCTCTATTACATTAGAGGATGGGATAAAAGGTTATAATATTTCCTTTTTATTTTTATGGATTTTTCCCCTATCTGATCAAAATCTGGTTTGAAATCTGGAACTTCAACATTCATAAATCATGATTCTAAACTAATTCTCATGCTTTGAATCTACCCAAATGTTTAAAATTAAGAATTGTCATTTGAGAATTGCAAATCGTAATTTGAACAATTCTTCCTTCCATCAAATTCTGGTGGAAAGGGGGTGATTTGAGTGCCTCATATCAACCTTATTTAATTAGGTCTTAATTAATTATTTAATTTTAAATAAGGGTAATTATAAGTAAGCCACCTTATAGTTACTACCCATTAAGACTTAATTTATGGGTTTTAACATCTTTGTAAATCTTTTAATCTTACACCAATCAATCAATTTAGCACTTTTCAACTTTAATTTAGTTATAATGGCTTGCTTATTTATTTTAAAGGTCCGAATTAAGGTCTTTAAATCTTATTTACCACTATGGTGAATCCATGAATTATAAGCCTTGTCAAGCCTCAAATTTTCCTTTTGCTTTTGATTAACATGTACTTTGCACATGAAAATCCCTTACTAGAGGGTTTGCCCAAAGTTTAGGGGGTGGGATAGAAAATTGGAGAAATAGACATCTTTTTGTAGGGTTGTCTTTTTAACTTCAAAAGTATTTGTCCTATCTTAGTTAAGGGTGTCTATTTTTTGACCATGTTCTATGAACCTTGAGAACTTTGTTGTTGGCCCTCAGGAGGGAAAGTGTAATCTCACAAATATGACTTGTTTTACCTTATAATTGTCTATGGAGATGAGTAGGTACATAATTTCTCAGCCTCTCTGGTTGATTCCCATGCATTAGTTTGTGGATAATGACAGTTAGTCATCCATCTCAAGATACCCTCTTGCACATGTTCTTGTTCTCTCGGTCTACGTGGAATTGTCCGTCAAGGTTTCTCTTCCTCATCACATTTTTCCTGTAGTTCATGCTCACATTTCTAGACTCTGCGTAAACCTCCACGAGCTGTTTGACTCGGGTTGAGTGAAGAAAAAAAACACCCTAATATCAACATTCATTTGCTACAAAATTAAGACCTTAAATGGCTTAGTGGATTCCTCGTACTATTAAGTCGTCACACTATTTATGATACTGAGAGACTGAGGCATCATTGGAACTTCCTTGGATGAGAAACTGTCTGAGTTATAGTTCTTCCCTACGACAAATAAAGCAAGAAATCATGTGATAAAGTTGTATTCTTGCTTCTCAGATGTAGATTGTCAGTTTTGGAATAAGAAGCTTTGTTGTCAGTTGAGAGTGAGATAGCTTGGAGGAGAAAGATAGCTGGTCAATTTGTTCAACAGAACAATGCTATATAAGGTTTATAATAACTGAATGATTTATTACACATTGTAGCCCCTTTACCTCTATGACATGTAACTCAAGAAGAATTGCTAGAATTGCAAGTAGCTGTCATTGAAGCAATCATTAAGCATGAGTAAAATATAACCAGGGAACTGCAAGCGTTTTTATATGCTTCATGTGATGTTTGAAAGTGTTACCACTGAAATTATTCCCTTTCCTACAAGAGCTTCCATTGAGAGTTGGACATGAGATTATGTTTGTATTGTGTTATTTCAAATTTGTGAAGTTATTTACTTATTGCACTACTGTAGTACATCACATCACCTCTGTAATATTACTCGATGCAGTACATTGTGAATTTATTCTTAATGAAGTTTGATTGTTCATAACTAGAAGGCAATTTGATTCGTTTTGCAACATTGTATTCATTTTGTTTGTTTGAGTTTTATAGTAGATTTCTTTCTTCTTCCCTTTTCATCTATCAGCGGTAGTAATAAATGAAAGGATGCAGAAAGAAGCTTAGAGGTAGGGGGTTGGCATAATCTCCATTAGAGATCTGATCTTCATTGTATCCTTTGTGGAAGGAATGGGTTAGATAAATCGATTGATTGCATAGTTCCATGGGAGAATATCAAAGAGAGACAAAATCAGAAAGAAGACAAAGTTAAAACATCATATGCAGTGGAAGGTAAAACACCTGCTCATTACATTGTTTCCCATTGCAATATAGGAGTAACTGTAGATAACACTTCATTTTCTTCTTGGAGATATGCATGGCTTCTTCACATAGGTGCAACCTCCCACATGACATTTCAAAGAGACTTCTTCAAATATTTAAATGACAATGTATATGGCATAGTGTATTTTGCAGATAGATCAAGTCTCAAACCTTCAAGAATGGGCACCATCAAGCTTAAGTTGCATGGATTCCCAAACTTTCTTCTACACAATATTCTCTATCTTCCTAAGCTGCAAAGGAACTTGTTGTCCCTTGTGCACATCCGACAACAAGGCCACTCTATTCACATGTTCGGTGGAAAAATCAAAATAAAGAAGGATTTTGACAACATGGTTGTCATGATCAGAATGGAAGATGGAAGACTTCTGAAAGGGACATCTTCCCATATATAAAAAAATACATACCTCTTTCATCACGATGAAGGTATAATGACATCTAGCATTTTGTGGCATGCTATATTTGGTCATATTAATTATGACAGTCTCCATTTGTTGAGAAAAAATGGTGTTTCTGGTTTGCCTACTATTCCTAGGAATTGAAGCAATGTGATGCTTATATCCTTTAAAGAATAACAAACAACCATTTCATGATTCTATTTCTAGAGCATGTAGAAAAATTGATCTAATTCATTCTGATTTGTGTGGCCCTTTACCCGTTTAGTTTGAAAATGGAAATAGATATATCATGAATTTTATTGATGATTACAACAGGATGTGTTGGGTGACTTTCTGAAAGAAAAATCACAAGCTTTTGAAACTTTAAAATTTTTCCATGTATTTTCAAAATGAAGCTCAATATTGTATTGGCTCTCTTCACACCGATAATGGAAGAGAATACACATCCAATGAATTTGAAATATACCTTCACCAACATTGGATCAAACATCAACCACAATTCCATACAATCCTCAACAAAATGGTGTAGATGAACGAATGAACATGACACTCCTAAATATGGTTCGTTCCACGATGTTTTTCAAGAATGTAAAATCAATGTTTTGGGATGATGCTATTCTATGTGCAGCTTATGTGAAAAACATGTGCCTATCTCATGCTCTTAAAAAACAAGAGTTCTTATTAAATGTGGTATGGCCGCATTCCTTTGGTGAGGTATCTCAGGTTCTTTGGTTCCACCTGATATGCCTTGATTCCTAAGGATAAAAGAAGTAAGCTTGAAGTAAGGAATTCGAAGCACATCTTCTTGGGTTACTCAAATACCACCAAGGGGTATCGTCTTTACGATGATACAAACAAGAAATTCATTCTTTCTAGAGATGTAATATTTCTTGAATCCTCCAAGAATGACAAAATTGTTGACATACAACTTGATCATCTAGACAAATTCACTTGTGTAAAGAGATATCATGACTTTGACATTGAGATTCCACATCTTGAAAGGGGGATCCCTATCTTGGTTTAATCTATGGAATCTCCTTTTTCTTTTGAAGCACCATCTTTCCCTCCTGATGAAGTTCTAGCCACTTCATCAGAACCTAAATTTCCTTTGGATGATAAGATTGAGAGGATCCAAAAGTCGACTCTTGATGAGAATTCAACACCATCTCAATCAGTTGAAAAACTTGGACCATCCTAGAAAGGTCCACCAAAATGGCTCACAATAACACTTGAAAGTGTTCATCCCGATGAGGTCGGAAAGACATGAACTAGAAGTTCCTCAAGACAAGACAAAGGTGATGTAGAAAATTCAAACTCAAGTGACGCAAATGACATGAATGTTGCTTATGACTGTGATTTGAATTTATCTACTAACTTTGAACTAACTTCCTTTAAAGAAGCCACTTTTCATGATGAGTGGAAATAATCCATGCAGAAGGAATATGATGCACTCATTAAGAATGGAACATGGAAGTTGGTGGATCCTCCATTCAGAACCAATCCAATTAGATACAAGTGGGTATTCAAGAACATGTACAAATCATATGACACACTTGACAAGCACAAAGCATGGATCATGGAAAAATTATTTGCACAAAAATAAGGTATTGATTATGAGGATAATTTTTCCCTCACAAAAAAATAGGCTACCATCTGTACTCTATTTTCCATGGCAACACAAAATGGATGGAAAATTCATCAAATAGATGTGAAGACTACTTTCTTGAATGAAGACTTGAAAGAGAATGTTTTCATGTCTGAGCTAAAAGGATTTGTTGTGAAGGGAAAAGAAAAAAATGTATGCAATCTCATCAAATCCTTATATGGTCTGAAATAAACATCGCGAGCTTGGTATGAAAAATTAACTGAGCATCTTCTGAAATTGAATTTCAAGAATTTCAATCTTGATTATGCAACTTGTTTGTCAAGAAAGTTAGAATAACTGTTCTATATCTTGTAGTATATATATATATATATATATATATATATATATATATATATATATATATATATATATATATATATATATAAANAAAACTGCAGCGAAAATAACAGAATCACAGAGAAATAGCCATGCATAATAAAAACTGAACTCAGGAGAAAAAAACCCAACAAACTTTTCTCTCGAAGAAATTCAATCCAAGTTCATGAATACATCACCGGACAAATGAATATTTCCAAGAACATAGAAATTTGCACCCTAGTGTGAGGAAGAACCCTCAAGCATGGCACATCACTGGACAAAGATAACACAACTGGCACTGCGACTGCAACTGCAAATGGCAATTGCAACTGGAAACTAGCACAAAGCAACGACACAATGCACACTAGAAGAGGAGAGATTATGAGATCTGTAATACTGAAATGGATATGCCTTTATTTATACTAGTCAAGTCACCTTTACTGGTAGGGCCGACTTTTCATTTTTGTCTTTTAAATTTATTTTATTGCTTTTACAAGTGTTTCTTCAATGCTTCAATGGAGTCGACTTGATATTCTCGTCTTCCATTTTCTTTTCATGCTTTTTTGTATTCTTCTTCAATGGTTTCCTTTGTATTTTCTTATGGATAATGATTGCCTGAAGTTGCAAAAATTCAACACTCCCTCTCAACGAGGGAGAAATTATCCATACTTGGATTTCTTTTGTCATAGAAGAGTTTCTTCATGAGCCATGTTGATGATCCATCTCCACACAACTGTGTATAACACCTCAGGTCTCAATGAAGAGCACACCTGGACCATTCACCTCCACAAGTACACCCTTGTGAGTGAATTCCACCACAGGTAAACCCTTGTGAGTGAGTCTGCCATTCTCCACTGGTTAAACTACCAATCCTGGGAGAGTGATGTTTGATGCTATCTGACACGTGGAAGCACCTTAATCTCCTTGAGTCCATAGGCAAAATCCTATAAGTAAGGACTGTGCCTAGGCTCATTTACCTCGAAAGTAAATGTATCCTTCTCCCTAGGCCATATCTGGGAGAAGGTATGCCCAATACTTACCTGGGCCACTCACCACTAAAAATACACCCTTGTGAGTGAGCGTCACTTACTTATAAACCCCTCTAAGTGAATATATCAATCTCCACTGGTTAAACTACCAATCCTAGGAGAATTACCCCTTATGCAACTACACAATGGAGGAATACTAACACCTCGAGCCTTCTGTCCTTTGAAGAATGTGCATGGGCCATTCACCACTGGTACATCCCTATGAGTGAATTTATGCCCGACGCTTCCTCCTGGAGAACCATCAAAACCTCAAGTCTTCTATCCTTCAAAGACTGCGCTTGGGCCATTCTTCACTAGTCAAATCACCATGGATAATCCTGGGAGAATGTTTGCCCGATGCTACTCAAACATTAACACTTCCTCTTAGCTATGGAAGACATTCTTCATCACACATCATACTTGGCCACTCATCACGATAAATATTTATGAATGAGCTCATCATTCTCCCAAGGTCACACAGATGCATGTTGGGAGAATGGCTCCAAGGTCACACATACCCATCTGATGTTAATAGAATTTCAACAATCTGATCGTCTGTGGATATGTATCAAATGAATTCCTAAAAGAAGATTTTGAAGCCACACTTTTTATGACTTGCGATACCAACTGCAATATACACTGTCTCTGATGTACCGTGTGCTACATAAACCTTCTTTCCTGAAATCATAATTGATCCCAAGCTAAAGAAACACCCCAGGGTGCTCAATCTGTCTACTGCATTCTCTGACCAATCTGAATCTATATATCCCTGCAACCTCACTTCACCACCTGAGACATATTTGAGGCCATATCCAACTGTTCCATGCAAGTACCTCAACACATGCTTTGCTGCAACCCAATGGTAATGTCTCGAATCGACCATAAACTAGCTCAAAGTTCTCACTGCAAAGAAAATATCCAACCTGGTGTTAACCAGATACATCAAGGATCTAATCAATTGCCTATACATCATGGGATCCACCAAATCTGAATATGAAGCAAAATTACTCAACTTATTTATATTTTTCTCCATAGGTGTAGCCATGGAATTGTAGTCCATCATATCAAACCTCATTATTATCCCCTGCCCAAGGAAGATCTCATCTGATATCTGTCACACCTTTAATCCCAAGAAATAGTACATCTGGTCAATATCCTCCACCTCGAGCTTTGAGGCCAACTCCCTCTGTCACTGGAGTAAGTCCCGTTGTCCAGTCTAACTCAATGGTTGCTCCCTTTGTGAATGAGGTAAATCCCATACCCTAGTCCTCCTAACTGACTGCCTCCTCTGTCACTGTAGTAAAACCTACTAAAACAAATGGTCCTCCCTGGAGGTATCACATATCTTAGAAGCCTCCTGCCTCTGAAGCTTCTGTCTGGCCTCCTTAACTCATGACACCTGTTTTCCAGTTCTGGGATATGTCTCTCTCCCACCTGAACCCGAGGGGGAAATCTTTCTAAGTCTCTCTCTCTAAGCCAACTAACTCTCTCTAAGATCATGTTAACTCTGAGTCTGCTTGCTCCCTCTGAAGTTTGACTCCCTCTTAGTCTAAACAATCTCTGGATCCATCTGATTCCTTTGCATATGTTGAATTCCTTTATAGTTTGATCTCCTATGAACTATTCTAGGGGGATGCACCTACCTACTGGATCCTGAGGGTTGAATCCATCTAAACTCTAGCTTCTTCTAAGTTGTACTTGGTGGGGCCACCTGCCACACTACTGGTGGATCCATCTTCTCCTCCTCATGATGTGGCTCATCAATTCCATATAACTCGAGAATATCTAAGGTCATTTTCTCTCCCTGAAAGTATCACGGGGAGTTGCATGCCTCACTACATCCTGCAAAGTGCCACAAAGCCATGCTGACCTCCTCCTAGTCACTGCAACATCTCTAGGTAGATCCATTGTCTCTACTGACTCCTCCTGATTGTCTGAAGGATGAACAACTAGACTAGAGGGAACTATACGATCATCACTCAGAGCCTTATCCTCCTCGCAATCAATCTCCATATGAGACACTCTTTATCCGATAAAAGTACCCTTCTTTCCAGAAGGTTTTTAACTTCATCCTCTTCTACTTCAGTTCATGGATGTATACTGTCATGTATACAATTTATTTTCTAGATAATCTTCTCCATGTCTCAAAACTAGAGATCATCTAATCTGTTTTCTTCTGCAACCATCACTATAGATCCCTCTCAGAGCTATCACCCATGACCTGCTCGAAACCATAAAAAGAACAAGAACAAGAACATGAACAAGTACAACCGTTACTATAGCTCTTTCTCGGAGCTATCCCTTGTGAACTGCCTGGAAGAAGAAACAAGAATGAAAACAAGAACAACACTTTTCTAGTGTTGTGACCAATTATTCCTCCATGGTAACTTGCCCGGAACAAAACAAGAACATCTCCATGGGTAACCTCCATGGAATTTGCAAGGTAACCTGCCTGAGATAAAGACAACAACCAAGAACATCTCCTAGAATATATTAATTTCATCTTGTAAATAAGTGCATCATTAGTACTAAACAATGAACATTTACATAATGATCATCGTACCAACAATACTCAAGTGTTACTAAAAATTTGATAGAAAAAGTACTCAGCAGTAATAGAGCTCTAAAGATTGTTGTCCTAGTTACAATTTACTTAAGATGCAACAATATAAAATACCAAACTTGATATGCAAACATGGAGTCTTGTTGCTATTGTTCCATTTGATTTCGAGTTGTCATACACTGTAGGAGACATCATCACTGCTGCCTCCAACTCTTGAGATTCCTCTGAGTGCACAAGATCTAGGATCCCTTTGGATCTACTATCACTGCTTGAACAAATGTCCTTTTCCCAAGTGTACATCTCCTGCAAACACCCTCAGATATAACTTATATACAAGTGCATACCTATGAAATTTGTAGCACCATCCAAATTGTGTTCTAATTTGAGACAATACTTTATCTCAACAAGAAGAAGTCAAAATTTTGAATTAGAAGGTTCAATGTGAGGAAAAATGTCAATAATCATGAAAAACCTAAAATTTTAACTTTGACGAATTATTAATCTGAGAGGTGCAATAGGTGCACTAGGGAAAGGCGAGTTTCTCTATGCCAAGATTCACCCCAATAAATGCTCATCGAGCTTGAAAAAAAAATCCGTGTAGCGGAAAATCACAACAATGTACGATCTTCCTTCTAGTGATTAGACTATTTTGAAGGTAACCTGCTCTGATACCATGTTGATTTTTCTAATTTCCAGATCTAATAATTATTATTTTATTATTTTAAACATATTTTAATTCCACTGTTATCATACATTAATTGCACACTGAAAATTACAACTGAAATAAAACTACAGCGGAAATAACAGAATCACAGAGAAATAGCCATGCACAATAGACACAAGATTTATCTCGGGAAAACCCGAAGTCCGGAGAAAAAAACCCCCACAAAATTTTCTCTAGAAGAAATTCAATCCAAGTTCATGAATACATCACCAAAAAAATGAATATTTCCAAGAACATAG
Source organism: Picea engelmannii (assembly GCA_009831015.1). Classification (NCBI taxonomy): domain Eukaryota; kingdom Viridiplantae; phylum Streptophyta; class Pinopsida; order Pinales; family Pinaceae; genus Picea; species Picea engelmannii. Next base: position 333,495 of record ML798266.1, on the reverse strand, counting down.
AAATTTTCACCCTAGTGTGAGGAAGAACCGTCAAGCATGGCACATCACTGGACAAAGATAGCACAACTATCACTGCAACTGCAATTGTAACTGGCAACTGCAACTACAAATGGTAACTGCAACTACAACTGCAACTGCAACTGCAACTAGTAAATGCAACTGAAAACTAGCACGAAGCAACTGGGCAATGTGCACTAGAAGAGGAGAGATGATGAGATGTGTAATAATGAAATGCATCCGCGTTTATTTATACTAGTCAAGTCACCTTAATTTATTGGCAGGGATGACTTGCCATTTTTGTCTTTTAACTTTATTTTATTTTTTTTGTTGCTTTTACAAGTGTTTCTTCAATGCTTCAATGGAGCCGAATTAATATTCTTGTCTTCTATTTTATTCTCGTGATTTTTCGATTCTTCTTCAATGGTTTCCTTTGTGTTTTATTATGGAGAATGGCTGCTTGAAGTTTCAAAACTTCAACAAAAGCTACATTGCATCCATAAAGAAGTAGTTGAGGAAAGGATTTGAGATGGATATATTTGGGACATCTTCACTACTGTTTTGGAATTGAGGTGATTCAAAATTCAAAGTACATATTCATCTCCCAGAAGAATTACATTGGATAACTGTTGAACAAGTTTGGCATGGTTGAGTGTAATTTGGTTTCTACTGCAATGGAACAAAATTTGAAACTCACATCAAAATAAGGGAATGAATTTGAGGATGCAACCAAGTACAAACAACTTGTGGTACGTCTTATATATCTTACTACCACCAAACCAAACATTTAATTTGTTGTTGGGATTCTTTCCAGGTTCATGCAAAATCATTGTGAAGGACATTGGTCTGCCACGAAAAGAGTTCTAAAATACTTGAAGGGAACTCTAGATTTTGGACTTAGCTACTCTAAGGTGGATTACTTCAACTTGATTGGATATTTTGATTTAGACTTTGTTGGGGATAAGGAAAATGAAGTGTCAACTTTAGGCTATCTCATGAGTCTTCTATCAACAAGTGTATCCTAGAGATCACACAAACAATAAGTTCCAACGGATTCCACAACAGAGGCAAAATATGTGGCAGCTACAAAAGCAATGAAATAGATTGTGTGGCTCAGGAAAGTACTTGAATATTTGCAGGAGAAGCAAGTGAATTCTACTCCTCTTGTAGTTGACAATACCTCTGCAATCAATTTGGCCAAGAATCCTATATTCAATTATTGAACTAAGCACATAAAAAAAAAGTATCACCTGATTCGATATCATGTAGAGGCCAAGACTATTCACTCGAGATATTGTTCCACAAATGAGAAAATTGTAGACATCTTCACCAAAGAGCTTGGAAGAGAAAAGTTTGAAAAGTTTAGAATGATGCTTAGACTCACAAACACCCCTTCATATTAAGGCAGGGGGGGGGGGGGGGGGGGGGGGATGTTGGACACATAATCCTTGGGATTGCGTTATTGTAACATTATTGTAAATATGAAGAGTTGTAGGTGATAGGAAGAGTCACCTGTTAGGGAAGACCGACAATCATTGTTTTGTATATTTATCGAACTTCATGTTAATAAAATATGTAAGTGTGGAGTTAGATTCACTGCCCATATCTGGTTGAACACCTGTCAACATTTTCTCTAGCTTAGTGATAGACTATTCCAATTTGTCTTGATGTAATTTGTCTTGTTCCTTTTGCAAGGCTTCAATATTTTTGTGTAATATTTCTCATGAATGGCTCTAAGTTTCAAATGCAATATTGTTATGAAGTGAATTGAAAGGGAGGTAAAAATATTATAAAATTGATGTATCCAAAGAATATAATGTTATGAGGGGTTTGGCCGATCATTATGCTAATCTTTATGAGTACATAGTGTTCAATGATCCTTTTTTTGATTTAAAATGTTGAGTCAATATTTAAGCTCTTATAGTAAATCCCTTTCAAAAGATTGCATATTACTTTGAGCACACAAATTTTTAGCTTATGGCCTAGAAATAGGCCTTATAGAGAAAAACAAATGTGAAGGTGTGGACAATTTTCCCCTTTTCCAAATCGATCATACAAACATAAAATTGAGGGGGATTCAAACAAAATGTTAGGAACCAAATATCAAGATAGCATAGAAAAACCTCAGAATAAGTACTCAATGCCTTGAAAAAGAGAGAATTTCAGATAATAGGCCTCTTCGAGGGGGAAACCTCCTTATACACCACATAAATTTCCAAATACAAGATGATTCCAAATGAAAAGGTCTCCTTGGTATATATCGGAGACTAGGAGGTACAATTACAACTAATGGACCCAAGCTGACATAAATAAAATAACATTACTAATGTAATATTCTCTAATTAAGTGGTAATGTGACACTATTTAGGGCTTAACATGCCCTTCCCCTTCAGAAAAGTGTTGTCTGCAACACTTGAGTAATTCTGGATGCTTCTATATAAAAGAATCATCTTCCCAAGTGGAATCTTCAATAGGTAGTTTCCTCCACTTAATGAGATACTCTGAAATGGATCTATTCCTCAGCTAGAGAATTCTTGTGTCAGTGATAGGTTTAGGCTCCAATATGATTTTTCCTTCCTCGTCAAGTTCTGGTAATATAGTTTGAACTGGGATATTGTCACCTATAACCTTCTTTAAGTATGAAACATGGAAAACTGGGTGTACTCATGAAGATGCAGGAAACTCCAATTAGTATGCCATAGTACCAATCTTTTGCAACACCTTATAAGAGCCATAGTACTTTGGTGATAATTTATTATCCTTATTGGCTTGCTTGAGGGACATTGTTTTGTATGGTTGTAGTCTTAAAAACACCCAATCCCCTACTTCAAAACTTCTTTCACTACGATGCTGATCTGCTTGTTGTTTTAGAGAAGAAGTGATGGAAGGAGGGTGGTATCCATAGAGTGCCATAAATGGTGTCATTTTTGTTGCAGTATGAAATGAAGTGTTATACCACCATTTTTCCAAGGGTAACCATTTGAACCATTGTGTTTGTTTATCAAAGACAAAGCAACAAAGGTAGCCTTCCATATTTTTTTTCACTATCTTGGTTTTTCCATCAGATTGAGGATGATAGAATGAGCTATGAGCCAATTGAGTACCCAAACAAGAAAATAATTATGTCCAAAATTTACCAAAAATGTCTAGTGAATATGGGATCTCTATCACTTATAATAATATTTGGGCTTCCATGTAGCTTTTGAACTGTCTCCATGAATGCGGTGGCAACTGTACTGCCTTTGAAGGGATGAGAGAGTGCACAAAAGTGTGCGTACTTGGTCAGTATATCAACAATCACCATGATGAAACTCTTTCCTTCATACTTCGATAACCCTGTGATGAAATCCATGGAAACTTCCTCCCAACGCTAACTTGGGATGAATAATGGTTGTAAAAGACATGGGGTATTAATTGTTTCCACATTATTTTGTTGGCAAACCAAATATTCTATCACAAACCTTTGAACATCAGCTTTAAGGCCATCCAAAAAAAATTCCTTTTTGACCCTATGGTAGGTTTTCAAAAATCTCGATTGCCCTCCTACCAGAGAGGTGTGCAATTCCAATAGTACCTTTTGTTTGAGTTGGGAGTTCTTACATAAATATAATTTATCTTTGTACCATAGTGAATCATTTTTCCATGTAAATGTATCTGATGCACTGGAATCCTGCTGCAACCTTTGAATGAGAGTCCACACTTTTTCTTCATTATTCCATTCATCCCTCGCTTCTATTAGCCAATCAGGTTGGATGATCGAGATAGCACAAAGAAAGGCCTCAACATCTTCATCCTTTCTTGAAAGTGCATCTTCCACAACATTTTGCTTCCCTTTTTTTTATAAATGATTTCAAAATCATAACCTAATATCTTGGTCACCCATTTTTGTTGTTCTTCTAAAGATAGTCTTTGTTCCAAGAAGTATTTAAGACTATCATGATTTGTTTTGACCTTGAAGTGCCTACCTATTAGGTAAGGGTGCCATTTCTTCAATGCATGTAGTATTTCCATCATTTCCTTCTCATAAATGGGTTTGTGTAAG
>ML798266.1:291962-310545 GCA_009831015.1 Picea engelmannii | reverse complement strand
GACCCCAGGTTTGGGTAATGGACCCAAGTTTGTTTGATGGGTAATGGTATGAGTTATGATATATTTTTAGATAATACTATTCTATATGGATATTACATGTCATGCCATTTCTGGTGGTATGTAGAATGTCACATAACTCCTCATGATTTGAGAGTTATGGCCTTACGAAGTTGGAGGACCCTCATATGTCATCTAGAAGCCTCAAAAGGTCAAAGTAATCAAAGGGGTTTAAGAGATTTTAAAATGTAAATAATAAAGTGAAGTGATGAGTGTATTATAATTCAAAGTGAATACAAAATAAATTATTTCAATAATAATTTTAATGGAGAAATAAGAAGTGGACCCAACCCTAAAACAAGGAAAGTGGGGCCAAGTAACCCAGAAGATGTTTTTAAGGAAGCTACTTGGAGAGTATAAATAAGAGGCAAGGCTCTATCATTTGAATCACACTTGAGAATATTGAATATATATAGGTGTGTAAGGTATACAAATGATATCTAAGCCGAAATTCTAAGGAAAGTGAAGAAAAGAAGGCCGAAATGCAAGGAATGATAAATTCTTTTGATGGTGCTTTCTAAGGTATGTTATTTTCAGGTCATCTCACCATTTTCGCTATAACTTTTTTTGTATAATGATTCAGATCCTGAAATTTCTATGAAAGTGAGAAAACATATCCAAGTATTTGTTGTTAAAAATTAATCTTGTGGGTCGTTGTATTTTGGGAGTTACAATCTATGGAAAATAGGGTTTGTGGCCAGTCCTGAAACTAGTCAAAATTAGGTGTTTCGGGTAAAAACATCATAACTTATTCATAAAAGATCCAAATTAATTGAGACCAAATGTGGTGGTTAGGGTATAGTCTGTATTATTCTGTGTAATATTTTTATATCATTTAATCAAATATTTTGTGCGGGACACGCTCTACAAGGTCACTCTCTAGAATAAGCCAGAATTCAGCAAGGTATGCCATTTTTTCTATAACTCCTTTTTTGAGAGGTTCCAAGTAGTTCCACTTGGAGGAATTGCATAAAATACACTGAAGAACATTATGTATTAGTTTCAAATATTTATACATTACAGGTTCAAAGTTATGATTACTTCAAGTTAGGGTTGTTGACTAATCCAAAACAAGGCATGTGAGACTAAAGAAAAGTTTGATGAAAATGCTAGTCTCTTGTTTTTAAAGTTAAGGAAGGTTTGCAGGAATGTGATCATATACACCAGGTCTATTACAGAGCTACAAATCAGATTTGGATGATGAAATTGATGAGGGCTTTTGGTTGTGGCACATGTTGAGTACATGGTTGAGACAAGTAGTTGATGAGTTGACACATACAAGAAGTGTATGGTTGATGATGTTGGTACATATTGATGATTCATAGTTGATGAGTAGTTGACACATGATTGGAACATACTTGGTACATGGTTGGATGCACTTGTTTATGGTACAGGTTGATTACAGGTTGGTACATGGTTGGATGCACATGTTTATGGTACAGGTTGATTACAGGTTGGTGCATGGTTGATGCACTTGTTTATGGTACAGGTTGATTACAGGTTGGTGCATGGTTGATGCAGTTGTTTATGGTACAGGTTGATTACAGGTTGATGCATGGTTTAGATTTATTGGTACAGGTTTAGAGCGGTATATCTCACAGTGATAGTGTGACAGTGGTTCCATCATTCTACCTCTACTTCAGGGTGGCAGGACGGGGCAAGGACAGGTGGTTGTAGCCAGAGAACATTGGGGGTTGTAGCCTTCTTCTGGTTGTAGCCAGAGATTTGGGGGGTTAGAGCTTCCCTCAGGTTGTAGCCTGAGAAACTAGGGGGTTGGAGCCTCCTTCCAGTTGCATCTAGAAAACAAAGGAAGTTGGTCCTTCCAATGAATGCAATTCTTCAAGACATATAAGAAAAAACATTCCGTGGTTTTCTCCCGATTTGGGTTTCCACATAAAACAGTGGCGTACTGTGTATGTGTGTGATTTTTTATTTATTACTGCTCATTATTGGATAATAATTCTACATTGATATAACATTTGAAGAAAATGATTATAATTATGTTATTACTGATTCACCCCCCCTCTCAGTAATCCAACAAGTAGCCCGCAGGCTGCTAAAGTTTTTCGATTGTCACTTGATACGGTCGCATGAGTTTTTACACGAGTTTTTGATTCGAATGTGGAGGATTGACCTGTAGTGCTTTGTGGTGCAGGGGGAGAAACTGAGGTTCTTTGCAGCATAGGATGTCTATTTTTTGATAGGACTCCCATTCCAGGGGAGGGATTTGGCTGTGGATCCCCATCTTCCAGGGGAGGACAGGGTGGAGACCATTGCGGCACGACATTTTTCTGGGCCAAACCCTATGTCGGGTTCGATAGTGTAGATTGAGGCCTTGGATGACTTGCTGACCGAGTGCATCGCGAATATGGTGGTGAGGATCTATGAATCCTTTGGAACTCAGCGTATCATAGGTGGTCAGATGAGGGTGGTGGAGGAGGTCTTGGATGGAGACCTGTTTACATGGGGTGTGTTGATGCATACGCAGATGGTGTCGCAGATGAATCGATGTTAGCGTGCCGATTCTGGTGATTTTGCATTTGGGTTAGTTTTGGTAGCCTAGTTCTTGGAGAGGGTGCTGCTATTGAACCCTCAGATTCTACTGGCACCAACACCACGTCGAGAGCCTCGATTGATGCGATGGGTACATGTTTTGGCATCACAGGGAGGAGGGGAGGGTGGCTATTATTTTATGACCATGATTTCTTGAGTGTGGTGATAGATGGCACAGGTGATTCTTGAGTATCGATACGCTGGTATGGATTACAGACAGGACCCCGACATGGTACTACTTTTTGGGGAGGAATGGGACCATAAAGGTATGTGTGTTATCTATTTTTGTGTTTTTGGTAGATAACGTTGATCATAAATTTATATGGATGATGACACTATATCTGTGTTGTTTTGTAGATGTTGGACCCTAGGGTTGAGAGGCGTAGGTCATCCAGGAGTAGGCTTGACGGGAGCCGACTCGACTGGATCCCTAAGAGACAAGGGCTAGGCAGAGGCGCCAACGAGATGATGCCGGTGTCGAACCATCCAGAGAGCCACATGGAGACACAGAGGCCATGCTAGAGGATCTGCGCCGATGGTTCGAGCGAGTCCTTCAGGGGGTGCCAGAGGGTGTATGTGCCCATATCCAGGACGATGAGGTCTTGAACCAATGTGTGGGGGTACCGACAGAGTGGCGGGCGTTGATCTGTACGATAGCAGTGGTGGGGGAAGATATGATTGGTCGACTACCTTCTGGAGCTGGAGGTCCCCCAGCTGGTGGGGCACCTCTGACTGACAGAGGACCTGGGGGGGAGGAGCTTTAAGGGAACCTCGAGTGCTGAGGTGATATGTACGAGTTTGGGGGATCGATTTTGTATAGAGTATTTGATACCTAGTTTTGTACTCATAGGGATGATGAGACTCTTGAGCCTATAGACAATTGTATATATATATTTTGTAAAACATTTATGACCTTGATGATATATATGATGGATATATTGATCATTCTTGTATTTATATTTTGTGTTTATGATTTATGATGTATATTGCTATCTGTTGACAAATGTATCATGTTGTGTATATGATGTTTTTAATGTGATAAATTCCAATCCAATATTAGGTTAGCCATGTGATCTGCTACTTGATTGAGGTTTCTTGAAATATGTGTAAAAGTGATGGAATCAAATTTGAGAGATAGGAGTCTAACTTGCAAGTATTTACAAAAGAGGCAAGGATTGTGAACATGATACATGTTGTTGAGCTATAGGACGACAAGATGGGAATCTAATAGAACACTAAGGTGACGAATGTGGCGGTGACTGGCCTCGATGAGGAGATTAATGACGACATCATATTCGGATTGGTTTTTGGTGCCTGAGCCTAAACATATGCCACTAGAATGGAGTAGTATATGTGAGGGAGTATAGAGGGCCCAAGCGGCTGAAGCGAGATTCTAGGTCCAGCGGCTGGTACCGTCAGCATAACCAATGTGGTAGGATGATGGATGATGCATCTGTCAATAACACGGGTGATAGATCAGACATGAGGAGTGGTGGCAGTAAAGAAGACTAAAAACTCTACAAATGTGTACAAAGAGAAACCTAAGGTAGGGGTGCTATGCTTAGGCTTAAAACTTCTTCAAGTACAACCCGTTGATGGGTTCTTTGAGAGGGTATCCTTCGAGAGAGGCCAATATGTACACGCATTTAGTGAGGCAATGTCATATGATGAAGGGGCCATGCCATAATGACTCGAATTTCCCATGGCCCAGAGTGTCATGGGCGATATCATAGGCTGACATGAGATCACCTTTGTTGAATGAGCGAAGGTTGACATGGTGGTCAAAGGTGGCTTTGGACCTTTTTTTGGCTGCCTCATTGTGTTGTAATGAAGAGCGAGGGTCTTCATCAAGTCACTCTAAGGTCAGCAGGCACTGCTCCATTGGATCAGTGTTGGGTAAGATCTCTATGGCAGTGCGTAACGTGGGGATTTCACACTCGATAGGGAGGGTGGCTTCAGTCCCATGGACGATGTGGAATGGTGTAAAACTGGTGGCAGTTTTGACTGCCGTGCAATAAGCCCATAAAGAGAAAAACAACATATGATGCTAGTTGGTCTTATGTTTGTTGACGGTGTGTTGTAGCATGGTTTTGAGAACTTTATTGACAACCTCGACCTGTCCGTTGGACTGAGGGTAGTATGAGGAGGAAAAATCATGGGTGAAGCCTAATTTTTAGGAGAGTTATGCAAATATCTCATTCTCAAAATGTTTACCATGATCAGAAACAAACTGTTGTGGGACTTCGAACCGGGTAATGACATGGTTGAAGAAAAAACGTGCTACTGTGTCAACAATGTTGTTAAATGTGGGCATGGCTTCGATCGATTTGGTACAATAATCCACTGCCACAAAAATGTACTTGTGTCCATTACTGGATGGAGGATGGAAATTCATGAAATCTATGCCCCATTTACAAAAGGGGCCGGCTGTGATGACTAGGTGTAGAAGAGCTAGTGGAGCTCGTGCTTTGTTTGCATAAAGATGGCATTTATCGCATTGTTTGAAAGCATTGATGTAGTCATGAAACAAAGTGGGCCAGAAGTATCATGCTCGAATGATTTTTTGGGCGGTGGACATACCCGATAGGTGACCATCGCAAGCACTGCTATGGCAATCATTCAAGACTCCATCTACTTTGTCGATGGTAAGACATTGCAGAAGGATGGTATTGACCCCGCGTCGGTAAAGAATGTCTCTGATGAGGAGGTATCGGGGAGCCTGACGATGAATGCGTCGACGATCATCTCGAGAGAGGTGAGACCCAAAATTCTGTGTACGAAGGTAGACGAGGATGTTTCCATACCAATGGTCATCAGAGGGAATGAAGAAGAGGTGTTCGTCAGGGGAAATCCTCATTGACGAGGGAAGCTTTGGTGTTTGAGGGAAAATCCGTAATGAGTTTGACTAAGACAATAAATTTCTTTCTTTTGGGAGTGGAGAACTCTAGATCATATTCCTGAAGGATAACGATCCATCCAAAAAATTTTCCATTGATTTTCCATCGACTGAGCAAGTACTGCATGGGGCTGGAATTTGTGACGACCTTGGTCACTCAAAGAAGAATGTAATGTCGTAGTTTTTGGGCTGCGAGGACAACTGCTAACATGAGTTTTTCATCATGATTATACTTTAAGGGTGGCCCTAAAAGGTTTTTACTAATGTAGTAAATCACATGTTCATGCCCATCATCCCCTATTTGGACAAGGACTCCTGCGATTGAAATAATAGAGGATGATAAGTATAGGATGTAATTGGGATCATAGTCTGGGGGACTAATCAAAGGGGCATTGGATAGGGAAGATTTTAAATCATCAAAATATGTTCGAGCATGTTCATCCCATCGAAATGGGATATCATGGCGCAATAGGTGAAGAAAACCATGTTCGTGAGTGGCATAGTCTGGGACATAACGACGTAAAAAGTTGGCTTTGACTTGTAGGCTATGTAGTTGGTGTAAATTCCTAGGTGGTGGAATTTCTGTGATAGATTGGACTTTGAGGGGGTCCACCGTGATGCCGTGTTTGGAGACAATGAACCTGAGGAGGCATCCGAAAGTGATGCAAAAGACACACTTGAGGGGGTTCAAGTGAATATTATATTGGCAACATCGTTGGAAAATAATGTGTAAGTCGTCTAAATGATGTGTTTGATTTTTGGATCGAGCAGTGAGGTCATCCAAATAAGCAAGGATGATGCGAGCAATATCATGAAAAACATAGGTCATGACCCGTTGGAATGTAACACCGACGTTTTTTATCCCAAAGGGAATGTTGCGATAAGAAAAGGTGCTCCAGGGGGTTGTAAAAACGGTTTTGTATTGATTTGTTGGGTGGATTTGAATTTGATTGTAGCCAGAGAAGCCATCCATAAAGGACAGTGCCTCATTGCTGACACAATCATCGATGAAAGGGGTTGGGAATTTGTCTTTGGGACAAGTGTGGTTGAGGTCGTGAAATTCTGTGCAGACGTGAATAGTTCCCTGTTTTTTGTTAATGGGGACTGGGTTGGAGACCCAAGAAGTGTATGCAATGGGGTAAATGAACTTGACAACGCGTAACTTGTCAATTTTAGCTTTGATAGCCGTAAATTTGGATGGGTGTAGGGAGCGTTGCTTCTGCCGATCATGGGAGATATCCGACCATGTGTCGATTCGATGCTCAACTATGGAAGGATTGAGGCCAGGCATCTCCATACATGACCAATAAAAAATATTGTTCTTGAAAGAGAGCTTTGTAAGAAATTATCTCTTCAGAGGAGCATGCAAAGCCAATGGTGATCTCTTCTACGATGCCAGGTTTAATGGAAAGGCCAATTTTGACTGTGGGGGAGATGTTGGCCATGTTGCCTTCTTCAAAATCATCGGGGGCATGGATAGGGTTTTAGAACTAGTCAATATGCCCTGATGGAATAAAATCCTTGGTTTCGATTGCGCATAGGGAGGCTTGGGTAGAGGGTGAAAGACCTCGTGTGAGAGTAAAAGTGCTTGATTATGGAACACATTTCATGGGAAATTAGGGGTAGTTAGTTCCTCCAATATATCTTCATCGCAGTGGAAAATGCGAGAATATAGGGGATCTTGGGAGATGGTAGGGGGAACTGTCATTGAGCAAGTGTTATTGTCCTCAAGGGATGAAGACGTAGAAGGGATATCATGTACATGGTGCGATGGATCGCTTGACATAAACCAAATGTCAGGATACTGTGGATGGTATCTCATTCGCATGGAGACCGACGAAGAAATTTAACAAATCTGTGTAATGTGAGCAGCAATAGAGAGAGCCTGAGGGGGATCATGTAAGAATGTGTGGCATACTACGGCTAATGTTTGGCGAAATTGAGGTAGAGACGGGAAATGATGAGTGTAATGGCCATACTTTGAGCATATGACATAAGCGAAATTGGTTCGTAACCCTTTCTTGTGTGTGGTTGAGGACGCCATAGTAGCAACAAAGGTACTTGGTGGAGTGGTAAGAAATGGGGTTTCTTTGGGGAGTTGGATAAGATTGCGTAACTTGGGAAGAGTAGGACATCTATTAGTGGGGTGTCCTTCTCTTTCGCATAGGGTGCAAGGAGGTTGAGCTTGAGGAGGGAGTGGATCTATGGGATCATTCTTATGTCATTTGCTCCCCGGGGCGGGGGTGTTGCTACTAGGTGGGGGTGGTGTGGCAGGAGCCTGTACTAGGATCTTCATCGGTAATCCCTCTGTCTGAGGAGGGAGAGATGGTGGAGGAATTGTAGAGGGGGAAAGGAGATACCATACAAGGATGGTGAGAACCATGTTGGGAAGAGTGAGAGTAGAAGCTACCTGGAATTCTTGGACTCCATGTGGGGGATAGAAAAAGGGGATTTGGGTAATGGATTGTGGGGATGACTCCAAAAATGGTATTTTCCCCTGGAGGGGGGGAAAATATGGGATAAGTGGTTCGGTGGTGTGTTCAAGGAATTCCTGAGGTATTAGTGCGACGACTAGTGGAACTTCAATGTGGGGAGGGGAAACAGTGAGGGGAGAATTATCTCCGATATTTGTTCCATTAGAGGAAACTACACACACTTGTGCTGAAATAGAAGGGTTTAGGAGAGATGGTGCTCCAAGATAAGTCCCCAACAAGGATGGGTCCTTGAATATTCCAGGACCAATTTCGATGACTGAAAAAGCATTCGAACTAGTGCAGACAAGGGGGAGGATGTTATCAATGTTGGTGGAATGATTAGGCTCGTAATGTGTAAGTTGGTCGATGGTGACGATTTTCCTGTTATGGGGGAACATCATCATGCGAAGCACATAAGAGGATACCGCCTTCATAGCATACATGTAGCTACATCCAAACAAGATATTGTAATCAAGTGGGGAATCGATAAATTCAATGTGAATCAGGATGGTTTTTCCCCCAAGTTCTATAGGGACATTTTGGAAGAGTCCTTCAGGGGATGATGGTCGACTGTCATAAGCTCTCAGGATGATGGTAGATGGTACTAGCTCAGGTGAGCTGAGTTTCTTCCATACTACTTAGGACATGAAGCATGTGGATGCACCTTCATCGATGATGCACCGATGAACTGTCATGTTCCGGATCTTAACTGGTATTTGAAAAGATACCAGTGCGGGGATGCATGGTTCTCCGCTATCTAGATCAAAAGTGATGAGTCAAGTATTAGCTGGGTCGACTGCCCCCAAGGTGGAAAGAAAGGATTTACGCTGTGATGGATAGGTTTGGAGGACCTCCAACACAAACATGATTGCATGAGACTATACTAATTCATTGACGATACTGTAGTTACAGGCTGCCCTAGCATGAGGTTTATGTACATTCCGTTGTAAAGGTACGAGGGGTATACGGGGATTGGGTTCAATGTTAGGGCGTAGTATCATTAATGGTTTTCTGGATGTATCTATAGTTGTTTCTGAGGTGGTTGGGGTAGAGTTAAGAGGGATTTTGTATTGGCGACCATGTGTTTGCAGAAGAATCTCTTCTTCACTGGTATGGAAGATATTGTGATTGATCGTATTTTCGGGTTGATTGGGACCTGGGTTTTGATATTTCCCTATTTATTGTGGGGCAGAGTTTATCTCTTATTGAGTATTCATCACACCTTGGTGTGGAATGGGGTTTTGTAAAACAACTGGAGGTGGTGGTTGAAAATAATGTTTTGGGGCCTGCTGAGGGGCAGGTGGTGTCAGAGGGCGTCGTGTGTTCATGGATTCTTTCATCTGTTTGTAATCAGAAATTTGGGGGCAATGGTGAGTATAATGTCCATTCTCATCGCATAGAGAGGAAGGGAATTTAGTTATGAGATTGTTGTTTTTCCCTTGTCATGGTTGATTGTTATTGTTTCCCCCTTGGGGGTTTTGGTTTCCGTGATTCTGGTTTCCCTCAACAAGACGATTTTGTTGGGGGTTATTTCCTCCTGGTCTTGGGTTGTTATTTTTTCAATTTTTTCCTTTATTCTTGGAATTATTCGGTTGATGGGATGGATTTTCTGTATTCAATTGTTCAAAAGCATGAACCTATGGAATGGGAGAGGGATGAAAAAAATTAACACCGACATGTGGTTGTCCTGGCGGAGGAGAAACTTGTTGGGGAGGACCAGGAAATGGAAAACACAGATTGTTTTATGGAGACGATCCATATGGCGTATAGGAAGTTGAATTAATTTCACTACTGTTGGGGTTATATGCAGTGGTTGGGGGTGAACTCATACTTGATTGAGAGACCAGATGCATCATGGGTACCGGTGGGGGTCCTCCCAACGGTGGAGGGGGAGCCACAGAATATGACTGTTGGTGAGTGGGAGGAGGGTAATAAGACGTCACTCCATATGGTTGCAGATATTTATTTGCACCATAAGTAGGTGAGGGGTGGCCATAAGGGTTGAGGTGTGTCATAGAACCAATCAACCCATCCGTAGCGTGAGAAACCCTAGGTTTGTCCTAGCCAAATGGTAGGGGTCTGGGTGCATCGGGCAATACTATGTACAAGTAACCTGATTGGGAATATATGAGGTCTAATTGTTGGGAATTGCTGATGGATTCCTCTTCTGCTTGAGGAAAATTGGATGCTACATCCTTGGAAATCACGGGGACGAGCAATTTCAGAAACCAATCGAGACATTGTTCTTTCGTGGTTTCTGCTTTACAAAGACTACGTTGTCGATGCCATTCATGAATGTGGTTAGTGATATGGAAAGCAATGGTTTGTTTGAACTCAGAGAGAAGTTCTAAACCATTGTCATGGCGAACAGGTAATTGAAAAATGACAAAAAGGCCTTTGTCAGTGATTCAAAAGTCACATGGGACCTTGATTTTTCATCCTCATACCATTTGGCTAATGAATCTATGAGAGTTCTTTGAAATAACCTCAAGTGGATGATATCATCCATGGTGATTTTTGAAGATCACCATAAGTGGAAGGTCATAACATGGTTGGTGGGGTCTTCCCCTGGTTTTCCTTCAAATTTTAGAATGTCTGAAGGCAACTTGGTAGGCATATTGGGCCAAGTGGCATCATGTAAAATGGGGTCATTCATGAGTTTGGTTAAATCAGGAATGTTGAGGGATGCCAAGTATGGCACAGGGGGATTTTGTGAAGGATTAGTTCAATTCATCATGTGTGTAGGTAATGGACCTGTCCCTTGAGAGGGATTTGGTGGATTTGTACTACTTCCTTGAAAAGAAGTTTGACTCCCACCTCCTTGTGAAGGATAACCAATAGATGGATTGCCTTGGGTATTTGACCCAAGCAAAGTGGAATCAAATAACGCTAATCCCAAAATAGTAGGGCTCACTAGGGTGTGAGATGGTGGAGCCGGTGAGTTGGCAAAACTAGGGACCCCTCCTAGAATAGGAGGGAGATTCTACAAGCATCTAGAATGACCGGGATTCTGTGGTTCCCCTATGGTTTTGACTAGAAAAGTGAATGTGTGCAAATGGTGAAAAGAGAAATAAATGAACAAATGCTCTTTATATTTTTTATCTTCACAAAATAGTATAACTCACATATGCATGTAATCAAATGAACATCATACATCAAATGTAAAATAAAAAAGCATGTGGATAGGTTGATTTTTTCCGTGTGGGGAAAAAATAACAAAAATAAATGCTTGTGTCCTAAAAGACTTATCATCCTTCCTCTCAATTTAGCACTTGGCCTTCCAATAGCACTCAATAGTAGGGTCTGAAGTCACTGGAAGAGGAACTAGTGAAGGTTGAAGTAGTTAGTTATAATGAGGGGTAGAGGGTGCATTTCCCGAAAGAGTTGGAGATATTTCCCAATAGCCACACAAAATATGACCAAGGTGCGATTGCAGACCACAACTGCCACCTGGGTAGATATCCTAAGTTTATCCACTAAGTACCTCGATCAAAGTGCAATATTTAGATTTTCGGCCTAAAAAACGGTTCACGAGATGGATACCCTCACAAGAGTTGGGTGACTCAAGGAGGGATGCACAGAACAACCGGACCTCGACCTTCGACCCTTCACGGGTATCTCCCTACCTTATGGTATAGGAACACTTGAGTTGGAGGATTTGAAGGATCCCTATTCTCAACTTCTACTCTTTCAGAATGTGAGAACCTGATAATGAGGGGTTATTTGGATTCCTACCCCCAAGATCCTACCTAGACTAAAACATTTCTTTAGGAACCTCCCGTGGAGGAAAATTTAGTGCGTTCTTAGAAAATTTTTAAATGGAGTGGGATAAGAGATTGGGGTCATGGACCAACCTTGTTTGAATTAAATTGGTGTGGATAATTTCTAAAGAAGTAGTCAGATCTTTCGTAATTCCTTTGAATTACTTTGTGGGTACTTAAAAATAAACCTTACTTCGACCTCCACTATTCTAATAGAAATAATGTGTGTGAGGAGTGGCTTTGTGTGCAAGAAAGTGAAAAGTGTGAAAAATATTTTTAATAATTTAAGTGTAAGATTGGAGCATGTGGACTTCCTCTGGTCCTTACAAATCTTCTTACCTATCTTACTATGTTTATTTGGTACAACCTTGCAGAATATTTAAATCCCTAGAAAACAAGAAACGTGGACATATGGGTCCTTACTTGATCCTTTAAACTCCCTAGAATGTTGTTTATACTAAGAAATCTTTTGAAACTATCTTAGGATTGTATACATGTGGGAATGTATGGGATCGTTACTTGATCTTTTAAACTTTCCTAGAGTGTTTTCTAGACTAAGAAAGCTTTTAGAAACAATCCTAAGATTTCAAACATGTGGGAATGTATGGGCCCTTACAAAGCTTTAAGATTTTTTCCAAAACTAAGAGGTACCCTAGGGGGGTTTTGTCCTCTCCTAATGAGTTTTTAAGGGAGGTGAAATTTCCTTTCAACCACCTTTTTGATTCCCGAGATCAGACTTGGGTGCGGGGGAGGAGCCTACTTGAGGGTTAAAATTGATTTCTAGTCCTAAATTAGTTGATTGTCTTTGAAAGAGAAATAACTTCAACTCAAAATTTAAATGCAAAATGAGCCATCCATGTGGCAACAAAGAAAAGAGAATAATTGTGATTGTTTTTACCCCTATGTGCTTATGTTAGCTAACCTTTATTGTAAGAAATGAATCTAAGTGAAGTGTGATTGCTTTAAAAAGTGCAGAAAATTAAAATTTGAAGGCAATGGGCCCTCAAACCACTCATAAAAACCATTACAATTTGCAAAAACTGAACTTATGTGCGGGATGTAGTTCTGAAAGTCGCGCTAAGCATGCAGAGTGTGCACAATATACATAGTTATGAAGGCTGTCACATGCACATAGCGCATAGTGCGCAGAATGCACATCTGTGTGCCTCGAAAGTCGTGCACTGCCTGTCACGTGTCGGAAAATAAATTTCAAAATGAAATTCTCTTGCCTTGGCTTTGAATTCTGACTTTGGAAGACTGGATTAGGCCGGTTTTGTTACCTGCATATCCAAACAATTAGAAAGAAGTTCTCTCAAGAATTAAATAGGGAGGAATTGGATTCACAATCCCCAGTATGGTCGCCAATCTGTTGTGTTGGTTTTGTCACATGGGTGAGCAAAAACACAAAACTTACTTTCCTAGTTAAGTCAGATAAACAAGACAAAGGTTTGTGAGTTGATTAGATAACCAAATACACATGAAACAAGGAAATAAAAGAAAAAAAAAAATAAATAAATGTTAGAGAAGATTTGCAAGAACTAGAACCATGAAAAACAAAAAATGACAATCATATAGCTACTAATGGATCAATATATTGATAGGCTAACATCGTAGAGAAAGGCATGGACTTATGAATCCCCTCTTCCTCCTTGGGAGGGCTCTTGAGTTCCCTAATAGAGATCTATTCTCTTCATGCAATGACAAGTAACAATGGTGAAGAAATACAATGCCAATCCTCTCAAGAGGTGTGTTGAATGGCCCTTGCTATAGTTCTTGAATGATTCAAAGAGAAAAGAGGATTCTACAAGAAGAATTCTTGCAGCATAAAAAAACCTTGAAGTTCTTATTTTTCTAGCACACCCATGGCACATATTTATAGTGTCCATTCATGGCAAGATACAATTGGTTCATAGTGTGAACAAGGGGCCTTTTAGGGCACTTCCTAGCCCTTGACTAGCCTCTGAGCTAGATTTCACTCAGATTTGAGTGTCAAATCGTGTTGGGGGTTGGAATGGAAGTGGTTGAGAGGCCAACAAGATTCATAAATGCACCATTAATGAGAAGTGCGTGACTTTGCTCGTAGAAAATCATGCATCTTGCGCATTCTACGCACAATGCGCGCTTAGGGAAGTGTTAGCCTTTGCATTCTGCGCATAGTGCACGCACTTCCTTTGGTGATTTGCACACTTTAATTTTTGAACCCAATATATAGTTTTGTGCCTTTTTGATGGATTTTAGTGTTGTAGGTGTACTAATTGCTACTGGCATTGATGTCTTTCTTCAACCGTTATTTGTAATGTTGCGGACGATTTTTCAGTGATAAAAAATTGATCTTATTGCATTTTCCTGAGCAATTGATAGTTTCTCCATATGCAATCATTACTTGAAACTCTGGCACTGTATATACAAATCAATTGAGAGCTTTGGCTAATTTATAGTGAATGAAATTATGAGTACTACCATAATCAATTAGGGCTATTACCTTTTTATTTTTGATATATCCTTTGATCTTGAGGGTTTGAGGAGTGCTAATTTCAGCCAATGCATTAAATGATATCGTGGTAGTCAACTCTTCAGAATAAATCACTTCTACGTTTTCATCTTGAGATGGTTCTTGTTCTTGTTCTTGTTCTTATTCCTCTTCACAATCTATGTAGAATAATTTCTTCTCACCACACTTATGTCCCTTATTGTACTTGTTTTCGCAATTAAAGCATAAACCTTTTGCTTTTCTTTCCTCCAATTGTTGAGGTGTCAACCTTGTAGGTTGAGGTGTTTTAGAAGAAGGAACATTATTTTCTCGATAGATGTTAGGAGTGGTCCTTCTAGTAGCCATAGCCATATTTTTACTTTCAACATTTCTTGCCACCCTGAATGCATTCTCCAATGATTTGGGTTCCCAAAGGCAAACCTCATGTTGAATTTTATCCTTTAAAGTTCCTATGAATACATCAATCAATTTCTCATATGGAATATCCATTACCTTTATATTCAATCTTTGGAATTTCTCAATGTGATCTGCAATTGAACCCTTTGCTTGAGATTTATCAATTGGCTAAATAAGGTATTTCTCCTTGTATCCTCATAGTGTGCTATCATTTCTTCCGTGAAAATTGTCTAAGTGACGAGTGATTTGTGAGAAAAAAGCCATCGATACCACACAAATTGATTGGGTTCTAAATATAACGAAGAAATTCATACCTTTTGTGTATGTGGAACATCATTTAGATCAAATAATTTCTCCATCTGAAGTATCCATGTGATTGGATCCTTTCCATCAAACTTCCTCATATCGATCTTAAGAAAGTGGTTGGTCTTCAACCCAAAGTTGGAGTTTATCCATTCTTGATTCATCTTCTTTGTGTCCTCATCATGAATTTCATAGGATACATTTTCATTTTCAGGTGTCCTGTCTATTAGAATTTTTTTAATCCTTCCATGATCTCCCTTTTTAAACCCTCCATCTTAGTATCCATTATTGCCTCCAACTTAGCTTTAGTTGAATCCATCATCCCTTGTAGTCCATCTTTTGTTAATGTCTTCTTTTGTAAATCATTTATGTCTCTGCACATTTCTTCACCTTCATCAAGAGCCCAAGTAGGATTGTCTGGAGGCTTAATTGGTGTAGAAGTTCCCATTTTTGGTGGCATGTTGGCCAATTATCACTTTTAAACCTTGATTTCGAGGTGGTTTTGCTAGATGATATTTCTTCTACTGTATCTCAAAAATTGCGGCCCTTTTGGGTCTGAAAATTTATTTTTGTAGTTCTCTAATACATCTTCTTTGCAATGCCACAAGTATGATCAAAATTGGATGTGCCAAGTGGAAGTTATGGTAACTTACCCACACCTTTCTGATTTTGTCCCTTCCAAGAGAGTGTACTTGTAAAGTGTGCCAAGATCACAATATCTGCTATTTGATTCTGAAAATTGTACCAAAAATACTACAGACTGTCCACTATCCAATGCAACTATTCTCACTTAATTTGGATACTCACTGAAGAAGATATCATTGTTTTACCTAGACTACCTATTTGAGACTAGTTAATATGACTAGTCATATACCGTATCTTGCACAGGGTGTATCTACAAAATTGGGATGACCCATAAGAGGAAATTTTTATCACAGATACCTTAATAATTTCTATGAATATCCTCCATATTTCAGGGTCTAAAATGTTACAGAAAAAAATTAAAGTGAAAATTCCGAGATGACTAAATTTAGGATGATTTCAGAACCCTATCTGACAAAGGCTATATCTCAAAATTATAACACCTCAGGAGTTGAAATTTTTATCCCACGTACCTTGATCCATCTACTAATTATCCTCCAAGGGGTTCCTTCTAAAATGCTGTAGAAAAACAATTATAGTGAAAATTCCAAGGTGTCTCAGGAACCAAATATCAAGATAGCATAGAAAACCTCAGAATAAGTACTCAATGCCTTGAAAAAGAGAGAATTTCAGATAATAAGCCTCTTCGAGGGGGAAACCTCCTTATACACCACATAAATTTCCAAACACAAGATGATTCTAAATGAAAAGGTCTCCTTGGTATATATAGGAGACTAGGAGGTACAATTACAACTAATGGACCCAAGCCAACATAAATAAAATAACATTACTAGTGTAATATTCCCTAATTAAGGGGTAATGTGCCACTATTTAGGGCTTAACCCAAAATTCACTTCAAATTAAATGAATTATGTTAAAATTTACTAGTAATTTAGAAAATTTAAGATATACCAAATTTTGTTTTTTCTTCAATATTGACCATTGTTTGTCGTCACTTATAGTTGTTGGAATGACATCAATGTAGGTTTTTTTATCTACAAAATGCTCATGATTTAACCAATGCTATTGAATTTAGGACTTGAATTCTCAAGTTAATATTGTTTCATTATAATTTGAAGGCATTGTGTTAGGATGACGATGCTAGAAAGGAGATATCTAGGAGACCATAACATCATTAGCAACTAATCCATGGTTGGTTGTGATATTTAGCACCATAATATGGGAAACATAATAATAATTCAACGCTTTTTGGAAAATCAAGTCTAAGAGATTGAATGCCATATCTACTGCATTTCTATTCTATATGAGACCGGACAATGCTTTCTTAGCTGGTCAATTTCCAGGTTTTAACTCCTAAAATATTTTATAGTCCTCTTAGATCACTCAAATA
Organism: Picea engelmannii; assembly: GCA_009831015.1. Lineage (NCBI taxonomy): Eukaryota > Viridiplantae > Streptophyta > Pinopsida > Pinales > Pinaceae > Picea > Picea engelmannii. The sequence continues at coordinate 293,621 of ML798266.1, read as the reverse complement.
TATAGTTGATGAAAATGATAGTCAAGATGTCATCATCCTTACAAAAAAATTGGAGCAACTCCGAAGGATTTATTTAAATCTTTGAGATGGTGCTAGGGATGAATCTTTGTAGCAACTTGTTTGAGTAGCCTATAGATTAACATCTTCTCTTTGGGTGAAAAATCCCCAAGGATTGATGTTGATGATATGTAAACTCTAACTTTATCATATCAAGACCTTATTATAAATTTGTCAAATTCCTACACTAGATGAACACATAAGCATGGTAAATGGGATACAAACTGCAATACCTAGAAGTGATCAAGATGTCATGGGTCAATGACCTTGATTACTTTGATATAATTAGTACACACCCCCAACACACACTCCCCACACACCATTGCATCTAAACTTGTAGGAAAGTGAGACTTGTTGGAATTTACATGAGACCAATAAGCCCAAAAAGTGAATAATATTGAGCTGAAGGAAGTATGGTGAAATTGTACAAGTGAATAAGTACAAAAAATGTGAGGAGAGGATTGAGTGGTTATGAAACAAAATATATTTTTCTTAGAGATTTGAATAATTGTTTACAACCTAAAACTAGTTGGTCTAAAATTGGTTAAGAATGTAGACTAAATTTGGAAATCCAATGATTATATGATTATATATTACCAATCTGTAACATTAACAATTCACTCGTAGTGGAAAAAATGATAGCAACAAGTCATTAGGCCAATTATTTAAATTTTTTGATAATTTACATCAACACCAAGTCATATGTGTGTTCATTATTTAACATTCAATAAATTCAATGGTGGCAAGGTCTTAGTGTAACCTTGACTATAAAATAAAGACAAATGATTCATAATTAATTACAATAATTAGATAGAAAAAACTAATTACAATGATTTATAATTAATTACAACAATTAGTTTACAATGATAAAGTATTACTCATCTTTACATAATCACCTTGTTCCCATTGTGTACATATGCAAAATCATGGCCAAAATCTACTCCCAACTCAATTTTTATTTTTCTATCTTCCATTGGCAACATATTAAAGCATTCACCATTTTTTCAATGTGAAATGAGATAATTTGAGACTATATTCCATCATCCTGATCATTTTCCTTTAGATCCCAAACTCATTTCCTCATTTATGAAACTAGTCTCCACCTACAAAGCTCGAAAAAAATACAACATTTATCTTGAAATTCAATATATACAACAAGCATGTAAAATAATTGATACTGTTAGCACTGAGAGTCACCCTCAGACTACAAGAGGATAAGCCTAGTACCCATAAAAATGTAAATGTATTGAAATGGTTTGAGTAGGTGGATCTGTTATCTCTCCAGGAAACTCTCCTAGGCTGTAAGTCGGAGATGCCTGGTAACTAACTCTTTTTTGGGAAATATTTTTCTCAATATTTGATATGGTTTTTGGGTCAAAATGAATATCTAAGTACTTGACTGTGTTTTCAAGACTGTCTAGAGATACAAAATCTCACAAGGCTTTCTAGCACCATGGTTAGATAAAGTTTGATTAAATGGGGGAAGGAATACAGCTATTGAACCAGATTATGTTTCATACCAACAAACACAATGGGTCTAACAACCGAGAAATAGCTTATGATAATCAACTAAAACAATTAATCAATGAGATGACAGTCACT
>ML798266.1:245458-279993 GCA_009831015.1 Picea engelmannii | reverse complement strand
AAGGTTGAGCTCTAATTCTCCTGCATACCTTGGTCAAACTGTGATATAAGAAATAAGGCAAATTGATGGGGGTCTTGTTTGTGAAGTGATCCATCAGTTTAAAGTGATACATCATCAATTTATCATATCTTCCTTTTGATGTAATGTATAATTGAATGCCTTTGAATAAATCTTGCCACTCTTCATCCAAATATGAAACGAGCATACCTTTTGTCCACGCTTTGTGTTTGTACCCATCCTTCAAATAAACCCTGTAATCCAGATTCTTAGGAGCGGTGGTTTTAAACCATCTTTGACCAGTTGTCGGCAATCCTGTAGCTGCTGCAATGAACTCCTCATTCACTTTGATTTCCACAGAGCCAACCTGAGCTCTGTTGCCATCAAATGTCTTGGCGAAGGCTTCAACCGTGGCTTGGTGACACCCCATTTGCAATCTTTTTGCAAATTCCATACATCCTGCATTTGAAAAGTGCCTCTGGAATTCGAGATGCGATTGCAAAAAGGATAAGTTACCCAATTCTCGTTTGAGTAAAACGCCACCGCGTTTTCTCACCATTCTGCAGCTCCGACACTTGACCACTGTAATTCCTGTAACCTCTTTAGTCGAAACGAGGTTCTGCGTTGCTGAAAGCAGTCTCGACTTTGACTCTGTTTTGGATCAAATGAAAACCTCGACTGTATTTTGGAAACAACTTGTAATATGCAAACTCTGCCTAATTTGATGGTGTCAGGCCGACAGTACCTCCTCTGTACCTGCATCGCCGAACACAAACTTGCCATTTCGGGCGTGATGAGAGTTGAGCGTGGGTTCTGGAACGATCTTCGACTTACCGTCATATCCTGACACACCTGGTTGAATTTCTATGATTGCCCACTCCCACCAGCGCATGTCTTGGATTTTCTATGACGTGGGGGTGATCACCTCATCATTTCTTTCATACGTGGATAACGAGCACGTGATTCCCGCTTCATGCAGCAACGGTGCATGGAGAATGCCTCTGCCACCACGCTCGCTTGCTACTTTCACCAGCGTGTGACTCCTTTGAAAACCCCTGTTAGCTGCGGAAAGTATGTACTTTCCACAGCGCACTGTTTTATAGAAAACTTACCTTAGCTGCGGAAAGTGATTACTTTCAACAGCGTGCCCTATCACTTGAAAATGTTCCTTAGCTACGGAAAGTAGGTACTTTCCACAGCGCGCCATGTGCGAACTGACTGTCAGACTTCTTACGCTTTGTCACTTTCCACAACGCATTAACTGATGAAACAACGTCCTTAGCTGTTGAAAGTGGGTGATTTCCACAGCGCACAATGAATCTTTCGGACGTTGGTTAGCTGTTGAAAGTGAGTCATGCCAATTTACAAAAAGAAGACTTCATGGACCTCATTTATTCCTAGGACAAAAATAGAAGCTAAGCTTGCATCCAAAGAAACTCAAAAATAATTTGAAGTGACAACCTAACACCTAAAGGAAAACAAATAAATCGACCAGTTTATTTGAGGATTTAACAGGATCAACAAGACTTTAAAGAAAGGAAAAGACAACATATATCACTGCAGATCAGTGATGGACCATTGGGATATGGAGTCATAAAAAATCTTCTCAATGAAGGCATTTGAGCTCCTTATCAGACAAAATATTTGTGTAATGATGAAGAGAAGAATAAGAGAATTAACATAAAGACGAAAACTCGCTAAGCAAAGATCCTCCCTGCAAATAGAATAGATGTGTCTAAATAATGAACGATGAAACATAGGAAAGATAACAATATATCCTCTACTATCTCAGGAATCCATAAATCAAAGATGCTACATCCAGTGAAACATGGGAAAGATAAAAATAAATCCTCTACTATCTATGGAATCCATAAATCAAAGTTGCTACATCTAGACAAGAAGAAAAATAGAATAGAAACATAGAAGACAAATCTGATTAAAAAACTCATATGAATCTTCAATAACAATACAATTTATAGCTACATGCCCCTCCAGCTTACAAACTGAAATATGCAATCATAAACATTTCTCAAAACTTCCTCCAGTCTTGGGCCGAACCCCTCTCCTTTGACATATCATTCATCTGATGTATTTATAATCAAAACAGTCGACATGTCTTGCTGCTTGGGCACCTCCTTTCCAGTGTCGTGTTTCTTCTCATTGTCTGTGCTACGTGCATCCAATTTGCACACATTTTCTCCCTTCCCGATAGGTCCTTCAGCTGTCTTGTTTGTTCTGTTAGAAGAAAACCCGAATCAACATGGGCCTGCAAGAAAATTGCCCCTCGTGGTACCTCGAGCTGACAGTCTTTTGTCTCCACGGTCAGACCCTCCATGCTTTCTATTTATGGAGTGAGTTGAGGTTTCAACTACCAGTTCTTTCTTTCATTAACTAATTTCTCCTCGGGATCGGGATGAGGCTCAACGCCTAGGGGGTTGCTACGTGCTACTCTTGGATTGGGTTGTCAAAGGAGGTTTGGATCCCCACCGCTTTTGAGTCTGTAATTCACTACCTTCCTCCACATATCCCTTTCTCCATACCATGGTTTCAATTGCGGGACCGATTTAGACATTTATCGCTCAAGCATGTTTCATCCCCACAATGAAGTGTGGCCGTTGATCTGCTGCAATCTGCGATTTGGGAAAGCCCTGCTTTTTCTGCCACATGTTGATCTTGGATGGATCCTGCTTCATTCTTCAAAAATCAACGATTCACAATTACTTCAGGAGTTCGGGCTTCGGGCCTTTCCAATGCATATTTCTTACAATCCTCCGGAGTGTCATATTTTCGAAGTGTGAGATATGCCTCCACGTTTCCTTGTTGGCCCTTGACTAAGTTTTGGGAGATCCTTGGTCAAGTTTGACCTATTTTGGGACTTCTATAGCCTATCGAAGGAGGAGCGCAAGATGAAGTAGAGATCGCGGGATCTCAACCCCTTTTTGGGTCCTTTTTTGGGTTTGGTATTATGTAATGGGTATGGGATGTTAGCCCATGGGTTTACCCATGTTTAGGCCTATTTTGTAAAGTATAAATAGATGTCTAGGCAATGCAAGGACGAGCATATACGTGAAGTTAGGCCCATGTTCTAAGTGCTAGTGATCGATCTATGTGATCAAAGGATTGTAAGTGCTCTGTGCATACTGTGTGAAACTTGTAGAGCTAAGTGAAAGTGACTGTAGAAGGATTAATGCTATAACCTAGCTCGGGGAAGGAGGATCTGGTGAGGTTCACATAGATCTCCTGTCCTATGCAGAGTAGGGTTTTTGAGGCTCTGTGCATGTAACTGATTAACAAAAGATAATAGAAGAGAATAAGAGTTGGAGGAAGTAGATACAGGGGGGGTGAACCACGTATATGCTATGTTTCTCTGCTTTGTGCAATGTGTTGATGTGCTTATATGTTAATGTGATCAATGCTTTAATATAGATGAATGATCTGTCGATGCTTAGTGCTTAATAACATGGATGTTAGATTTGACTGATATACACATGCTTAGTGCTGAATCTGTTAAGACCTGATATGTTTCGTCATGCTAAGGGCTGTTAGATGCTAGATCTGATTGGATACTGTGATGCTCTGTAATTAGGGTTTGTCTGCACTGTTACCAAGAACTGAATGTTGATGAATGTTTACTGCCGAGTTCTTTGTTAAATGTTAGAATCACAGATCCGTGTCCCAGCTAAGGTTGCAAACATCTGAGTCCTGCAACCACCCCTACCTCTACCTTGGGTGAGACTTCATCTGCTTCACAGGTGTTTCCGAAAGGGCCGATAGTTAGGGTTTTGTTGGTGCACTATTGTAGCGTTGAACCCTAGGTTTTCCCCTGTGCCAACAGTCCTCTTGTTTTGGATGACCGAGATTTACTTTGGAAGTTCAGGCTTCGAGAGTTTTATCCTACTTGCTCGCGCAATTATCCGAAGTGCCGAATTCTCGAAGTGAGAGATCTGGCACTGCGTGGCCTCTTGATTTGGATGACCGAGATTTAATTCGGGAGTTCGGTCTTCGGGTATTTTCTCCTGCTTGCTCATTCAATTCTCCGAAGTGCCGAATTCTCGAAGTGAGAGATCTGGCGCCACATGGCCTCTTGATTTGGATGACCGAGATTCACTTTGAGAGTTCGGGCTTCAAGCCTTTTCAATGCATATCTCTTACAATGCTCCGGAGTGCCGTATCTCTGAAGTGAGAGATCTACCTCCACGTTTCCTCTTGCTTTGTACGACCGAGATTCACTTTGGCAGTTCAAGCTTCGGGAGATTTCTTCTGCTTTCTTGTGCAATCCTCCGAAGTGACGAATTTTCAAAGTGTGAGATCTGCCCATGCATGTCCTCAGCCTTCAATGGCTCAGATTTACTTCAGGACTTCAAGACGTTTTTCTAGTCATTGATCCTTGCGCAAATTTTAAATTTCGACTGTCTGAGGGCTGCTAATATGAACTGCACATGGGAAATCCACCGTTGAAAATCAAACCTACTTGTTTGCTTGTATTTCAAGCTCGAAATGGACTGCTCTGAAATATGTATTTTTCTCATGGATTTTCCCTATGCATACAACATACGTGATCGACCCGACTTTATCAACCAGAAGAGGAAAAACTTATAGGAAGGCATGCAAAAAAGAGAGACTCGACAGAGGTGTAGACCTAGGTCTTAACAATAAATACATATGACCCATGAAAACTTTATGTGCTAACATTGGCTCCACAAGGGATGGCATGCTCCCTGTGAGCTGCCAAGAACAAACAACTTCAATGTCTTATCCTTGGGCTATTGGATCACTTATTTAAAAACTAAAAGCAAATTGAAAAATGAAAATCTCGCACACGAGATTATTTATATACAAGACCCTACTCTAACTAACCTTTACAATGATCAGTTGAAAACAAAATTCCACCATAGCCACCCAAACTGTTTGGTAACATAATTCTTATTTTCACTACAAATGATCCATAAAAGGTAAGGGAAGTATGACAACATAATGAAAACATGTTTTGGAACACTAACAATACCCCCAAATGATGATAAGATGAATAATTTTGCAGGCTCCAATGCTTTTGGAAAACTCAACTCCATATATAACCCCATAGGGTCATAAAATTTATAATAAGGCACGCTAAACTAGTAAAAAGTTACCTCCTTTATTTCATCACTGCTCACTTGTTGTTTGATGATGTCAATGTATATAGGTGGATAAAGGATTGATGCAGGCTTGCTAATCCCAGGTGATATCTACTCATTTATAAGTGCCAAAGATGAGATAATATGCACATTTAGATCTTCCTTTTCTCCTTCATGGCTCTCCCAAGGATCAGATTCATAATTATCATATACAAGAACCATGCTACGAGGTTCCAAAGAAGCCATGAAAAAACTCTGCTCTTCATCACCTTTGCTGGGATATTCATAAAAAATTGGCTGTTCTTGGTCAGTATTTGAAACAACTTCTTCATCATAAGTCAGACTGCCAAATACATATGTTTCAAGAACATAAATATCCTCTACATTTTCTTCATAAGAGAAACAAACAAAATCTGCCTTCAATTCTGAAAAGCTAGGAAAAAACAAAGAGGAATATTCCCTAGTTTTTTTAACTAGCTTATAATTTATCTCAACTTCATAGTCAGGAGAAATATCTATTGCAGAATACACTTGCTCTTTGACATCAAAATATTCAAAAGAGACATGTTGATATTCATAAACAACAAATACATTTGATATGATGCCAGATGTTTCTATGTTATTTCTATCACAGTGAATATCATTCAACAACTCTTGATCTTCATGGCAAATACTTTCTTCCACAATAATTCCTTCATCACAAATCTAGTTTTCGTGACTAGCATAATTGTTATGAAGCAAAGAAAACTCATCACAACCATTGTTATAAAGATACTCAGCTGAAAAATAATCTTTACAAAATGAATTGAAAGCTACATGAAAACCTGTCAAAGAGATGATGATTGCAATGGGAAGAGATCGACATCAATCACGAGAAGTCCCCTCTAATGCATACATGGAAAGATTAATCTGAACATCTTCATGCACGATATGAAGTTGATGAATAAAATCATGAAAATCCAGCAAATATTCAGCTGGTACCTCCCACTCTTCTCCTCGAAATTTAGGAAGGCTACTTTCCCATTCATCTCTACTAGGCTCTAGATTAGGGAAACCAACTATGCTTGAAAAATAACAGAAAGCATACCTCTCAACAAAAATCTTCTCCATTTCAAACTAGTGGAGTCGCAAATAGATTTCCGAATAATGGAGTCGCCATGGTGAAAGATGAGTAGTCAGAATAATGTGTCCAACTTCAGTTCACCATCTAAAACTGGATCTATTCGTTGTGTTTCTCCTAGGGAATATATATTCACTTCCATCCCCGACAACGACGCCATTAATGTTAGCACTGAGAGTCACCCTCAAACTACAAGAGGATAAGCCCAACACCCATCAAAATGTAAATGTATTGAAATGGTTTGAGTAGGTGGATCAACAAGACTTTAAATAAAGGAAAATACAACATATATCATTGTATATCAGTGATGGACCATTGGGCTATGGATTCATAAATAGTCTTCTCAATGAAGGAATTTGAGCTCCTTATTAGACAAAATATTTGTGTAATGATGAAGAGAAGAATAAGACAATTAACATAAAGATGAAAACTTGCTAAGCAAAGATCCTCCTTGCAAAGAGAATAGATGTGTCTAAATAATGAAGGATGAAACATGGGGAATATAACAACAAATACTCTACTGTCTCATGAATCCATAAATCAAATATGCTACATCCAGTGAAGCATGGGAAAGATAACAATAGATCCTCTACTATCTCAGGAATCCATAAATCAAAGATACTACATATAGACAAGAATAAAAATAGAATAGAAACATAGAAGACAAATCTGATTAAACAATTCATATGAATCTTCAATAACAATACTATTTAAAGCTACATGCCCCTCCAACATACAAACTGAAATATACAATCATAAACATTTCTCAAAACTTCCTCCTGTATTGGGCCAAACCCCCCTCCTCTGACATTTCGTTCAATTGATGTATTTATAATCAAAATAGTCGACATGTCTTGCTGCTTGGGCACCTCCTTTCCAGTGCCATGTGTCTTCTCACTGTCTTTGCTTGTTTGTATCCAATTTGCATGTCTTTTATGCCTTCCTGGTAGGTCCTTCAACTGTCTTATTCGTTCTATAAGAAGAAAACCCGGATCAACATGGGTCTGCAGGAAAACTGCCCCTCGTGGTACCTTGGGCTAAAAGTCTTCTGTCTCCACAGCTAGACCCTCCATGCTTTCTATTTATGAAGTGAGTCTAGGTTTCAACTACCAAATGTTTATTTCATTAACTGATTTCTCCTCGGGATCAGGACGAGGCTCAATGCCTAGGGGGCTGCTACGTGCTGCTCTCATATTTGACGCTGAATAAGCACGTGATTGCGGGGCCGTCAAAGGCGGTTTGGATCCACACCTCTTTTGAGCCTGCAATTCACCACCTTCTGCCACGTAGCCCTTTCGCCATACCATGGTTTCGATTGTAGGACTGCTCTAGACATTTATCGTTCGAGCATGTTCCGTCTCCGCAATGAAGTGTGATCGTCGATATGCTACAATCTGTGATTTGGGAAAGCCCTGCTTTTGCTGCCACATGCTGGTCTTGGATGGATCCTGCTTCCTACTGCAAAGATCAATGGTTCACAATTACTTTGGGAATTCGGGCTTCAGACCTTTTCAATGCATAGTTCTTACAATCCTCCTGAGTGTCGTATTTCTAAAGTGTGAGATCCACCTCCATGTGTCCTCTTGTTTTGGACGACCGAGATTTTCTAGTTCGAGCTTCGAGAGTTTTCTCCTGCTTGCTCGCTCAATTCTCTGAAGCTCCGAATTCCCGAAGTGAGATATCTAGCGCCGTGTGGCCTCTTGATTTGGACGACCGAGATTTACTTCGGGAGTTTGGGATTTGAGATTTTTTTCCTGCTTGCTCGCACAATTCTCCGAAGTGAGAGATCTGGCGCTGTGTGGCCTCTTGATTTGGACGACCGAGATTCACTTCGGGAGTTCGGGCTTCGAGCCTTTTCAACGCATAGCTCTTAAAATCCTCTGAAGTACCGTATCTCCGAAGTGAGAGATCTTCCTCCATGTGTCCTCTTGCTTTGGACGACCGAGATTCACTTCGGGAGTTCGAGCTTCGAGAGATTTCTTCTGCTTGCTTGCGCAATCCTCTGAAGTGCCAAATTTCTGAAGTGTGAGATTTGTCGACGCATGTCCTCAGCCTTCAATGGCTTATATTTACTTCAGGACTTCAGGATGTTTGGCTAGTCATTAATCCTTGTGCGACTTTTAAATTTCGACTGTCTGAGGGCCACTAATCTGAACTGCACATGGGATCTCCACCGTTAAAAATCGAACCTGCTTGTTTTCTTGTATTTCAAGTTCGAAATGGACTGCTCTGAAAGCTATATTTTTCTCATGGATTTTCCCTACGCATACAACATACTTGACCGTCTTGACTTTATCAACCAGCAGAGGAAAAAATTATAAAAAGACATGCAAAAAGGAGAGACTCGACAAAGGTGTAGACCTAGGTCTTAACAATAAGTACATATGATGCATGACAACTTTATGTGCTAACAAATACCATTGATGGATTTGTTATATTTTTACAAACTTCTATGTTTCTTTAATTAAGTAAATAAAAACATAAAATTAATGAAAAAAGTATTGAAATGACTAACCTAAAACCCAATATGTTAGGACTTAATATGTAATCTTTTTATTCTTTGATTTATTGATGTATCCTTTTATAGAATCACATAAAATCATACATAGTGGCTTGATAGGTTTGTTAACACTATTACTTTTGGAGTTGAAATAAGACATTACATATATGTTGAAAAAAAATAAATTTAGAAAATCTCAGTTTTTCAAATTTAAAATAATGTTACTTTCACATTTTAATGTTATTAAAATTTCATAAAAATTTATATATATGTTAGTAGTGTGGAAATTTATTTTACTAAAATTTTTGGTGTTCATGAGTGTTTTAGTGAAATTCCACTATCCCTTGTTCAAATCCTAGTCTTGCAAATCCTAGTCTTGCATTGTTCATATAAACATATCTGTAATATTTCAACACTAGTGTATAATGTGGATAGAAAAATGTGATATTTCAACACTAGTGTATAATGTGGATAGAAAAATGTGATATTTAAACACTAGTGTATAATGTGGATAAACAAAATCTAAAGTTTAAACTTAAACTTGAAAATTTAAGATCCTAGTCTTGCATTGTTCATATAAACATATATGTAATATTTCAACACTAGTGTATAATGTGGATAGAAAAATGTGATATTTCAACACTAGTGTATAATGTGGATAGAAAAATGTGATATTTCAACACTAGTGTATAATGTGGATAAAAAAAATCTAAAGTTTAAACTTAAACTTGAAAATTAGAAAAATGTGATATTTCAACACTAGTGTATAATGTGGATAAAAAAAATTTAAAGTTTAAACTTAAACTTGAAAATTTAAGGTATCAGATTTGTAAAATAAAAGAAACATTACGCTGTAAATAAGAATTGTGAATATAAAAAAACTTGAAACACTTAAAAATTGTGATGCAAACCACAACTTTGATGTTTTTTAATGAAATATATAAAAATATGTCTAAAATTCTATAAAACATTTGAAAGCATAGATCTTTCTCCATATCTAACATAGTGAATGTTAGAATCCTTCAACAACTACATACTTTTTAGTGAATTTTGATGATAAAATATGAAAATGAATTTGATTTTTTTTGATGAAAATGAGTTCATTAATGAAAAGATTCATGAGACAACAATCATGAATGAAAGGATCATAGTCAAAATATTTAGAAAAAACCATCTTGAGCTAAAATGACACACAAATATTTATAACTTGTAAGCAAAGAAAATTTCCATTAGAGAAAGGGCACAAAAAATGGCTAGCATAATAATGAATATACAAGAAAGTTAAGAAGAAGACCCTGAACCTAAGAAGATTAAATCACCAAAAACAAAGTAGAAAACTCTAAAAAACGTAGAATAGACAAAATTAGTTTTGCATGAGATAACCAACCATTAATATGTCCTTTAACCACCCTTTTTTCTACAAAACCTTTTTTCATAAATGTTAAAAACCTTAGAAAAAAACTCTTAAATAAAAAAATATCAAACCAAACACCTCATTAAAAAAAATAAAAAACAAACAAAATACAAAGGAAAACAATAAGGACGAATTTTACCAAATTGTATTTCTTTTTAAAAATTTATGTAACAATCCTTTGTATTTCTTTGTAAAAATCCCATAAATGTAAAAAACCCATAAATCAATGTAACAATCCCATAAATCCTTGCATATAATAGGTGAACTTGTCCCACTGGATTCATAAACTCCCTTCCCTATAATCAAATTCAAGATTAATTGCAAAATGTTGGTAATCCTTGCATATAATAGGTTGAACTTGTCCCACCGGATTCATAAACTACCTTCCCTATAATCAAATTCAAGATTAATTGCAAAAAGTTGGAAAGCCAACGAATTAAAGGCCACACCTAAGAATGTAAATGAATTGAATATTAAGATAAGATTTTACTTTAGGAAAATGCACCCTTACTATTGATTGAATGTTTCCCTCATTCCTATAAAAGGTTCTCTAATAAAAATGAATTGAATATTAAGATAATATTTTACTTTAGGAAAATGTACCCTTACTATTGATTGAATGTTTCCCTCATTCCTATAAAAGGTTCTCTAATAAAAATGATGAAGCCTAAAAAAAATAAATGAAATGAAAACTTTACAATACAAAATAAAATAAAAAAAAGTCTCATTTTTTTTTCTTATTGAATGTTTCCCTCGTTCTTATAAAAAGTTCTCCAATAAAAATGAAAATGATAGAGCCAATAAAAAAAATAAAATAAAAATGATGAAACGAATAAAAAATTAAATAAAATAAAATTTTACATAAAAAAAACCTCATATTTATTTTCTGTTAAAAAAAGCCTCATCTTTCTTTTCTCTTGAATTTACTCATTTTCTATTAAGAAAAAACCTCATCTTTCTTTTCTCTTGAATTTACTCAGTGCAAATTATCTCTCCTCTCATTGTTCCTTTTCCTTTACATCTTTTTCCCTCCTCCTTTGAAAAATGAAAAATGACCAATAAAGAATGAAAAATATCTTGAATTTACTCAGTGCAAATTATCTCTCCTCTCATTGTTCCTTTTCCTTTACATCTTTTTCCCTCCTCCTTTGAAAAATGAAAAATGACCAATAAAGAATGAAAAATATTAAAGGCAAAACCTAACCAGTATTATAATATTCTTTAATTATGAAATTCACTTAATAAAATGCTTTGAAGTTCAAATTGAAAAATTAGTGTTTTTTTTTAATTAAATAAAATACTAATTTATCTTTTGTTGATTATATATAAAAGATATACTTATATATATAAGAGATACTTGTATAACTTTTCTTTTAAAATTTGTTTGGTGAGTGGCATATGTTATGTCTTTTATATATTAAATAGTTGAATGTTAGAGAGGAGTATCTAGTGTTACTTTCTAATAGATGTCTCAATAGGTGGGAGTGGCATATGTTATGGAGAAAATAATCTTATATGTTAAATATTTATTTAAGTGATAGTAATAATGATTTAGTATTATTTTGTAATGGATGTCTTATGGTTGGGAGGAATGAGTATTGTGAGTAAGTATTAGTTAATTGTTTTATGAAAATATGTTTTTATTGTATCGGTTTGTTGAGTCATTATTATTATTATAAGGAAAATAGTTTTTAGTGGAGGTTTTTGTGGATGTCTCTATAAAAATATTTCAAAAAATTGTTTATAGCAGATGATACTAGTAGAGGTGAGCAGACAGAGGTTTTAGCAAATGTTTTTACGCCAGTGATTTTATAAGTACATAACACACCGGTGCATTTTATACAACATGCGCACCGGTGCCCTAAAAACTAGCACACCATAGCAGGGTTATTTCAAATGAAGAAAAATATTATTCGATGCGCTACGGAAATAAGGACACATCGGGAAATAATGACACACTGTAATAGTGTTATTTAAAAAATCTCTGGTACGCAACGTAACACTGGAAGCACTGGTGTGCTATTAGTAGAGCACACCTTTATATGGTTAAATAAAAAACATTTACACACCAATGTAGCATTGTGTCAAAAAATATATACCGGTGCACTCCATTGTATCATGCACTCCAATGCTCCAATATGGAGCACCATGTTAGGGTTAATTTCCAAATTTACGTGGTGCATTATGTAAAATTGACCGCATCAGGGTGTCTATCATTATACTGCACCGTGTGATGCTTAAACAAAAAAATTTGCGCCATTGTAGTTTTCAAAAAATATATGGCGCTGCGCTATGTAGTAGTAAATGCACCGATGCGCACGCGTTCCCAAAAACACGTGCACCATTCTAGGGATATTTAAAAAAAAATATAACCAGTGCGCTCATTAAACATGTACGCCCCGGTGCGGTTGTTCCTCGGGTGCACCAGAACATGGTTTTATAATTTTTTTTTACTAACGGTAAAAATCATTTATACCATTTTTAGTGCTGTAGAGTTCAAAAGCACTTGTGCAACCTTTGCCTATCTGAAGCGCCCTTCCATCGGTGCTTTTCTTGGTTTCCTTCCTTTCATTTGTTGCTTGGTGCGTGAATTTTGAATTTTGCGAAATGGTGGGCAAATTTAGTTTTTTTGAGTACATTGCAAACATGCCTCCATGACGACAAAATGTCCAGGTAATGTCCTTGTTTCTTCATAACTTAAGTTTTCACCGGATTAAAATTTAAAATTGAGTGAAATTTTAAGTGTAAAAAAAAAACAAAAAAAATAAAAATGTGCAGTGCGTTAGAAGCACTCGGCTCACACTGCCTACGGTGCGACTTGTAAATTTATAGGGCACACCACATACCTTGTTACCTTTCTTGGCAGTGCGTTGGTAAACATAAATGCACCGATGAGTTCGTTTAACGACACACCTTAGAAAATCATATAGCTGGTGGGGCGGTGTGTCAAAGTATAGATAATGCACCGAGGCGTTAAAGTACATGGTGCACTGCCCTTATCAGATATATTTTTACACAGTGCATTGGTAAATGTGCACACTGGGGCGTTCATGTTTACCAAACGCACCATCGATAAATGTAACATTTTTTTGCGGTGCACCCTGTAAATGTTTTGGTGGCACTATACGTGGTGCGATAGTAACGACCAAAACACACCATAAAAAGTTTCATAGTCGAAAATTTGGAAAATTTTATGTGATGGTGCATTGACGTTCATTACATGCATCGGTGTGTGTAGTGAACGTATGCACATTGCTTTTTTTTCTATTTTTAAAATAATTGTTTATGTGCATTAATATTTTAATTTGATTTTTGGTTTAAGCGTTGCCTAGGATAAATGTAACACACCGGGGCGTATGTGTTGTAGTGTAGCGTCTCAGTGCGGTACTATTTTCCAACACAACTCATAACATAGTAGACCATATTTTGTTTGGTGTGTTAGTTTACATTGAGGCACCGAGCATGGTGCTCACAATATCTATATGTGCACCACCAATGGTGAGTCACTGTTTTTTGGGCACACCGTTAATGAAATTAACTTATTTTTTGAATGAAGTTATTTTTCCGTATTTATAGATAAATTTACCATTCAGTATATTTTTATTATGTTTTATGTATGAGTGGGGATGACGTATTTCATATGTTAATTATGCAGAGACATGAGAGGAGAGATAAAAAACAACAATAGGACCAGAGGGTGGATTTGTGTAATGTTGTACGAGAATGGGAGGAGAGGGAGAGGGAGAGGGATTTGTACCCTCTCCCTATTATTGCAACGACTCATGTTCTCTTGAGGGATGTAGGCCTCCTTAAGTACTATGAGGAGGCTACATCCCTTAAGGGGCACTCTAGGTTGTTGGTTAATTTTATCCGTTGATGGGATGTCCATCGACATGATTTTCGTGTGGGTATGGATCAGTGGTACCATCCCACCGAGGAGGATATTTACTTTATCACTAGGCTATCCAAGAGGGGAGGATTTTCCCCAGTCCTAGATGTCCCAGTAGGTGTTTCCACTAAGAGTCAACTCATGTACTCTCAAGGATATAATGGGGTTGATGTACTATCCCCAACTTATTTTCAGGTGTCTGTTGGACAACTGAAAATCACCTCTTTTGGTGCAGAGGAGGTTAGGTTCCTCTCACTCTTAGTGACTACCATATCCCACTTTACCAGTGATGGGAAACACATTAGCTGCTCTATTTTGTATTATGTTGATTTGTTGGTACAACGACCACGGTGTATCAAATGGTCAGCCATTTTTTTACGGAAATTTTGTATAACACTCAACACATGTCGTGCTATGATACTTGGGAGGTCAAACTTCCCATTTTCCTCAGATATGTTTTGCTTATTTTTTGAGAGGTTTCCAGAGACGTGGTCGAATTTTATCTGTCAACCTACTAGTTCGATGACTCATGTGTGGATGCACATGTGGGGGGAGATGATGCCCAAGAGGGGCCAGTCAAAGTTTCTAGCCAGGACTTCACCAGGCACACTAGGGATACTAGTCAATGCAATAGATCACATGTTCGTCATGGTGTCGTCTCCTTATGCAGGTTTGGATTGGCGAGGATGTCCGAACATCCTCTTCACACTAGATGAGCCACTAGATGATAGAGGTAATATTGGTGTTTTGTTTAAATTAACATAGTTTCATTTTATTGTCTTACTTCATTAGAATACGATTAATTCTAACACGTTCTTTAACTTGTTTGATTAACCTGTTTAATGAATTAACTATTTAATTATTGTTATGTACTATATATTTTGCATATATTGTCACTTTCATTGGGGATGTGCCTCCTCCCCTAGTATATGACGATGAGGAGATGATGCCTGAGGCCACGGTGGGTCAGGGCCCTTGGGTGCATATACCCAACGACATGCATTGTAGGCCCAATACCATATTTAGGTTGGAGTTAGGCGACTGACTCTTTACACTTTTGATTGAGGTGGGAGTCCACCCTCCCCTAATGCAAGACATCAAGGCAAATCTTACGCTCTTGGAGCTTTGGAAGGAGATGCTGCGTGGTTTGATGCCTCTTATGCATCATATCGTCGAAGCTGCCAGGATACTAGCAGCGAGGAGAGATCCCGATGATAGGCACATCTCTTCTTCCAGTACGACCTGTTCATCCAATACCCCATCTATTGATGAGGGTGGCTGTGATCATCCTTCTCCACATCCTCCTCCTCCTCCTTCACCTCACCCAGATCATGAGGAGGAAACATATATTCCCCCTCCTCCTTTTTCACTTCACCTAGATGAGCATGTCAGACCTATTCCTCATCCTCCTCTTTCACCTCACTTATATGAGCATGCATGACCTATTTATCATCCATCATCTTCCACTACAAACCAGGCCTCCACTACTTTTGTAGATATGCAGGTTATCCCATCGTCTGGACCATATATGTTATAGCAGTTATTTGACTTGTCCATGATATATATATATATATATATATATATATATATATCTATTGATCATGTACTTAATTTATATGTTGATGTTGAAGTGTATATTTTTAGATCATGTTAGATTTGGATGTTAAATGTGCTTGATAGATGTGTATGTTATAACATTGTTCATTAGACGTGCATTTTTCCTGTTGATCATGATGATATACTTAATTAATTTATATGTTGATGTTGATGTGTACATTTTTAGGTCATGTTAGATATGTTTAATGATAAATGTGCTTGATAGATGTGTATGTTAAATGATGCTTGTTATATGTGTGTGATGACGATGTTAGAAAATGCCTGTCTTTTGTTAGATGTGATCACAATGATGATGCCCTATTAAATTATTAGATATGTATGCTAGCTAATTAATGACGTTTATATGTGCTAGAGGTATATATAATTAGATGATATTAGCTAGCGAATATAAATGTGTATTTTAGATGTTTATGTTTGTTATAAGATGGTTATCATCATCATGTTTATTTTTATAAATTACAAAGTTCAATATGGTTGAAACTATAATTATAAAATTGAAACTATAATTGCATAGATAGTTCATTCTATATATTCATTCTAACTATTTTTCTTTTTTTCAAAAGACAAATTGCATATGAATAAATATTATTTTCCATTGTACCAATTACTCTTTTTGAATAGATTCTTCTACACTAAAAAAATATTATTATAAAAAAGTTATGATCTCCAATGATGAACACTCTATTGACTTTGAAATTTTATGGATTCAAATCTTTCTATTGTTATTTTTGTCATTATTTTGTAAGTTGATTGCTATCAAATTTTAAAATATTACTTCATTAATTGTTGTTTTACTCAACATTGGGGGCACAATTTTAAAAATATTTTCAAAAGCAATGATAAAAATATGTAAAATAACAAACACTACTTTAGCTAAAAACCAAACTATGACAAAATCATGTTATAAATTTAATTTTTTAATTATAAACCACATTTTTTTGTGAATGTTACTTTTAAATCTGCAAAATAAATGAACATAAATTCAGTTTTTGAATCATCATGTTCACATATCCTAAAAATCGTTTTACTATTAAACATGAATATCAACCATATCATTACATCTAATTATATCAACATAAAAAGTAGAATTTCATATCCCATTAAAAGTTTAACTGGACATTTAACATTTTTCAAGATTTCACAAAATTGGAAATACTTAAAGAAGATGAAACATTTTTAAATATATGCAACGACATATAAATATGTTCAAATAACAACCATTCCATGCAATCACAAATAATTTGAAAGAAAAATACATTACGCAAAAAACTGATTGTTAACCAATTAAAATTGTTCAAAGATTTGTTATAATTAACTTAACATTTCCTTTGTCAGAAGATGAATAAAAAACAATATAATTAGTGAAATAAAGAATATAACTAAAAGATACAATACCAATTTTAAATATGAAATAAAACATGTACATATCACTCTCTGTTGTCATCACCCTCATTATCTTCCTCGCTTGGCATGATAACACTATTTTTTTTTCTAAAAAATATGTTTTGATTTAGGATCATGTCTTAATACAAACCACCAATCCCTATCCAACACATATGGGTAAAAAAACACTTGGTTGCAGTGTTTTGGGAAAACATAAAGCTCCTTAGCTTCATCCCACATATTTTTAGAGTTGATACATATCATCCCTCTATCACTATATTCATTTACATCATTCCGATCAAAGGTGTCCCACCACTTGCACCTAAAAATAACACATTGGAAAGAAGAGAAGTCCACTCGAATGATCTCTTGTATCTTTCCGATGTAACCTAACTTCCCCTGTATGGTGTTTTGATCGCGCTGGCTAACACGAATAGATTGGTCAAACTCGACTTCCACTCCACAGTCTTGTGTCATGTGTCCATCATTGACATCCTCTATGTGAAAATGATGTCCATATGCCCACATAGATGGGAACAAATGCACCTATAAAAAATGAACAAATCACAGTGTCAATATGTGTCTAATAGCCCGAGCATTAAAATATAAAATAATATAGATGTACTTACAATTCAAATGTGCATTACGAAGTTAAAAATTATGTACACAAAAATATTATTACCAAGTTGTCGCAACCAATCCATATGTTTAGTGCATCCTCTTCTTCACACAGGTAATGACCGGATGCACCATATTTCTCTCTGACTTGGTCAACAACCCAACTATTGGGGCATATCATTGACATATTTTATTTTAAATGATCAGAATAAGGCATGCTTCTACCATTCAACCGTCTGGATTCTTTCTTGTCACTTTCCCATTTCCTCCTCTTCTGTTCGTACAATGTGACCCATGACCGTGTTTCCTCCGAATTGTAAAGAATGAATTTATTGATGGCATCAATTTATGAATTCGATGATGTATTCATGAAATCAAACCAACATATAGTACATATGAGATCATGAAAATATACATTATGAAGTTTAGTGTGAATAGTTACTTATAGAAATTTGACAAATGATAAGTCACTTACTATTTATCAAACACATTTTTCCATTCGTTTGGAGAAGCTCCCCTTCTCTTTTTTCTTCATCCCTTTCATCATCCCAAATCACTGCACCTGGTGTGTTTTCGATCTGCTTGATGTACTCACTGGCATAATAGAAAAAAACATATGATATGTACCCCTCTGCCATATACCCCCCTAGTTTTTCCCTTTGACAAATAAATCCTTTTGATTTCTTCATGTACATCTCTAAAAAAAACATCCAATGACAGGAAACCACCCCAAATAATTTAACCTCATCTACTAGGTGAATTAGAAGATGAAACTGCAAGTCCATGAAACTCGATTGTAGTTCCTTCTAAAACATACAAACAATATCAACTATCTCTTGATGCCACCATGAAATGCTAGCCATATGAATCTCCTTTGATGTGATCCAATGCACAAATGCAGATAATTTAGATATGGCATGCCTTAGGTAATGGGGGAAGTTATGGTTCACACACCCACTCATAAGCATAGGATAATGTCACTACAAAATAAACACAAAAAAATTAATTATTTTTTATCCCATGGCATTAAAATAAAAATTACAAATAATAAAATCATATTTTTGACATACTTCATACCTTTAGAAGGTTCAAATGGTCATGTGATTTCAACCCCAACAAATGGTCTTGACGCACAGTGAAGCTACGTTTTAGGGAAGACCCATACAAAGAAGACACCTTCACACCCAATATAACTTCCTTTTCCAAAGAAAGATCTTCTTTATTCAAAATCCATGGGACATCACCTTCTTTGAAAGACAAAAAGGGACCAACCTCTTCTCTACTTTCTTGTCTTGGCTAATGTTTCTTTTTATTTTTTGAAGAAAAAAGATCTCTCCTCACAATCAATGTGTCACTTTATTTAGATGATATGTGCCTCCATAAAGAAGATGAAACATTTTTAAATATATGCATGGGATATAGTAAGTGGACAATCTTAAGATGCTCCCAATAGGGGAGCTCATAAAAGATAGATTTCCTTTGCATCCCAAAGGAAAATTTCTCAACATAGGTGTCAAATGATTCTGGATCATCAAACATATGCTCCCCATTTGAATCGAACATTTCTATAATCTCCTTCTCCTTCTCTCTCTCATATGCTATAATCCATTATGATGGTGTCATTATTGTAGGCCTTTGGGTTCTCTTTGGTTTACCATTGAAAGTGAATGTTGCTCTTCTATAAGGGTGTTCTTCTGGGAGGAATACCCTCGAGCAGTTGTACACTGGCTTTCATAGGTGGTTGGACTACCTAGCCTTCAAAGAAGGTCCAAAACATTTACATCCATGATAGCCTTTAGTTACACGACCTGGGAAATTATTGCATACATAACACGTTAGCGTTTAAGAATATAATGTCAATCACAATAAATTAAATATGCAAATAAATATTGTTACATATATAAAGAAATCAATAAACATGTTAATTACCAGAGAAAAATCCTAAGCCTGGATAATCATGTGTGGTGTAAGAACATATGCCATACAACGTAAAACTTCTCTCTGTTGCCATAGGTATTGATATATCACATACATGTATCCCTTCCCATAATTACTTCAATTCATCTACTAATGGTTGTAGGTAGACATCCATATTCTTCACTTGTATTCTACCAGGGACTATAAGAGCCAACATAATATGTTCATTCTTCACGGACAACCATGGGGGGGTATTTTTATTGGTCACTACTACAGGGCAAATAGAATAGTTGGTGTTTTGGAGGGAATATGGGTTCACACCATCCATTGCTATGCCGAGTCTTAGACCTCATGCTTCATCCTTGAATTCTTATGGCCATGTATTCTCTATATGATTCATGGCTATTGAGTTTGTTTGGATTCACATAACTACCGACTCACTTCTATGCGAGGCATGCCATCCCTAAAACATAGCTAATTCTTTGTAACGAAAGAGCCTTTGAATCCTTGGGATTATAGGCATGTGCCTTAATATGTTATGAGGAGGACCGTGTAATTTACCATTTTTATTTGATTTATGGTACATGTCATGCCCACATTTCAGACATATCTCTTTGTATGCATATTCTCCTCTATATAGAATACAATCGTTCGTATTCATATAGAATCGTTTGTATGCATATTCTCCTCTATATAGAATACAATCGTTCGTACATGCATGATATGATATATACTCAACACCCAACATTTTCAACAACTGCTTTGCCTCTTCGCAGCTACCGGGGAACAAATTATCACTAGGAAGAACCTTATCTTTGAATATCATGCAGTTAGTGGGAATTAAAAATGTACAAGGTCATTGAAAGTTTATAAAAGAAACCATTTCTAATGTTTATTGTGTGACATGATTTCTCAAAATTAATATAAGCCACTTTCTGTTCAATTACCTCAATATTGTCGAGAAACATGCGTTTGATATGCCAAAATTTTCTTTCATGTTGTACAATAACATTGTTGTCCCAAGCTGGGTATACTTTTACCGAGCATTAGGTCCAAAGAGAGGTGTCGTGGAAGCAGATTTTAGGCTTTCAAAAATGGTATCATTGATATGAGCATCATCCCCTAGATCATAGTTCTGGAATGAGTCTAACAACATTGTCTCCATGGCAGTCGTATCCCACAAGTAATCATCCATACCAACCTCTTTTTTATTGTCTCCATTTCCAACTTTTGAAGAACTACTATTGTTGTAGTCATTCCTAATTGGTGAATCTGGACGTAGTGGGAATTGAATAAATGGTTGATTCAACCATCCTTGGTATGCTTCCTATCCGAGTTGTGCTCTCATTGCAACCTTCTCTTAGGTTGACATTGTTGTGGGGTGCAATGAAATATGGTAGGTAGGTCACTCATCATCAGAAGAATCCTAATTTCAAAAATATTGAACATTAGTACATCGATGATATTAGTAAGCACAATGCAATAATTGTTTGTTCAAATTACATTATATCAAACAGTTATTACCATCGTCGACCAAGAATTGCGGCTGGAAGATGGAATTTCATAATTGGCAGGGTAAAGCGGCTGTCCATTTTCATCTACCAATTGCTTACGGTGTGTTGCTCCTGATAAGACCTTCCGACATTTTTGAACTGGCACTGGAATATTTTCTACATCTGAAGTCGATTTTGAATCAAGATTCTGCAGATTTGGATACATTTTTATTCAGATTCACATGGATAAAAAAAAATTCAATGAGATAATCGAAACATAAATAAAATAAGTTAAACTTATTGGAATGGGATGGAATTTGAAGAATTGACAATTTTATCATATAATAAGGTTTTCTCCTTGCATTTCAACAAAATTAGCAAAATCATTTCCTGTAGATATCTAAAATAAATTTCGAGGACCATACCACAATCCAAGTTTGAATATAGTTTTGAAACCATTTTTTAAGAATAAGATGACATAAAACATATAATGTATACTAAAGTATTGTAAGTCATGTGAATTCATCCTAAAAGATAATTTGAGATGAATATACTATTTTATGTGCAAATAAAAGTTCAAATAATTTTAAAAGCATTTCGGTGCGCATATTAACAAGAAGCACCAGTGCGTTGAAAAATCAACCACACAGTGTTTCAAGATTTTGTTAATAAAAAAAATTCTCTGTCTTTGGTGCGTCAATTAATATGGATGCATCAGTGCATAATGTAATATGGCCACATCGGTGCATCTTACATAAACACACCGTCATGTCGAAAAAAATAACATGATTTTTTTTAAACAATTAAAAAAAGAGAGGGAATCAAATTTCACAAAGTCATTTAAATACTAAAAAACTATTCACTATTTCATTATTTTGCAAAATTTTGCAAGGGAGAGACTTGCAAGAGAGACATAGGAGGAGCACTCTGGAGGAGCAAAATACTTTGGAACCACAATATTATTCATAATATGAGAATTTGATGGGTATGGTGATTCACTCTAAACCCTTTTCATAAAGTTTTTTTAATATTAAGAAGGTATTCAATATTTTTATTATTTTGCCAAAATTCATAGGAGATATATTTGGAAGAGAGAAAAACAAAGGAGCACTGTGGAGCAAAATAATGCTTTGGAACAATAGAAATACTCATAAAATCAAGATTTGAAGGGTATGGTGATTCACTCAAAACCCTACATTTAGGAAAAACAAAATTCATACTTACCTTAAACCCTTGTTTTTTTTTGCTTACGTGAATGCAAAATTTCACCCTAGGGTTTAATTCCCTCCATCACTTCATAATTATGTCTTTTTCATTTTAGGTATTTTAGGTCTAATGAGTTTGTTTTTCTATATATAAGTGTTTGACATGTGATGCAAATGAACCACTTATTGCATCGGATCCCAAACACAGTCAACCCTCTGATTTTTTTTTAATCTGTTTCCGATTTGGCATTTTTTTTAAAAACGTTTTCTGATTTTCCGGTGTGTCATTTCGATAGAAACACACCGGTGCATTTCTGTATAAGGAACGCACTGATAAAGCTAGTTTTTTTTTCCAAATTAAAAAATATTGTGCATAAAAAAATATCGCTGATGTTTTCTCATCTAAAAAATTCAAAAAATCCTGTCACATTTTTTTTTAAAATTTTTCTTCTCATTGGTGTGTAATTTTTCTATTGTTTTTTATTTTTATGAATGTTTAATTTTTTTCTATGTTTTTGTTTTCTACTGCAGTCAC
Organism: Picea engelmannii; assembly: GCA_009831015.1. Taxonomy (NCBI): domain Eukaryota; kingdom Viridiplantae; phylum Streptophyta; class Pinopsida; order Pinales; family Pinaceae; genus Picea; species Picea engelmannii. The sequence continues at coordinate 257,191 of ML798266.1, read as the reverse complement.
TGTGATGTCTTCTATATATATCACACTGTTGTAATTCATAATATTAAAAAAAAGAAATTAACCGTCTAGTGCGTGTTTTTGTATGGAACGCCCCGTTGCATTTTATTTAATAAACACACCGATGCTTTGTATATAAAAAGTACACCAGTTACAACGATTTTTTATTTCGTTGAAAATTATGTGATTTGTTTATAAAATATATTTAATAATTTCTTTATTGAATGGTATAGGTTGTATATTGATAAAAATATAAGTGAGAAGAGTTCAAATAAGAAGAGTTCTGGTTGACACAATGATGACACATCTGAGAAAACAAAAAAGACAAGTTCTTTGTAAATTCTCTACAAAATTAATATGGTTGAACTATATGTAAGTTTAACTAATTTGTATTGGTTAGTGTTTGTCATGCAGGGCCCCAAAATGAGGAAGCTCGATAATATTATTTCTGATCTAAGTGCAGAAGAGTGTAAAAGATTGATGGAAAAATTGCAAAGGGATGAATCAGGTGAATGAAAAAATAATATTCAATATGTTTTTTTTTTTTTTTAATTTTCATTAATAATATACTTAGGAATATTAGATGACATGTTTCAAACAATCTATTAACTCACATATGTTTAATGTTCCACAAACACCAACAACGAGGGAACAAAATGTCATCATAACAAAACAAAATTAATTAATATAGACAATGTAAATGATGATGAGTTGGTCCTTAGCTCATCTGGAGTGGTGTTGGAGATTAATCAAAGGGGTAAATTTTTTTATAGAACTATGAGGGATATAGTGGAAATAATGTATAGAAACACTTTTCCCTTACAATATAGAAATCAATCCAATGATTCCAAGAATCAGGTTATATTTAAACTACAAGAGGCATTTCCAGAGCAATGGTCAATGAAACTTCTTGGACTTGCAATATCAAAAACATACAACAACAAAAAAGAATCATTCTAAAAGTAATATTCCTAAAAACACTTTTTTAGAATATATATTACAAAGTATTCATTTATTAATATATCAATTTTGTGATATTTAGTTTTCATATATCAATATAAAAATACTTTATTGTCATGTTATTTTTCAAGGAAAATTATGAAAATCCTAGAGCACCAATGATCTGATATCTGAAATACGCCAGTAGGAATGCCCAAAAAAATGTACAAGGAGATGGTCAAAGAATTATACACAATTTCATTGTAGGAGGAACTATCTCAACAACAACGTGTTTCAAATGTATGTGATCATTGAATTTTTCTATTAGGTACAAATAATTAATTAAACATTAAATATTAATTTTCAAATATTCTCTTACAGAAAAGAAAAGAAAATGGAACTCATTCTGCACATAAAACTGGACGACAAGGAAGAAAAGGGTTGATAACAAAGTTTGTGAGTAATTGTTATTTCTTTATAACAACTTAAGTTTTTTTGTTGTTGTATATTTTAAGTTGTTTTACAACAACCATCCTTGAATGTCTTCAAACAAGTGCTAACATACAAAGAAGAGCCATCAGAAAAATTGATTGACATTGGGTTAATTAAGGGTTGTGAGTATATGTTGACATACCAAAAATTAATTGTGGAATTTGTAAGTATAATCTATGTTGTTTTACTTCTATCATTTTATAATTAATGAAACAAAAATAATACTTTATATTAAATCTATGATTTATTATGGGCTATAAAACTTGCAGGAAACAAAGTATGGAACTGAGCCAACAGAATAGTTGTTGAAATAAGGCATGAGATTCGATTTTGAACATATGTGTATGATTCATGAGCCAATTCTTGCTTTGGAGGTACGTCATTTTTCAATTTACATTCATGTATATTATTTATTTCAATTTTTATTATTCTCACCAATGTAGATAGACTCATTACAATTTATTTTTATGTTTGTATATGGAACTTGAAGAAGAACAAAAAAATTGAGGCAATCAACCAAACATTCAACAAAATAACCCAAGGCATGGACGTAGCTCGAGCACTAACAACAGTTCTAGTGAAGAATGATGACCAATATATTTGGATATCAATGCAAATTGCAATTGTATTTTTTTGAAATAATTGTCTGTGAAAATCAAACATTTTTGTTTAATGTAATGGACATAGTGTCCCAATTGAAAGACAAAGGATTATCGATAAGTGTCCCATTTTGTATGAAAAAGACCCTCTTATTCATATAATAAAATATGTTTTAATTTATTCTATTGTGTTGTCCAATGTCACTGTGAAATGTTATATCGTTGACTAAATATATGGATGACTAAATATTATAATGAAGAGATGCAAAATTTGATGATATAACAAATTAATCAAACATCATATCCAAATTCACTAATCAAAATAGAAGATATATGTAAATTTTTTGATAAATAATGGAATTAAAAAATAACAATAATTGCACTATTACAGGTCAATGTTTCTCAGTGTATTTTAATTATTAATCTCATCATCGCGTTTAATATTAAAACACACTGGTGAGTTTCATATGAAATTTGCACTGGTGCTTTTATGTAATCAATTAGCACTGGTTTCCATATCAATATAATACCACAAAATTATATTAAAAATTTGGCCTTCGGTGCATTAAGCTTATATGAAGCATTGGTCCTTATGTGTTATTAATACACACCGACACTATTGTGTTATTGATAAGCACTGGGGCTTGTTTGTTATTGCAAAGCCTCGGTGCTTTCGATTTTTAATGCATCAGGGGTTTTCCCTATAACACATCGGTGCATATTATTTTATACAACACCAGTGCCTTCTTATTAATAACACACCGGTGCGTTCTATGCAGAAAACCTCTGTGCTTAATTATTTTTAACTCCCCTAGTGCGTTTTAATGTTAAAGCCCCGATGCTTATAAGACAAACTCCCTGATGCTTAAATATTTTATTGCCCCAGTGCTTGCATATTTTACTGCCCTGGTGCTTAATGTTAAGTGTACAACACCGTTGCTGTAGGTGTATGTACGCACCGGTGCTTGTGACTTATACAAACACATCGATTTGTAAATATCCACTAACACCTCTAGTCACCCATATTTTTTTAGTTATAATCAACTTCCGTTATAGTATCCACTATAAAAAATAGATGTTGTAGCGAAGGTTTTTTTGACAAGTTTTTCCAATTTTGTAACACTAGAAACCTCCACTATAACCTCCGCTAAAAGGTCTTTTCCTTGTAGTGTATTATGGTCTTAGTTATAATTTTTAATGAGATTTTATTGTTGTTTTCTTTTAATTTATTGTTATTTGTTATTATTATTGATTTTATAGGTTATTATTAATAATATTATTATTTGTCTATAGAGAGATTGACATAGTGAGATGTTGGTTATAATCTATGTTAACTATTTGATTAAGTCGTAGTTTAATTGTTCTACATTTTGGCTCTTTTCCGGGGATATTTTTTGTTTAATTTTTCACCAAAATCTCCAAAATTAGGTGATAAATTGTTGGATCTGCAGATTTAAGTGATTAATTCTGTATAATCCAAGTGCCCTAGGGTTTTTTTAGAAAGCTGAATGCATTTCTGCATTCATAAATACAATTTAAACAAAAACAAATTGTAATTTCATGCAGATTTATGTCATCGGATTCCGATGAAAAAGGTCAAAACATAGAATAGTTAAACAACGCCCTTGATTAATCAGCCAAGGGGTTAGTGGGTTAGGAATTCCATAGTTTTGTGGGTCAACTCCATTTAACAATGGTAAATATGGCCAATGATGGTCATAATTTGCAAATATTGTGAATGATGGTGAACAATTTTTGGCTTACCAAGGTTCTATAATAAGATGGTTTATAGATTAGGATATTAGTGGGTTAGGTAGTTAAAATGATAAGGAGTTAATGGTTTAGGTGTATGTGGAGTTTATGGGTCAAGGATTTAAGGGTTAATGGGGTTCTTACGGGTTTAAGAATTGATGAGTCAACCATGGTCAATAGATATTGAAAAAATAAAGTTTTCTAGAAGTTTCACATAAACATGTAAATTTTCATGTTACTAATGTTGAAATTTCTATTAATATTGAAAAATAAAAATTTTCCACAAATTTCACATAAACATATAAATTTTCATATTACTAATGTTGAAATTTCTATATTACTAATGTTAATATTAAACAAAAACATAAAAGTAACAAATAAATATAACATAATTCCCAAAAAAAAAATAAAAAAAAATCTATTTAATATAAAAATTTAAGTCATATTTGAACTTCAATAATAATAATAAAAAGAATTTAAAATAAAACATGTTTTTTTCCATTTCCTTAATTAAAAAAATACATCAAGATTGTCCTAGTGGATACCACTTTTCTTCTTCATTCTTATTTCAATATTGCAAAACAAGTTCTAATAAAAATAATGGATTTGATAAATCATCAACACTTAACACTTAGGGATTTCAATAAATTAATTGAAAGCAAAATGATATCTTTAAACTTCCACTTAATCTAACCATTTTTTTAAAGGATGCATTTATATTAATAGAACAAATACCTTCTAATTCATTCAAATTTGATATTCTTAAATTTAAACAAAGGTAATTGTTAAAATATTGAAAAAAAATAAATAAAGAGAAAAATGCACTATGAAAGTGAATCACCTATTAAAAACTATTACAACCACATATAATATACTAAATAATAAAGAAAATTGAATAAGCTCATAATTTTATCTTTTAATTAATGTTTTTTTATAATTTACTACATGCCAATTTTACTTGCAATGTTCATCTTAAATTTTTTCAAAATATTTTCACTAATTGTTGGTGTCTTGCAATGTCCTTTTATTTATAGAACGAGTTTTCCTGTAAATAGATAAATTCAATATAACAAATGACACAATTAGTAAAATCATGGCAATCCATAATATAACTAATTTCAACTTACTATTAGAATATGAATGAGTTATTTTTTTCTATAATACATAAATAAAAAAAAATTAATATAAATAAAAAAAAATGATTATTACAATAATTGTTTTTTTTTAATATCAACTTTTTAAAAGGTCCAATATATTTAGAAAAAAAAACTGCCATGGACAATCATAGGAAAAAAAAAATTAAAAAAAAGTACACAAATCTAATAAAAAGAGGAAACCCTATAAAAGAAGTTCCCTTATAAATATTTTTAAATTTGTAACACATTATAGAGATTTTCAAATACATCATCGCTATTAAAACTTCTATTATACATAAATTATAAACAATAACCTCTTCAAAAATAAAACAATATTTAAAAAATAAAATAAAATTAAAAAAATATTCATATATCAAAGTATAAATGAGAATTTTTTTAGTTTTCTAACTTCCTAGTACATACCAACTATGTCTAAAGATCAAAGACTAGAAGAGAGTCTTCATTCTCAACATCGTATATGGGAGGGCTATCGAAAAGCACAATATATGATTTATTACCACTTTGTTTGAGTCGAAGTGGAAATTCTGTGTGAGGCAACACTACGACTCTGTCATCTTCACTATCTATGAGGACAGAATTGGGGTGATCAAAGTACACCTTTCCGACCTCAAGAATCTGCTCAATTTGTGACCCATCATGGAATGTATTATCCATGTTATTGCTTGGATCTGAAACCAAGAATTGACTCGTGCTTGAATCTGTGTTGCCTTCTTATGTAGTGGCTTCATTGTCTTCAAGGGGAGGGCCATGAGCCTCACTAATGAGATTTTGTGCATCATATAACTTCATGAATTCTTCAATAATGGGCAGCCATTGCTCCTTATCATAAGGGTTTCCATGTCTACAAAATGATTCAATGAATCTTATAAAAGATGAAATTTCTCCTTGCCAATACTTTAAAATCATAACCTTGCATCACTTTTGAGACTTAATGCAAAATATTCATCATATAATTCTCATGAAAAAGGCCAATGCTAGAACTAAATTTAATTAATGAAAGGAGATATGTGTTGTATGACTAAATTCAGTGTTCCAAGAAGACGTGTGTCCCCCACGTTTTCCACTTTGCTGAGAGAGGAGGAATCATGGGGATGTTTCCCCACTTCTTCTTTTTGGCGAGACTCGGGGGAACACAACTCTTCAAGGTGGGGGATGAGTCTCTCCAAAAGGGGACTCCTGGGCATCACCCCCAATTTGTTTTTCCTAATAAGGTTTACAAAACAAAAAATTAAAATTAAAAAACAAAAATTAAAAAATTAAAAAACAAATATGTATATAAAAAAAGATAAAAGTTAAAACACAATTAATTTATTAAATTTTAAAAGCTAAATAATTAAAACACAATTAAATTTTAAAAATTGACTCCATGCAGGAGATGGATGTAGATGACCGGTTGGTCATTTTAAAATTTATTTTCTATGTTCATTGTTTTTTCAGTTTTAACTTTTGAGTCTTGACTCTAGATACTGATGATCTTATACCTTGACTCGTCACTCTTTACTATTTTAAATTTTTGAGTTTGAGTAAATCTAGTTTACTATTTCAGACTTTAGTATCTACTATTTAGTATTTTTCTTAGTACTAATTAATTAGATTCTAGAGTGATGAATGATGAATTTAATTTTTAAATCAATGTATCAATATTGATTATTAGTGAAACTGGGCGTTGGTCAATTCCTAAAATGCCATGGGATGAAAGAGTGTGTCACCTTTGTGACACTAAGAAGGTTGGAGCACTTTCTCTTAGATTGTCCAACCTATACCGATATTAGATCCCATTTTCAAAATATTGATCACACTACCAACCTTCCTAACCTCTTAACTCAACAAAAGTATGGTGATCTTGGAAAGCTTCTCATAATGCTTTTCGAGCACAGAAACAAAATTCTAAAGCATCACAAGTAATCACTTACCCTCTTAAGGCCCGATAGACCAATTAGGTCTTAGTGGACGTTAATCATCATCATCATCATCATCATCATTTTACTATTTTTGTTTCAACTTTCATTTATGATTTACCAATCAATGTATTTCATTACTGAATTTGAATTTTCAATCATGTTTAATAGTTTATATAATTTACAAATTTGAATTTTCAATTTACTAATTTAGTATTTTAGTATTTACTGATGAATTTGCATGGGATGAACATTGAATTTTTAATGTTGAGATTTTATCATTATTATTTTTATTTTTAAAATTTTATATTTTATATTTTTATTTTTTTTATATTATATATGTGACGTCCCCCTATCCCCCATTTCCCTAAAATCCCTAAAATTTGGGGGTACTTCCACATGTCCCTCTACGTCTCTCCCCTCACCCGTGTCCCCACGTCATTGAGACTTGGTGGAACATTGACTAAATTACCATGAAAGCCTGAAACTTTTCTTGCATCTATATCGTGATTCTTGTGAGGAAAACCCTCGATATTTGAAAAATCAAAAGCAAAATACCGAGTGACCATCCATGGAGCTAATTCTATTTCTTCTTTTCTTCTAGGTCTTCAATGTGAGGCTGAAAATAAAGATCTGAAGTGAACACAAAATTATACCTCATACAAATACCAAGGTGGAGTCACCAAGATGAGCTTTCTTCAAATAGCCTTCAAACAATGAATGTGCTCACCTCTACATGTAACAAAGTCTTGTAAATATGTAAGGAACACGAGTTTTGTCCCTTCATGGAGTTTCCATGTGAGGAGATATTCAATAACATACTCTCACAAATCTTTCATCTTCAAATTTCCTGGGAGAATGAGCTTTATCCTTGGAAATGACACCAAAATGTTACCACTCAAATTGTACTTAATGATAAAAGGCCTAATCCACAAGGTACATCTCAAGGGAAATTGTTTGGATTGTCATCAATCCGGGATCTTCAAGGTTTGTAGAAGACTTGAACATTTCACCATTAATCCTTATGCACCAAATAAAACCAAAATAGAGAAGATTCAAGAATTGACAACACTCATCCATAAAAATAAAACCCTTTTCACAACCATGTGCTCCAATAAAAGATATGTCAATTAAGCTCGAAAGGGAGAGAGCTCCAAAAATTCAACAATGAGTGATAATGGGGAAGGGCACCTCTATTTATAGAGTGATGATCATTTCCTTTACAATAAAATAATATTATATCATGTGAGGTCCCTAAATTTAGCCCAAGGGGGAATAAAACACAATCTTCTCCAACTAATTAGTCTCAAACAACAATAAAATAAGGTGGTCAAGCCACTTGTACAATGATCAAGGTGAAAATAGCCCAAGAGAGAAAGACATCTCCATAGGATAGGGAAGAAAGAGTGTCCAAGGTGCAACATTAGCCTCCAAAGGATCCTCGAATGTGTGGATTCTTAACAAACACCTAAAAGTGTGCAGGTCAACTCCTTTAAGATTCCTCCAATGTGGACATATGGGCCTCCAAGGAAAAAACATCCTCAAAATCATGAAATAAAACCCTCCAAAGTGCGCGGCCCCTTGAAAATAGCTCCACAAGTCATGGACAAGGTCAAAAACCTTCCTTAGAAGTGCAATGCAAATCCTGTAGGTTCCTCCAACGTGGGCACATGAGTCCTCAAATGAGAAGAGGCTCCACAAGTAATGGAATAAATATCTATAAGTGGACGACCTCCTCTAAAGTAGCTCCAACAAGCATGTGTAATGTCTCCAATGGAAGATCATGTCCATATCTCAAGCAAGGAACCTTCACAAATGATGGTAAGTGATCCTCCAAGTCAACAATGGGTTATGAGACCCTCCAATGTCTGGTATGACATCCACATGTAGGGGTCAACACTCATATCAAGCAAATAATAGCTCAAAAAATGATAAAGTAAAAGGGCATTCCAAGATATTCAACGTGGCATGTTAAGAGGAGACCCATGCTTGTATAAATAGTCCAAAAGTGTTTTTACCAGTGCTTTGGGAAATGTGAATTGCATTGGGAACCATGAAGATGTTCAAAAATCTAAATGAAATAAATTCCATTCTCAAACCTTAGGGTGTTTCAATCATCATATAATCAGTCAACATGCCATCAAATCCTCTAGCTCAGTTAGATGTTTGAAAACAAGTAAGTTCCACAACTGTTTGTAGCTCAAAAATAGAAAGGGGTAGTGAATAAATTCACTAAGGTTACTCCTTTAAAATGAGGGGAAACAAGGACTTGCACCAAATTCTATCTATAGACATAGGGACAAACACTAACACTAACATAATGCAAACAATTTAACATGATACAAGCAATCCATGATAGATAAACATGCCATTGTAAATACTTAAACTAGGTTGATACAAGCATTAACAATGCCCTTCTTTCATTAATGTAGAAAGGTCCCTTTGACCATGATTATAACTTCACATCAAAACATTTATAATATTAAGAGATTCTAAAAAGATTACAATAAATAACCTAATTAATCTAAGAAGATTTTTTTTCAATTTTTTCTTCCCAATTTGATGTCACTAAATCATGTTCTTAATATTCAAAATCTGTTTACAATCAACAATTTACCAAAAAACCCTTTAATTACAACTAACATACATTTGATTTTTTTAAGATTTTCCTCTCAATACAAAGTCCCTATCCTATAATGATAGCTAGCATTAATCTCTATGATCCCTTTATTAGTCCCTACCCTTCGGGTTAAAGGAATATTAGTAATCAATTTTTCAGTTTTCCTATTAACTTGGCACATAAACCAATGTGTTCTGATTGCTTTAACCTAGGTTTTCCAAAAAAATCATACAATTTAGGTTGTTCGTTAACCTAAGTTTTGAGTTCGACCTCTTATTTGGCCTCTTCCCGAGGCACAAGGGAGAATATCTTAGGTTATCTTTGATTTAAAGGGCACATTTGTGATCTAATTTTTGCCAAACACAGTAATGATAAAGATGAATCTAGCATTACTTTGAAAACATTAAATGTTAGCCCATGTTTATCGCATTCATTTTGCTTCCACGTAGAATTTTTTTAGCTTACACATAAAACACTACAGCATGACACAACACACGTAGAGGTGTCCATGAGCCTATTTCTGATGGTCCCAAAAATAGTAACAATTATTTACTGTACCCTTGGTCTCCTACATTAATTGTCAACCCAGGGTTCGTACAAACTTAAGAGGTGCTATGCACTGTATGTGCAGTATGCAATTGACGACAACAAAGGGTTGAAAATGATCAAATGATGGAAATGTGCAGAAAATCAAATGACAGAAAGAAGTTCTGAACTAATTGCTTTGAAGGAAACACACCAATTTGAATGTACAACTAATCTAAAGTGCATGAAAAGAATTTGTTCTACTGCATCAAATATTACCGAATCAGGATAGTTCAACTGAAGCAAAATATGAATCTAATCTGAAGTTATGACAGAGAACTGTGATAGAAGTAAAAGCTGTAAATTATGACATAAAAACTGTAATGGAAATGAAACTACACTAATGAATGAACAAAGAAATATAACCCTTTGATCATTATCGATATAAACTTTCTTTTATTTTTTGTTGATGTTTGCAAGAAAATAAGATTAAACTAAGTCAAAATTTGAAGCTAAAACAAACCTACACGAGATTTCTACAAGAATTGTGCATTTCTACAGGATCTGCACAGTTTCTACAGGATACTCCTACAGGAAGAAAAATTAAGTCTGAAAAGGTGGTGCAAGTCTTTAAAATCATTTACAAATCTAGACTATAGAATAAATGAAGTGAATCTATGGTTCTTACCCCTGGGAGATACCTAGGAGTGCTCCAAAACGTTACTAAACATTTCTACAGGATGTTGCTACAACCGGACAGTTAGTTGAAATCTTAACATAAATGGAAATTTATCATCAAAAGATAAATCTAACTTCAATAGGGAATGAAACACTATCTATGCAACAACTACTATGCATGAAAACTATAGAAATAGTAAAAAGGGTCCTTGATCCCTCTTGGATGGACCCTACCCAAGAAGCACAAGGAACCTAAAAGAAACTTTAATGGAGTGAAGGAAAAACCATTTTACTTCATAAATATCAACAATACATCAGGAATATCAAAGTTCTTAGTCTTCAACAAAAAGTCTTGCAAAACATCTCCATGCAATGCTTCTCCAGAAATTCGGTATCCCTCTCTTAGACTAGAGGCCTATATATAACTAGAGAGTTCGACCTCCCTTCCTAAATCAATGAGAGTGATTAGTAAATGAGGGATCTCAATCCTTTACATCTGTATTTTCAAACTTTTGTTGATCATAAGTGGTCATATATGCACAAGGAGCACTCTTGGATGTAGGTGTAGACAATTTCCCTTGATCTTTGGCTGGCAGCTCACTCGAGGCGACACAATCCCTTGTTTCTAGGAGGTTGGCACCCTTGACTCCTACAGTTTGACTTGGTTGGTGGAACACATGTCTTTTGCAAAAAAATGCTAGTGCAAAAAGGTATATTATACATAAAAATCCACCTCAATCATACATTCATTAAGAAACATACAAAATACCCATGTCTGACTATTAAATATGGTCAAAAGTAAACATAAAGTGCAAGATACCAGATATATAAAATATGCAGAATAGAAACGAAATGCTAGAAATAACAGAATAACAGTAAAATATCCAGCATAATCTTCATAATACACAAAAATGATTCACGAAATAGCAACATAAATAGCACTTTGAATCAGATAGCAATGTTCACAGGCCTCTTCGAGGGGGCAACCTCCAATCGAGCAGCGCTCTATTACAATAATATCCCAGCTAGGGTTCTCATACCCTCGACTCCTATTTATACTAAAAAGAAGCATCTAG
>ML798266.1:189911-214142 GCA_009831015.1 Picea engelmannii | reverse complement strand
TGGATAGGGAATGATCCCAAGATATCTGGAAAGTCAGTATTTTGCCAACCATTCGAACTCCAACTCACCCTTCTAGAAGATTCCTTCTAGAAGGATCGAGAACTTATTCATTTTCTTCCTTTAGAAACATGTCCGCACCGTAACCATTAACACAGTGCGGAAAGTCCGCAATCAAGCTGAATTCAACATGCGGAAATTAAGGATTCCCGCAGGAGAGTATATATGCAACCTGCAAACTATCTTCAAAATATGATTTTTGAGAAAATGACAAGTGTAACCTTCTTCAGGAAAAAGTCCTTAATGAAGAGTTTGATCTTCCATCATCATGACATGATCGTAATATCATCTTGATAACCAAAAATGTGGATAACACTTTTACCCCACGAAACCATGAAATGGTCAACGGAGTTTGACTCTGTGTCGATAGTGAACCACCTGTCCACCCTACAGATTTTGTGGCCCACACAATCCTTTTAGCCTTTGGGACTTCGTGTTTCATGATTTCGCGATTCCCATTGCAAAGATTTTGGGACTTCCACTCGCGAAAACCCGAAATAGAATTTCACGGATAAATCCAATGACTCTTGTGACTTGGATCTACGGATCTACTCCTCCTGAGCTTAGAACCTTTGGGAATACTCTCTGTATCTCCCCTGCTCCTTCGTGAGATATGAAGGCTCACGGGACTTCGCAAATTCTCCACAGAGAATTCTGACCGTCCGTTCTTCCTCTGAGAACCTCTTCACAAACTAAACAAGGTATCTCTCTTCGTGGAACTTGTCCTCCTATGGTCCCACGTCGCTACGCCTTCCTTCGATTCTTCAAGGCCCTTGGTCTCTTGCCTTCCTTCGACTCCTTCGAATATTAAAATTCTTCTGAGCTTTCTCCAACTCCATGTCTTTTAGAAAACTCCTGCTTGCACTTCTTACAGAAGACCTTTAAACACTTCCAAGTGATGAACTCTTTTTGACTCTGTGCACACCTGCAATAGCAGTCTCTCAATAATTTACTCAGGTTCGCAACTCTGAGACTTTACTCGGCCTGCGCACTCCTTTCACGGCTCCAGTGTCTGACTACACTTCTGTGGGAATGAGAACAAAATCTATCTAGTCTGAGATTTCAGAGACAAACCTCTGAACCCTTTGTCAATGCACTCCTTGCAGACAATTCAACTGCACTCCTTGCAGAAAATCTTGCTTGGATAGAGAAACAATTGAAACTCATTTTCCTTACTCTCTCTCTCTCTCTCTCAGATTTTAGACATTCAACAAGAAATCATTCATACACAGCATAAAAGCAAATGTACAACAGAAAGAGTAAAATAACCATGAGCATAACATTTGAAGATGCATACACAAAGAATATTTGAACACCATGAGTCTAAATCAAAACCTTCTTATATTAATTCAGAACATCTTTACATGGAATTCGGCTATCCAACTCTTTGCTTCTCTTCTATGCTCTCAATTGGCATAATCTCATGCATTTCACACTCTTGTTACAATACACAATGAGGGTGTCTATATCCTGTTTCCCTCTTGCGCTCTAAAACTGTCTAATCTAACATTCAATTCTATCTACTTGCATTAACTACTATAAATTCCTTCTACCTACTAAGGACGATAGCGGATCGCTCAAGGTTCGTTTACATTTTACAAGTGCGCTCCTTGTTAATTATCTCATTTAATATTGGCGCATTAACTTCAAGACAATTTCAAAATTTTCATTGGGCACTTTTCTAGTTGTCTTTTGCTTCCGCGCTGGCTCGCTTGAGATGCTCCTGCATCATACTCCCTTGATTGAAAATTTTCATGGGCTCCTGTCCATGAGCTCACGCACGGTCTGTCCATGCTTTTGGATCTCTTCTTCATTCTCCCAGCTGGCATATTCAACTGGATGGCCCTTCCACTTGACCAAATATTCAAAGTATTGCTTTCGCCTGGTCTTCTTGGCGATCTTTTTGTCCAGTATGCGCTCCATTTGCGGCTTTTCTGCAACTGGCATCTATTTTGTCCACTGGACCTCTGGCTATTTATTTCCTGCTTCTTCTTTTTCAGCTTTATATGGGTACACATATGAGATATTGAATATCGGAGAAATTCCGATCCCATCGGGTAATTCAATCTCGTAAGCATTCGCCCCAAATTTCTTCAAGATTTTGCATGGTCCGATTTTCTTCATCTTCAGTTTATTATATGTTCCTCTCGGAAACCTTTCCTTTCTCAAATGTTCCAGAATCAGATCACCAACCTCAAATTGAAGTTGTCACCTGTGTTGATCTTCTCTGCGCTTATAATCCTGGCTCGAATTCTGCAATCATTTCTTCACCTGGCTGTGAAGTTCTTTCATCGCCTCTGCGAAATCTTCTGCACTAGCGCTGCTAGTTGAAATCTGTTCTGAATCTCTTAATTCAGAAATTCCTCTCAGCTGCATACCATAAACAATCTGAAATGGACTTTGCCCCATGCTTCTATTAACTGAGTCGTTATAAGAAAATTCCGCCTATGGTAATATGTTGTCCCATTGTCTTTGGTGTCCTGTCACCAGGCTTCTCAGCAAGTCTCCCAGACTTATGTTCACCACTTCTGTCTGTCCATCCGTCTGAGGATGATAAGCCAAACTAAATGACAAGTTAGTTCCTAGCTTTTTCCATAAGGTCCTCCAAAAGTGTCCTAGGAACTTAGTGTCTCGATCCAAAACTATGCTCCTTGATAAGCCGTGAAGTCGAATGACTTCTTTGAAAAACAGATTTGCAATGTGAGTTGCGTCACTGGTCTTCTGACATGGAATGAAGTGTGCCATCTTGGAAAATCTATCCACCACCACAAAGATTGAGTCAAATCCTCTTTGTGTTCTTGGCAACCCCAATATGAAATCCATGCTGATTGCATCCCATGGCCTCTCAGGTATTGACAATGGTTGATAAAACCCGACATTCTGTCTCCTTCCTTTCGAATGCTGGCAAATTTTGCATCTGTCCACGAATATCTTGACGTCTGCTCGCATTCCCGACCAAAAATATGACTCATTTAACTTTGCGAACATCTTGTCGTGACCAAAGTGCCCGGCCAATCCTCCACTGTGTTTCTCTTTCAGCAAATTCTCCCTCATGGAGCATTTTGGAATACACAACTGATTACCTTTAAACAATAATCCTTCCTGGATCATGTATTCTGCCCATTGGCTTCTATCTCTGAGAATTGGATTCTCAGCTGCTTCATACGCTTCTTTAAAATCTGGATCATCCCTGTACATGTTCCTGATATCATCAAAACCCAACGTTTTTACTCTGAACTCCTGCAATAGCAAACACTTCCTGCTCAAAGCATCAACAACTTTGTTAGTAGTAATAGAAATATGTTTAATCACAAAAGTAAAGTTTTGCATATATTCTACCCATTTAACATGTCTCTGATTCAACTTCTCCTATTGAGTCACAAACTGCAGTGCATTATTGTCACTGTATAAGACAAACTCCTTTGGGATCAAGTAATGTCTCCATTTCTTCAATGCCTGAATGATAACATAGAATTCCTTATCATAAGTGGAGTATTTCACTTTCTCTTCATTCAGCTTCTCACTGAAGTATGCTATCAGCTTGTCTTCTTGACTCAAGACTGCCCCGATTGCAAACCCACTTGCATCGTATTTCACTTGAAATGTCTTTTGGAAATCAAGCAACACCAGAATTGGTTGTTCTATGATCTTCCTCTTTAACAGATTAAAACTATTCTCAGCTTCTTCTGTCCAGTGAAAAGACTTATGTCTCCTCTTCACTGTGTCCATCATCGGTGCACTAATTCCACTGAAATTTCTAATGAACTTTCGGTACAAACTAGCCAATCCGTGAAACCTTCTCACCTCAAAAATATTTTTTGGCGATGGCCAATTCTTGATTACCTCCACCTTATCTGGATCCATCCTCAACTCATTTGCATAAATAAAAAATCCCAAGTAAATGAGCTCTGTCTTCATGAATGAGGATTTCTTCATGTTTATCTACAACCTCTCCTGGTGTAACCTCTGCATCACTGTACCCAAATGTTTTAGATGCTTTGCCACTGTTTTACTGAAAATCAGTATGCCATCTAGATATACGATAACAAATTTTCCGATGAACTCCCTCAGGACTTTGTTCATCAATATCATGAAGGTACTTGGCACATTTGTTAAGCCAAACGACATAACAAGCCATTCATACAACCCTTCATTGGTTTTGAATGCTGTCTTCCATTCCACCTTCTCTCATGTGGATTTGATGATAACCGCTTTTCAAATCAATCTTTGAAAAGAATTTTGCTCCACTCAAGCAATCCATCAGATCATCCATCCTTGGTAATGAAAATCTGCACCTGATGGTTATCTTGTTGATCGCCCTAGATTCAGTACACATCCTCCAACCTCCATCTTTCTTTAGAATGAGTACTGTTGGAACAAAACACAGAATCAAGCTTTCTCTGACCAAACCTTTGTCCAAAAAATCCTGGACTTGTCTTTTGACCTATTCATTCTCTTGCGGCGTCAATATGTATACGACTTTGTTTGGAAAATTGGATCCTGGTATGAGATCAATATGATGACTCACACTTCTGATCGGTGGCAACGAACGAGGTAGTTCGTCCACTATTATGTCAGCGAACTCTTCCAGTAGTTCCTGAATTTCTTCTGGTAAATCATCCACCCTTGTGCTGTTCAAAACAATCTTCGGTTTCCTGACCACAATAAATTTCGGTTCTTCCTTCTTCTTGACCTCTGTAAGAATTTCCTTCCCAATCATGAGAAGTACAGTGTTGCTTACTTCAGGCTTCACCTCCTTATCCTTGATTGGAAGCAACATGTGAGTCCTCTCATTCTTATCTAGGGTGTATGTGTTCATTCTCCCATCATGAATCACATTCCTGTCATATTGCCACGGTCTACCCAAAAATAGATGACAAACATCCATAGGAATAACATCACATAATATCTTGTCATTATATCCTCCTATATTAAATTCAACTAAACACTGTTTAGTGACAGTTACCTGATGTCATTTTTGTAGCCACAAAACTCTGTATGGGCTTGGATGATCAATCGTCTCCAGCTCCATCTTTTCTACCATCTCTGTAGAAATGAGATTATCTGTGCTACCACTATCCACAATGACCTTTCATACCTTGTCCTTGGTCTTGCAAGTAGTCCGGAAAAGTATGGTTCTTTGGACTGAACTCTCCACCTCCTTCTCTGGTGTCAAAAGAACTTTTCGCATCATCAACGATCTTCCGCCTTTAGCATATTCTGCCTCAACATCTCACCTCTGTGCTTCAACGATGTGAGTTTCACCACTCTCTTTATTTTTATCTGGACACTCATAAGACTTGTGCCCATTCTTTCCACATGTGAAGCATGTTATTACTCCACCTCTTCCTCTTCCTCTACCTCTGGTACGAGGAAAAATATTATTATCAACATAATCTCCTCTCTATTCAGTATGTTTCCCTCGCTTTTCAACATATTTCCCTCACTATGAGCTTCCACCTCTCTCAGTTCGAGTCTGAGGTTTCTTCCAATCCTCCTTGGGTTTCTGATTTTTATCATGGGAAACTGATTTGCCTCTAGGCTGACTTCTGCCCCGACCTCTTTGACCCTGCTTTTGGCTCAGCTTCTCTTTATATTTTAGAGCCATCTGATAAGAATCTTCCACCGTTCGGATGGTCATCATGCTCATCTCATCCTGAATGTCTTATCTCAGGCCATTCATGTATCTGGAAACCTTTTCATCATCGCTCTCCCGATGACCTGCCCTGATGTTCATCCTGTAGAATTCTTCAGTGTATTCTTTTACTGTCATCAGCTTCTGTCTCAAGTTTTTCATTCTTCGAAACAGAGTAATATGATAATATCTGGGGATGAATTTTGCCTTCATCTTCGCAATCATCCTATCCCAGCTTTTGATCTTCTGCTTGCCTTTGCAACGTCTGTCATCTTGTAGCTCATACCACCACAATGCTGCATGTCTCTTTAATCTCATGACAACATGTTTTACCTTCTTGTCCTCTTCGACATCTTCATAGTCAAAGTATCTGTCCATAACTCTAATATAGTCTAGAAGCTCCTCTACATCCAAGTTTCCCTCATAAATTGGAATGTCCATTTTCGCTCTTGCACCCATTCTTGCAATAGCCCTAATCAAATGTTCGCTTGCTGCATCTTCTGCTGCAACTTCTTCTTCATGTTCAGTCTCAATTTCACTTTCGGAATCACTAAGATCCCCAAAACTAACTGTACGCCTCTGTGTTGTCTCCATGTCCTCAAGTCTAGCGTGTAGATCACGCATATCTCTCTCCATGGCTGGATCATACATCTGTCTACCCCTTCTTCTCAGTATTTCTCTGTCCTCTGAATGATTGGGTGTTTTCCTGTCCCTTCTCCTTGGCGGCATGGTGAATTCTCCTTTTCCCTGCTATAGAAAGCAAAGAAACCCTTCTGAGCTCTGATACCGAACTTGACGCATCCCTCCTCAACCCGTAGGCTGGAAGGTTACGTACAAAGGATCTTTCCTCTTTCACTGGCCCGAAGAGTCCTTGGAAATGACTCCTCTATTTCCCTTTCAGGAAATCTGCACCCACAATCAACTTCAAGAAATTCCCCCTTGTACTTCGGGAGATCGGACTTCGCACTTCCGCGAATCCGGTGGTCAAGCGTCTTATCTCTCAGATTCCAAGACCTGAAGACAGTCAACGCTGACCCTTTCTCTCCCTGTTTCGGATTTCTCCTTATTGCGATTTCGATGATTGCGATGTTGAGTGACTCGTTCCTTCGATTCCTGAAACCCGATTTGCTGAAACACCAATGCATCCGTAAGGCTGACCTTTCAACGCCCCTTTACTCTGTCGGGACTTCGGACTTCGCGATATCGCAAATCCTAATGCAAGGAACTCAAGTCTTTTACCCCACGAAACCCTAAAATGGTCTTGATCGTAATTGACCATTTCTTCTTGTCTTTCTTAGTGATGGACTGGTTGTGGTTTGTTAATGAGGATAAGCCACTTCGATAATTCAAAATTTGAGAGCTTTTGAATGAAGAATATAAATATCTCCCAAATGAATGAACTCAAGAAGTCATTAACCAATGCTCATGACTTAAGAAAATTCACTGGAGATTAGGATACTTTAATCCTTTAATGTTTCGGCACTTCAGAGCTCTAGGGAACTGTGTTTGCTCTGAATTGAAATATTCCAGAGTGACGATCTCCTAGAGTGACGTGGCGACATGTTGTCACAATCAATGATGCGTCATAAAAAGAGAGTGAAACATGTAACCTGAAATAGCGCGGATGACTTAACCAAAGTGCCTGAAATGAGTGCCATGTTTCATATGGAATCAATCGATAGGTGGCATATGACATGTCAAATGAAGAAGAAATTATGAGAAAGGGGCTCTGACGCTTCGACACTTTGGCACTTCAAGGCTTCGGGGCTTCAGAGCTCCAACACTTCGGAGATTTGCGCTTACTCTGGATTGAAATATCCCGGAGTGAAAATGTTCTAGAGTGAAACTTCATATGATTTCTGGTTAAACCTTCCACGGTTTTGAAACTTTGAATTCACAATAGCCAACGATCTTAATTTACTATCGGATCTCGACCGTCAACAATTTAAATATGTATGTTACAAGCTAAGCCCAAAATGGATTGATGCGTATTTATTTTTGGATGATTCCTGTGCATATAAAGGAATTGGTCGACTTGTTGAACACTCAATCAATGGTAAACATGATGACAAGTATTTTGAACCCAAACATGACATGCAATTATCCTTCAAGAAAACAAAAATAATTGGTGCAAAGAATCAATCAAGAAAGATAATGATAAAAAGCTGAGTCATTTAATAATGGGAAACCAACTTAACCAACAATAAGAGGAATGATTTTGATGAAGGTATAGTGAAATGAGAGAGGAGGGGTAGGGGTGCAGACTTAGGTCTCAACAAGAATGCACAATAATGAGGCTCATCATCACCCCCCAATTGAACTCTTGCACACCCTTCTGCAACCAAAAATGGTCTCTTTGATCTCACTGTTGCTGATGCTATTCATTGTTCCTATATTGTCTATCATTCTGTTGCCGCTCAATTCCCTGTTGCTGCTCAACAAAGTGTAGTTTTTCATTATCATGCCGTCTATCAACATTATCTTGTTGTTCCTGCTATTGTTTTCTGAATTCCTCTCTCATATCCCAAGCTATATACTTGGTGACAACTTGCTGATCATGGTATCCCTTATCCTTCAAAATTTTGTCCCATTCTTCTTCTTCCTTTTCTGGTTTGAGGTCAGCCATAGGATCTATAGGGAGAGGGAGTTGAGGGCTCATCCTTATCCCAATCCAATTAGTTATCATTCTTCTTAGAGTTTCTTTATACCATCACTTTTTTAGGAGGGAAAGCTGCAATGTGTTTGGAGAGTGAGGCTCTCTGATTCTCAAGCTATAAGACAAGGAATATATCCAATATCCATTATATTAGGTTTCTCATTATGGAGGAAGAATTCCTTCTTGTATTTAATGGCTTCCTATCTTTCTTCTTTGTCCCAAGGATTGCCTAAAGGTAAACTAGAAAATTTGCTGATCGAGGCTTTATTGATCCTGATGGTTAACTCCTTGATTATAGTCACATATTTTTTATCTCGTATGCTCTGGAAATTCTAGGAAAAATCCATGGACACCTCATCATAAAACCCCCTTAGTCTATTTAAGTAACCCAACCACTCACATTTTTGAAAACTTTCCACTATCTTAGGGTTTCCATAAACCCCAGAAGGCTCTGTTAGTTCCCTTATCTTAGATCCTGCTCCCATAATTCTTTGTTAGGATGATTTGTGAGGAGGAAACCTGACTGAAGGATTCCTGTAGAATATTAAGATTGACTTGCTTCTAAGAGGGTGTGATAACTGGGCTTGGTCTTTAGGTGAGTAGGTGGTCAAGAAATTCAACAAAAGGTTGTTCTTGAAAATAAAAAGGCGAGATGAGGGATTTTGTTTGAAAAATTCTTAGTCGGTAAACCTTTCTGAAGTCATTCCTATAGAAACAGATTTCTACAGGAACTGTGTAAACAAAAAATTCTACAGGATGTAATTTCGAAGAAGGCTGGATAAGTTTTAGTGTCGAGAGGGTTCAACCACAGTATCAACAATTTGTTGGACTAAGAGACCTTAACTCATGGGATGTTGGTTCAATTTTAGAACAGAGTCTACATGACTGTAACTTGTGGGAAAAAAATGGGTATGTATTAATTGTTGTTTAATGACAATGGAACTTTTCGGAAGAGACCATGTGTCAAAACACAAAAAAAATGGAATGAATGAAAAAAATATTTGAGATCGAAGCGATAATTCTCTGTCTAGGGTTTCATGGTTTCTTGCAGTCTGTTATAAATTCTTCTCTTGCTGCATCCTCTAGCTGATTATTTTTCTTGCCCTCTTTCCCTGCGAGCTCAGATTCTCGATTCCACCCAACTAGAGTCACTCTTCCTCTTCAAACTCTAAATGGTGCTTTGATTCTTCTAACTCCGAGTTATACCCTTAAATCGTGGACATGACTGTTGTCTTGTCATAGAAATACAATAGAAATCGACTTGTATTCATGATTCCCTATTTCATTCCTTTTCTCACTCAAGGAAGTAAACCTCCACTTGAACCATTTGATCACCACATGCCAATTCAAATTTGGCACGAATTATGCCACCCCCCACTGACAAGATGTAAATGTCCTCATTTTCACCACCCTTTAGAGTTTATGAATGCTCAACCATACAAAATAAGCATATATATGGATGTATGAGGTTTAACTAAATGTAGAGAGGGTAGATAGTTATGTTACCTTATTTACCTTTTGCATGCACATTAATATTCTTGTTGCAGGTGGCTTGAGGTGGTTTGTCTTTGTGCTGGTGCTTGTAGATTCTTTAGATGTTTCCCTCGATAATAGATCTACAATGTTTTAGGATATTTGACCTCAAATCATGCTACATGATACAAAACATCATGTAGATCTGTTTCTGTCATGTGAAATATTTTCTACAGGATATAAACTATCATGTAGAAGTTAATTTCTATTATCCTAAGGATGTCCTGATGAACAAGGTTGCTAGAGAAGGTGTTTGTTGCTATGATTTTGATCTTTGCACTGCTGTTATTGGTCTTGAGTAGGTTTACTTTCCTATTTTTTAGAATTGTCCATGTATATTATCACGTAGAGTCACGTAGAATATGCTATTTTCTTTGAAAAAAATGTAAAGTGAGATGTATTGGATATGGAAAGTAGTATGTATGGTATGTATGAAGAGTATGGATTATTATGATAGGAAATGGTACAAATATGGGAATAATGAAAAATGATATGTATGGATATGGAAATGCTTACTATACTTATTGAAGGTGATGTTGACTGTTGATTTTTCTCAATGCAGATGGTTGCAGTAATGAAGTCCCTGGTACCTGCAAAAACAAAATATTAGTAGAAAAATTCTTTTATTTTATTTTATTTTTTATTTTTCTCTTTTTTTCTCAAGGCATAAGTGCCATCTCTGGTTTTCACTACTGCCTTTCCTTATCAATCTTCTAATAATTTTTCCTTATGAGGTTATTCATTTATTCTTTAGATCTGAGACTTCCTCTAGTGGAGGTTTTCACCCTCAAATCTGTCCTAGATGTCTCTGGGAGGTTTTCATCCAGGATTTTTATTTTTTCTTTGTTTTCTTCATTATGGGAATGTATTGATAATATGACTGCTATCAATCACATCCAGATTATGTTTCCTCACTATTTCTGTGAATTCTTCTTTTGTCAGAGGCTTATTGTAGGTCTTTAATATTAATCCATTCACTAGTAGTGGTATTCCTTCTTCATCAATTGTTCTTATCTTTGTTTATCCATTATCATGACATATTTCAATGATGTAGGGGCCCTAGACACCTTTTCATCAACTTTCCCTTGAAATCCCGAAACCTCGAGTCATATAGCAGAGCCCGATCCCCTTCTTTGAACTTCCTGTACTTAATCTTCTTGTCATTCCAACCCTTTCTTTTCTGCTGCACCACTTCAATGCTGAAGAGGGATTGCATCATGAACTCATCTAATGCATTCAATTGGCTCAATATTTCTTTTTGTGTTGACTGCAAATTCATGTCTAATTCAACAGTTGTTCTCAATGTATGATATTCAAATTCAATAGGAAGCATGAATTTCTTGCCATAAACTAATTATAAAGGAGTAAGCCATGTTGTAGTTTTCCTTGTAATCTTGTATGCCTAGAATGCTTCAGTTAGATTCTTTGACCAAGATTTCCTATTCCTGCTCACTGCTTTAGTGAGGATGTTTTCTAGCTCTTTGTTTGTGACTTCAACTTTCCCATTTTCTTGAGGATGGTAGGGTGCTGACTTTCTGTGACGAATGTTTTGTTCCCTCATGATTTCTTCAACAAGCCTTGATGTAAATTAGGGTCCTTGATCCTTGAATATCTCCCTTGGATAACCAAACCTTGAAAATATGCATTCTTGGAGGAATGTTGCTACATTTGATTCTGTGGCATCCTTCATGGCATTTACTTCATCTTACTTTGTCAGATAGTCTATGCATACCAAAATTTGCTTCTTATGTCTTGATGGAGGATCAATTGGGCCTATAAAGTCCATGCCCCATTTTCCAAATGGTTCTAATGATACTTGGGGATGTAAAGGCATTTAATTTCACTTTGTTGGTTTCCCCATTCTTTGGCATTCATCACAATGTGAAGTATATTGCTGAGCATCTCTATGTAGGGTTGGCCAATAATATCCAACTTGTAATATCTTGTAAGATGTCCTCTTGGATGCATAATGGCCTCCTCAAGGTTAATCATGGAAATAATTAAATATATCATGCACCTCATCTTCCATTATGAATCTCCTCAAAATTTGATCTGGACATAATTTGAATAAATAGCCTGCAACCGAAGTGTATGTTGAACTTTTCCTGACAATCTTACATCTCTCCCTGTAGGAGAAATGTTGAGGAAAATTTCTTGTTATAAGGTAATTTTCTATATTAACAAACCATTGGGTTTGTAATGATATGGAAAATAGGTGCTCATTTGGGAATTGGTCATCAATTGTTCCTTCTTTAGTAGGAATGGTCAATCTAGACAATAAATATGCAACTACATTCTGTTTTCCATGATTATCAAGAATTGTTAGATCAAACTATTGTAATAAAAGAAACCATCTAATCATCCTACCATTAATGTTATGTTTATTCATCAAGTATCTAATGTAAGCATGATATATATGTACAAAAACTTTATATCATGTCACATAATGTATGAATTTATTGAGAGCATGAACCACTGCTAAAAGTTCTTTTTTTTTAACAGTATAATTCAGTTCTGCACCAACTAAATTCTTACTTCTGAAGTAAATTTCATAAGGTTTTTTGTCTTCATAATGTACTAAGACTATTCCTACATAATTTTCTGATGCATCGGTGTGAATGTGAAATAAAGACTCCAATTGGGACCTTGTAAAACATGGGAAATTGTGAGTGTTGCCTTGATTGTTTCAAAATCTCGTTGACAATTCAGAGTCCAACAATATTCCATATCTTTAGTCAACAAGGTAAACAAGGGAGACACTATTTTACTAAAATCCTTAATTAACCTCCTGTAATATCATGCATGTCCAATAAAGCTTCTTACGTCTTTTGTTTTCAAAGGGGTAGGAAGTAAGGTGATGATTTTTATCTTTTCTTTATCTACTTCAATCCCTCTGGAGGACAGGTGATGTCCTAAAACAATCCCTTCATTCATCATCATATTACATTTTTCATTTCTAGCAGATAGATTCATTTCTCTACATATTTGGAGAACCTTATCTAGATTGTCCAAGGCTTCATCAAGTGAATTTCCATAGGGGGTAAATTCATCCATATAGATCTCAATTTCATCATGGATGAGCTCTGAAAAGATGTTGAGAATTTCTTTTTGAAAATTAGCAGGGGAATTACATAAGACAAAAGGTAAGACTCTATATGAAAATGTACCCCATGGGAATGTAAAGGTGGTCTTGTCCTGATCCTTAGGACCGATCTAGATTTGATTGTATCCACTAAAACAATACAGAAAGGAAAAGTATTGCTTCCCAACCAAGACATCCAAAACTTGGTCAATAAAAGGTAGGGGAAAATGGTCTTTTTTGGTAGCCTTGTTCAATTCCCAATAATTCACACATATCCTCCATTTTCCATTATTCTTTGGGACAATAACTAAAGGGGAGAGCCATTCATTGTTTGATATAGGATATATGAATCTGACATCAAACAACTTTTGGAGTTCTTTCTTAACTATGTTTTTCATTGCAGGGTTCGTCCTTCTTTGTGGCTACCTAACAAGTTTACATTTCTCTTTGATATAAATGTGATGGGTACAAATAGAAGGATGGATTCCTTTCATGTCTTATAATCCCATGCAAAAGATTCAATATTTATTTTCAGTACATCTAACAATTTTTGTTCCTGCTGACTAGTGAGTTTGTTGCTGATTTTGAGTGTTTTTGTAGGGCTAATTTCTATGGTTTTGACAATTGGATATTCTATCTCAACAATCAATAGATATGTCCATAATTCAGTGTTATTTTTTGCACATAATTCAGATCCATTATCATCATTTATCCCTTCTATTGTCACATATTCCGGATATTGATTTTGCAGAAAATTTTCAAGGAAAGTGTCCTCATCAATTGTACTATCAACCAAGGAAGTGTGAATTATGTAAATGGGGCATGGATGTTTTTGTGTCAATTCTTCTTCCTCTTCCTCTTCCACTCACATAAGTGTATTTTTAGTTATCAAAGGTTGGGCAAGGGGATAAAATCAGTTTGTTTTTGGGAAAGGTCATCAGTAATGGTCATATTTCTTACTCTACAACCAATGTATGCATATGTTGTGGCCAACCAGGGCCTTCCAAAAATGAGAGGATATTCATTGGACTGAGACGTGGGTTGAAGAAATAGGAAGTCAGTAGGGTACTCCCATGTGTCAATGGAAATTATGATATCTTCCAACATGCCTTTAGGTTTGACTGCGGATCTATCTACAAGTTGCAGGATAGTTGGGGTGTTTCTCATAAATCCCTGAAGGTTGATTTTCATCATGGTATCTCTAGTCATAACATTGATTGTATCTCTTATATCAATAAGAGTATTTTGTATCAGGGTGTTGTTAATATGGACACTTACTAAAGGACTCCATGGATCCAAGTATCTAGGTACAATTAACTTCCCAAGCATAAGGTCAACTAGTTGTCCTACAACATTTAGGGTTGTAGTATCTTTCCTTCTTCTTCCTGGTCTTCTAATACATTCTTCCTTGATATACTTATTGAAAATGGGCACATCCTTAAGATCTTGTAAGAGAGTTATCTTTATGCACAAATCTTTAAGCTCCCCTAAAAGTTATTTTTCCTTAGATGTATAATTTTTTATTTCTTGTAATATTTCAGGGTAAGGAGGGGCTTGTGGTTGAGGTAAGGTAATGTTTTCTTTCTCAGATTCTTCGTTTTCTATGAGATTTGGTTATTGTTGCAATATTTTTCCTGATCTGAGATTTATCCCTTGTAATTCCACAAAATAAGTATGATAAGTTGTATCATTGTTGTATACATGTCAGACTTTATTATTGTTAGGATTTGGAGTAGGTTGAGTAGGTGTCTGAGGTTTTTTAGGAGGAACACTACTTGGAGTAGTGTTGTTTTAAGGAGGAGGAGGATGAGGCAATAATGCAGTTTGTTGGAAATTTTGTGGCCTCCATCCTTGTGATGGTTGATTCCACTGACTTTGTGGCATGCTAAGAAAATATTGGTGTGGAGGAGGAATTGGAGGTCCCTAGTATTGCTAAGGGTTTGGATTAGTCCAAGGTGATGGGCTATAACATGGTTAAGGAGGAACTTGAGAATTATATGCATTAAAATTTTAAGCAGGATTGAAGTTCAAACCCGTTTGGAAAGGTCATGGTGCTCTAGGCCTCCTTTGATTGATGAAGTATAGTGAATCCACATTCTCTTATGATCCTCAAAATATAACTTTCAAACTTGACAAAGAAGGTCATTTGTTAGTTGGATGATTTTATTCACAAATTCCACAAACATATATAAGGTCTAAAGGGAACTCATTTCTAGGATTCTTTTTAGTGCATTTGGAACAATAGACAACCAATGCATTATCTTATTCCTCATGTTTCTTCTTGATCTGGATTGTATCCATTTGCATGGCTAAAGAGTGTAAAATATTAGTCTTCATATCTTCTATTAATCCTCTTAATTCATGCTTTATATGAGTTGTTGGGTTAGAATATGGAGAGATCAAACCTCTATTGCTTCTACCTTTCTTTTTAGAAGACCTTGAATGGTTCTTGAATATTATTTTGATATCATCATAGTCCAAATGGTAGATATCTCCATTGGATAGGAGATTCAATGTTTCCATCAGATCTTCATTTACTCCTCTGAGTAAGAAAATCTTGAGTGAATCTTCGTCCAGAGTGCAATTTTGAGCTCTTTTGTAGCTTAGTTGAAATCTCTCTTCAAAGTCTTCTAGAGATTCATTAGGTCCTTGTGTCATTCTGAAAATATCATCCCTTGTATATCTTTCTCTACAATAGTCTCTGTATATTTCACTGAAGGTGTTTTTCATTTGATCCCAAGTTGTGATACTATTTCCCTCCAAACTCATAAACCATATTAGAGTTGAATCCTTCAAGTTAGAAAGACAAAGTTTTAGTTTTTTTTCATCAATGGAGTAATCATATGTCTTGCATATAACTGCAAACTCAAACAAGAAAATATCAGGATCTTCAGAGTCAAGCCCATGAAAATGAGGTAAAGCAGAAGAATTAATATTTTTCATCTTGGCTTTTCCATCAGATTCACGAAAAGGGAACTCAAATATTTCTTCTTCACCATCCATGACACGAGGTGGGAATGACTCTCTTATGAAATATTATCAAATTCTCTAGCTTCCTTTCCCAAGAAAGTTTCTAATTTTTCAGGACCAATCTATGGATTTCTTGGACTTGTTTTTGTGGTGGGGTTATTTTGGTAACACATTTCCTTTCCTATATCTAGGTCTAGTCATTCATGAAATCAAAAGAAAGTGAAAAAATATTTTTATTTTTATTGATTTTTAATGAAAAAAAGAAAGTTTGACAAGGAGCTATGAATACTCTCATGAAGTTAAAGCACTTGGGAAGTTACACTATAGAAAACTCTGTTGGTTGTGGAGCCTTATTATGTTCCTGATTTAGAGGTCCTTACTTTTAGCCATGTTTATACCCCATGAAGACTTTACACCCTAGAAGTATGTAAACTCTTCCACGCAGGGGAGTGCAGAGGGGGGTATTCCCTCTGCGGGGTCCAGGGGGTTCAGGGGTGAAGCCCCCGAAGGAAAAATTGCCTTGTAAATGTATATTGTAATTTCATTGTAAATCTGGACCGTTCATTATAAGATCACATATCTAATGGTAGAAATTATGTTAGGGTTTTTTCACTCTAGAAGGCAACCCTCTGTTATGAGGGAAATGTATTGCGGCTATCGATTATGGTGAGCATTGTATTATGAGAGAGGATACTATGAGAGAAAGAAGAGGAAGTTACAACGGGTTTTTCTATAGGTTGTATCCCTTCATTTGCTGGATAATAATAAAGGAAGGACCTGGCAATTTCTCTGGTGGACGTAGCCCACACTGGGTGAACCACGTAAATCTGTTTCTCTATTGTATTGTGTATCTTCTGTGTTTTGTTTCCGCATTTGTTTTATTTTATTGCACCACTGTCCTATTTTTCTAACAAATTCCATAGTGAGGTTGGCCTTGTGAATGAGGTATCCTTTTTACTCCTCCAAGTCACACAAAAGAAAACAAAGAAAGAGAAAAGGACATGCAAACTTTAGCACCTCCCTGAAAATGACGCAGAAAAGTGATGGTCCCAGGAATAACAACAAATATTGGCCAGTTGCGACTAATAATCATGGATATGGGTCATAGATGAATGAATTACACTACACAATTAATCCCGAAAATAATATCTAATATGTTGCACTGCGGAAGCCCCTTTATGCTTAAATAATAAGAGTGAAGGGAGTTGTAACTAGGTAGTTCTTAAAGCGCAATACTTGCTAAGGTTTTGAAAATGGGGTAGAAATCTAAGTGGGCTTGATTGTGGGGAAAAATCCACAGTTAAGCGCGCTTGAGCCAGAGGCGTCTTGGGATGGGTGACCACCTGGGAAGTCCTGGTTACCGGGTGCAAGCCCCAGAAGTGATGATGGATGCTATGTGATTCATTTTGTTGGTTTCAATCCCATTTCTTCACCCCTGTGAGCATCACCCGATGCAATGAGTGCTAAGTGGACTATTCAAATCATGAGAATTATTGGTTAGTTGCAATTAATAATCATGGATATGGGTCATAAATGAATGACTTACACTACACAGTTAATCCCGAAAATAATATCTAATATGTTGCACTGCAGAAGCCCCTCTATGCTTAAACAATTATTTACTGTACCCTTGGTATCCTACTTTAATTATCAACCCGAGGTTAGTACAAACATAAGAGGTTCTATGCATTGTATGTGCAGTATGCAATTGTTGATAGCAAAGGGTTGAAAATGATCAAAGGCTAGAAATGTGCAGGAAATCAAATGACATAAAGCAGTTATGAACTAATTGCTTTGAAGGAAACACACCAATTTGAAAGTACAACTGATCTAAAGTGCATGAAAATAACTTATTCTATTGCATCAAATATTACTGAATCAATAAAGTTCAACTGAAGCAAAAGATGAATCGAATACAAAGTTATGACAAAGAACTGTGATAGAAGTAAAAGCTGCAAATTATGACAGAAAAATTGTAATGGAAATGAAACTACACTAATGCATGAGAAAAGAAATCTAACCACTTGATGTGATTTTATTGTTTGTTGATGCTTGCAATAAAATAATATTAAACTGAGTCAAAATATGAAGCTAAAAAAGACCTATAGGAGATTTCTACAGGAACTGTGCATTTCTACAGGATCTGTGCAATTTCTATAGGATACTCCTACATGAAGCAAAATCAAGTCTGAAAAGGTAGTGCAAGTCTTTAAAAGCATTGAAAAATATAGAGTATACAATAAATGAAGTGAATCTATGGTTGTTAGCCTTGGGAGGCACCTAGGAGTGCTCCAAAAGGTTATTGAACATTTCTACAGGATGCTGCTACAACTGGCTAGTTAGTTGAAATCTTAACATAAATGGAAATTTATCATGCAAAGATAAATCTAACTTCAATAGTGAATGAAACACTATCTATGCAACGACTAATATGCATGAAAACTATAAAAATAGTAAAAAGGTTCCTTGAGCCCCTTGGATGAGCCCTACCTAAGAAACACGAGGAACCAAAAATGAACTTTAATGGATGGAAGACAAAACCATTTTATTTCATAAATATCAACAGTACATTAGGAACATCAAAGTTCTTAGTCTTCAACAAAAAGTCTTGCAGAACGTCTCCATACAATGCTTCTCCAGAAATTCGCTATCCCTGTCTTAGACTAGAGGCCTATATATAACTAGTGAGTTTGATCTCCCTTCCTAAATCAAGGAGAGTGATGAGTAAATGAGATATATAAACCCTTTACATCTGTATTTTTGAACTGTTGTTGATCAAAAGTGGTCATAAATGCACAAGGAGCGCTCTTGGAGGTAGGTGTAGACAATTTCCCTTGATCTTTGGATGATAGCTCATTCAAGGGGACAAAATGCCCTATTTCTAGGAGGTTGGCGGCCTTGAATCCTACAATTCAACTTGGTTGGTGGAACACATGTCATTTTCCAAAAAAAAAATTAGTGCAAAAAGGTATATTATACATAAAAATCCACCTCAATCATACACTCATTAAGCAACATACAAAATACCCATGACTGACTATTAAATATGGTCAAAAGAAAACATTAAGTCATTCTGTGGTGGAAAAATATGTCAAATATGAGCCTTTAGAATGTACAATAATGAGGACCATCAATTTCCTCCTTGCTTCTAGCTTCATTTTCCCCTTTTGCTCAGCGTCCAGACTCTTTGCCCCTCTATTCCCTTTTGGCCATTGATCTGGACAATAGATGATCAAGCCTCCTCCACTTAGAGTGGTGTTGGATAAGCCTACAACAAAAATAGTAATGCGAAGAACTAATATCAAAGAAACAATAACTAGATTGAGCAATGGCAACACCTTCAAGTCAGTCATTTACAATCTTTGTAAGTGTTTTTTTTTCTTCAATCCCGTCACTCAAATATACTTTGAAGGATTATAGACTTAGAAATTGTACCCAACATTGATTATTACATGCTCTGTTTATTGTTTATCTATGGAGAATCTTTCTTTGTTAACTAAGAAATTTTCCAGTAGCTTCCCCCCACCCACAAATGAACGCTAGAGCATGGTGCTTTAGAGGGATCTTAGGATCCTACAATCCAAACAAATAAATATCTAACATGAGTAGGATCATAATTTACTTTTAATAAAAACAATCAAAGATCTAAAAAAGGAAAAATATTTTCATGCATTTTCATTTTCATTTTCATTCATGCATTATCTTTAATGGTTGGAATGACCATACAGGGTTTTCTACCATTTTGAGAGCTCATGAATCCATGGCCATTATTGGATGAAGGATTTTGGAATTGTTAAAAATATTTACTTGGTGAAAATAGGAACTGGGGACTTAGTTGGGCGCCTTCCCCCTTCAATTGGAATCCCTCACATGAGACCTTGACCTCAAGATGCAGATTCTGTGCATTGACGAGTTTAGGGGGTGGCTATATTTCCTTCAAAACTTCAGTGATGACACTATTTCATGCATAACACAATGTCCATGAATTTGAAGCGATGCTTTTAGATGAAGGAAAGATAAAAGGTATGCTAGTGACATTCTTTATGACAATCCACAGATGACATGATACAACAAAGAAGCAATGGTGCCTCTTTGATTGTTTCCTTTAGAAGTGAGGAAATAATTCCCATTCCTGCTTTGCAGACATCCATACTTCCCAAAAACCCATAACAACCTTGTACAAGGACAATGCGTTACACTTTCCTCATATTTGTAGGTTATTGTCACTTTGATTACCCTAACCTTTAATTCATAATCATTTGTTGTTGAAACCCTAAGGGTTTTCTAGTGAAAACACTAGAAACGAAGAAAAAACAATTCGATTTTTTCTTCGCTCGTGCGGGTATTCAGGAACTGCATAAGCGACATTGATGCCTTTATTTTTCTAAGAAGTCCTTGCAGTACCAGGAGGCCCAAATGGAAATTTGAATCCACTGTTGTTGTCACCGCCAGAAGGGGCAGAACTAGGAACATCTTATTAGGACATATTTTTTTCCCATAATATTCATCACTGCCAAAAAAAAATCCTCAAATTATTATGAGAAAATTCCAACCTCAAAACTGGAACAACATTTTAAATATTTTACCAGTCTTAAACCCTCGTATAAGAAGTGAAAAATATTCCTTTAAACCATGAATTGTTGGAAGATTTATAATAGGTCATTCAAAGAGGATTATCATCATTTAATTCCTAGAGAAGTCTATAAGTGAAAAAATAAAAACACACCAGAAATAAATTGAATTCTGAAGGGGTAGAAGAAAAATAACACACAGTAAATAACAAACACAAATTGTATTGCTCAATCTGAATGAAATGCTAACATCGCCATCTTTTTATAGAGAGTATGGAAGAGTCTGAAAGTTCTAGAGCATTCATGAAGGATGGAGTGTCGGTGGGATATGGTGGTAATGGAATTCTCTAGAAAATCGTTGAAGTGTCATGTGGTAGGTGGGTAGGTATATAAATTACTCTTCCAACACTCCCCACTAATTTCTACTACTAATTACATCAATATTTTCAATGCCCAATGCTTCTCTTAAATACTCAAATTGGTCTTGTGATAAAGCCTTTGTAAATATGTCTGCAAGTTGCTCCTTTGATCTGCGATGTCTCCTCGTTAACAAATACATGTCTTGGTTAGGTATTTATCTAAGTCATGTCATCATCTTCAATTTCTGTCTTCATATGCTTGGGCTTCCTTCAATGTTCTACTTTATTTTACTAGCTTCCCCTCATCATAAATCACTTGAGGATTTTACGGCTTACCCCTAACCATTACAATGCTTCTTCTTTTTTACTTGTATAAAATTGATTAATGCTCGAACTTTTGCATCTTCCTTTTGCACCTGCAAACAAATGATCATTGATGTCCATATAAAAAGAGATCCATCTATCGAGATACATGGGTACCATCCATTGTACTCGCCAGTTCTCTAGGTATCCTTTTCACGTACATGGTTCATCAATACATTAGACTCCTTTAGTCATAGCTTGGTCCCAACCAACTCACACTCTGAGATTACTTAATCTCATACTCCCTCCCTTAATTGAAGATCTAACTTCTTCGATCACCATCAAACTTAGATACGAGTACACCTGCCACCCTCGTACCTACCTAGTGGTTAATTCCACAGCTTGATTCCACATCCACTCTTTATGCCTAAGAGGGATACATGCTACATGATCACTCTAATCCATGTAGGCTTGAATCAAGAGGCCTTACTAAACGCTTGGGGAATATAGCTTGACTTTCCTATGGCTAACCTTTACAACTTTGGACCAACAAACTCTTGGGGAATATAGCTCTCCTATGTCTATGGCTAAGCTTTACAAATTTAAACCAAAAAATCTCTAGGGTGTCGGGTACTACCGATCATGCACCCCTTACAACATATATGCATCATTTGATCCCAGGTACAAAAATTCCACATTCTTTACTAAATGCCCAACAAATTACAAGCCCATTGTTAATATTATGGTAGCTGCGGGAGGTATTTACCTCCATGTGTAAACCTGACGAGAATAGAAGACTCCAGAAAGAAAGAGAAAACCCTAATGAGTTGGCTAATAACCCTAGAAGTATTGTCATCTCAATAAGATAATTTATATTAGGTTATTAGCCTCCAAGAGAAGAAGTCGGCCAGAAATAATAATAATATACTGAACAGACATGTACCCAGAAGGAGAAGTCAGCCCCAACAAATCTGGTAGAACCACTATAAACATAGGGTGCCAGTTCTAATTTGACACATCTCAGAATTGCAAAGAGCAATTGGTGCGCATTGCAGTTCCTAGTTTGGTGCGCACTTGTGGAGGAGAGCTGCAGGTGTAGCTGCTACAACAACTAGTTTCAATGTTGGCTTAGACTATCTCTTGGCTAGGGTTTGGACTATCTGATCAACTATTGTTGGTGAGCTATCCTTGGAGGAAGATGCGCTACACCTTGTTTGGCTATCCAGCCTAAGGTTTGCTTTCAGAGTAATTCTCAGTCAAGGTTAAGGTGCTCGTAGGGTGGCTTCGGCCTATGGTTGGGTGACAAGGGTATTGTCAATGGTAAAATGAGTGCACAATATTCTATATTCTAATAGGTTATGGGCCCACACCTCCTTCATTCAGTCTAAAATGCTAGAAGGAAACATAGCTGCTAGGATATTGAGCTCGCTGAGGAACTACCGCTAGGTTTACTAGCAGAAGCAACTTCCAAGACACTTCCACTAGGGTTACTAGCAGGAGCAGTTGCAGAAACCCTAATCCTCTTGTTGAGGCACCTTAAGTGAATGGATTGACCTAATCTCCAGATAGATCAGTGCGCTCTATCCTAGCGCATCTCCTGATACTCTCAGCAAGCCAAGACGTGAAGTTTGAATTTCTGGTCAAATCTAGGGTTTGACCAAGTCAAAGCAGCAATGACTAACTCTATGAAGTCTGAGAACAAGTTAGATGAAGCCTCTAACTTCATAGCATGGAAGACAAGGATTGACCTCATCCTTGCCAAGAATAAAGTGCTAGATATCGTGAAAGGAAAGATCGTGAAGCCATAGTTTAAAGAAGGAAAAGAGAAGGAACCGCAGAACGTTGCAACTATGGAGAAGTTCAAAGATGTTGACATCAATGCCCTAAGTATCATAGTGGATTCTATAAAAGACCACTTGATACCCTACATATCCCATCTTGACTCATCGAAGAAGATGTATGATTCCCTAACAAATCTCTTCTCAGTCAGAAACATTGGACAAGTTATGAGTCTGAAGAATGAGCTCAGTGACATGAAGATGAATGATGATGACAACATAACATCATACTTCGTAAGGATCTCCCAGTTAAGATATCAACTAAAAGCTATTGAAGAGATCACTTCAGAGAGGGAATTGGTGAACATAGTACTCAATGGTCTTCCTAATACGTGGGATGCATTTGCCGCAAGCATGAACACAAGGAAGGAGTATCCACCATTTGAAGAACTTTGGACTTGCTGTGCTCAAGAAGAATCAAGGATCAATGCAAAAGAGAAACCCCAAAGGAAGTACGATGATCAAGCCTTCATAGCAATATTGAAGAAATTCATGAACAAAAGGAAGTTTGGCTCAAGGAGGAAGCCAAATCAAGAGAAAGACATTTCAGAAGTACAATGCTTCAACTGTCAAAAGTATGGTCACTACAAGAATCATTGTCCCAAACTAAAGAAAAGGAAGGAGAAACACAAAGAATCAACTGTCGGAGAAAAGGAACCTACAAAGAAGACTAAGCAGGATGGAAGAGGCTTTTTCTTCTAAAAAGTAACAACACTCTTCTTATTCCTTGTACATATCTTGTTTGCATCGTCTATGTACATATCTTGTTTGCATCGTCTTTGTACATATCTTGTATATCTATCTCTTGGAAGATAATATGTTCCAAGAAGAACTATACCTATGGAAGAACAAACAAGATGAAAATAGATATCATTAGATAATACACATGAAAGAATGAAATGCAAATCATGTGGAATCTATTGCAAGATAAGCCGAATCAATCATGAAGAAACTTAGAAGAAGCAAAGACATAAAGAAGTCAACAATCGAGAGGAAATTGGAAAAAGACTTATGACATTTTATAGAAAAATACAAGATGGAAGCATGGACTCTGTTAGACAAGAGAGCCAATTATATATTGCAAAAGACAATAAGGATGCAGATGGAAGCATGGACTCTGTTAGACGGAGGGAGCCGATTATATGCACTTATACATGAAGCAAGGATTAGGAGGGAGCTAATCCTATGATCCATTGAAGATGATGAAATATATATATCCATGGTAGC
>ML798266.1:175614-189436 GCA_009831015.1 Picea engelmannii | reverse complement strand
CTACATGAGTCATTATATCATCCGCAACATCCATGAGTTGGAGTTCTACATCAGATGAATGCAAAGAATGTTTTCCAGAGAAATTGAATAAAGAGCGTATGAAGAGCAATCTCAAGACTCTGAGGCATACCAGAAAGAGACTCCTATATGCAAATAAAAGAAGATAACTTGGTGGAGAACCTCTAGTGCACAACAGAAGCATGGTGAAGATTTCCTATAAAGATGACTACTCAGTAGATCAGATCTCATGATGAGAGAAGAAGTGCCACATGGATATGTTCCAGTTTTCCAACTATGATATACTCTATTGTTCAGATTTACATGAAGCCTTCACAGTGTTCCAGACTAAAGTACATTTGAAATCAAGCATTACGTTATCCATGATGAAGTCCAGAAAGGAGAAAATTATTCTCCAATACATATCTCCACATATGAGCAGATAAGTAGACATTTTGGTAAAGCTTCTATCCAAGATGAAATATTTTGCATACTCAAGATGGAGCTCATGGAAACAAATTCCTTCTCATTGAAAAAGGAAGAAATGACTCTCCAGGTTAGGAGGGAGAACTGAAAACATTATTGAAGACATTCATTTTCAAGATTGAAAAATAGTCCATCTTGGATAGATGCTTTCCTGTTCAGAAGTGATTTGAGATTTCTGACGGACAGTCACTTCCCATTGTGGTTAACATGGGAAGTAGTCTAATTGCTGATGTATCATAGACAACGACTTCCCATTGTGGTTAACATGGGGAGTGGTCTAGGACAGTCTCTCTTCTTGAGGGTTACTCAAGAAGACTGGCCCACCTCACTGAACAACGATTTCTCATTGTGGTTAACATGAGGAATGGTCCGTTTTGGAGGTTGATGCAGGACGATATTTTCCTCTTGTGGTTAACAGAGGAAATGGTCCAGACAATCATTCCTTAGGGTTTATACATTCTCTTCAGGGTGCACTTTAATTAGTGTAGGAGGAATGGCCCAGGGTGGGGAATGGTCCAGGCTAAAAAATCAGGGACATACATTCCTTAGGGTTTATACATTCTCTCCATGGTGCACTTTGATTAGTGTAGGAGGAATGGCCTAGGGTGGGGAATGGTCCAGGCTCAACATTCCTTAGGGTTATACATTCTCTCTAGGGTGCACTTTGATTAGTGTAGGAAGAATGGCCCAGGGTAGGGAATGGTCCAGGTTCAGAAGACAGGATAGTTATTACTCCTTGCTTGAGAAGAATAGTCCATATATCTCATTGTTCTACTTTGAGGGCATATATTCTTTCAGAGCTCATAGATGTGAGTGAAATATTGGCCCAGATGATTCAGTTTATATCATAACATTGTTTCTGTGCAGGTTGCTATCAGATGTTTGTTATGAAGACTATATGACAGTAGATGAAGACTACTATGGTGTTCCACTGTTCGTGACTATACATTGATGATCAAGTACTTGGGTGTTACTTGGTGTGGTAGTGTACCATTGGATTGTAGTTATGTATTGCTATGGATAGACACAGTTGTGTTCTATTTTTGTTCTAATTGCCTTGATGATGACCATGCACGCTCCCTCCACAACCCGCAGGTCGAAAAGGTCCGCGTCAACACATGATATTTCCCTTTTCCACTGGCCCGAAGAAACTCTAAACGGTCCTTCTATTTCCCTATCGGGAAATCTGCACCCACAAAAAACTCTCACGGGATCCCCTCTTTACACTTGGGAGATCGGATTTCACAACTTCGCGAATCCAATAGTCAAACGTTGGTCTCTCGAATCCCCGAAACCCGACGCAGTCAACGCTGACCCTTCTCTTTCCTTTTTGGGATCTTCCCTATCACGATTTTGGTGTTCACGATGTTGAGAAACTTCTGTCCACGACTCCTGAATCCTGATTTTCTGAAACTCCGATACGAGCTTTGAATTTTCAATGCCACTTACCTCTGTCGGGATTTCAGACTTTGCGGTATCGCGAATCCTAATGTAATGAGTTCGGGACTTCACTCCACGAAACTCCAAAATAACGTGCCACCTGTCCACTTGCTGACTCTTGTGGCCCCATGTTGTTCTCTTAGCTTTCGGGATTTCGCATTTCGTGATATTGCGATTCCCGTTGCCAAGTTTTATGGGACTTCAACCTATGAAACCCCAATATGGAATTCCACGTGTAAATCCATTGGTCCTTGTGGCTCGGATCTACGGTCCTGTCCCTCCTGAGATTAGAACCTTTTGAAACCCCTCTGCTTCTCCATGAGATCTGACAACTCACGGGACTTCGCGAAATCTCCTCAGAGAATTTCGACCGTCTGTTCTTACTCTGAGAACCTCTACCCAACTGACCAAGGTGTTTCTCTCCGCAGAACTCATCCACCTTCCACGCAAACTTGCGACACCTGCTAAACACTCCATGCACAAGCTTCCTGTTCTTTTCTTCGACGATTACTCGAAGGTCCTATACCTCCTGAGCTTTCTCTCAGCGTCAAGTCTTAAAGACGAATCTTGCACGCACTCCTTGCGGCAACCTTCAAACACTTCCAAGTGCTGAATTTCCTTCGACCCTGCACACACCTGCAACAACAGTCTCTCAATGCTTCACTCAGGTCCACAACCCTGAGACTTTACTCAGCCTGCACACTCCTTGCACGACTCCTGTGCTTCACTTCACTCCTGTGTGAATGAGAACAAAAGCTACCCTCTTTGAACCCTTTGTCAATGCACTCCTTGCAGACAATTCGACTGCACTCCTTGAAGGAACCCTTGTTCAGATAGAGAAACAATTGAAACTCATTCCTTCTTCCTTTCAGACTTCAAACTCAAACATGAAATCATATTACACAGCATATAAGGCAAATGTATAACAAGAAGAAAACATTCACGAGCATATCATTCAACATCAATACACAGAGAACAAACACGAAACCATGAATTTTAATCAAACTCTTTGTATTAATCCAAATATCTATACATGGGTGTTCTTACACAGCTCTCTGCATGCTCTTGCTCTCTCCAAAAATGCTGCTTCATATTATTTTTTCCTTCCTTTTTTTTTACAATACACAATGAGGGTGTCTATATCCCGTTTCCCTCTTGCGCTCTAAAACTGTCTAATCTAGAATTGAATTCTATCTACTTTACATTAACTACTATAAATGCCTTCTACCTACTAAGGATGAGAGAAAATTGCTTAAGGTCCGTTTACATTATACAAGTGCACTCCTTCTTAAATGACTTCATTTAAGATTGCGCATCAACTTCAAAGAAATTTCAAAATTTGCGCTGGCACTTGTCCAACTGTCCTTTGCTTCCACGCTGGCTCGCTTGATGTTATGATGCTCTTGCATCATACTCCCTGGCTTGAAAAATTTCATGGGCTCCTGTCCATGAGCTCACGCACAGTCTGTCCATGCCTCTGTATTTCTGCTTCGTTCTCCCAACTGGCATATTCAACTGGATGGCCTTTCCATTTGACCAGATACTCAAAGTATTCTTTCCGCCTGGTCTTCTTGCTTACTCTCTTGTCCAGTATGCACTCCATCTGCGGCTTTCCTTCCACTGGCATCTGCTTTGTCCACTGGATCACTAGTTTCTCATCTCCAGTCCCTGCTTCCTCAGCTTTATATGGATACAAATCTGAGATATTGAATATCAGAGAAATTCCGATCCCATCGGGTAATTCAATCTCGTAAGCATTCGTCCCAAATTTCCTCAAGACCTTACATGGTCTGATTTTCTTCATCTTCAGCTTATTATATGTTCCTCTTGTGAACCTTTCCTTTCTCAAATGTGCCAGAACCAAGTCACCAACCTCAAACTGAAGTTGTCTTCTGTGCTGATCGGCTCTACGCTTGTATTCCTGGCTTGAACTCTGTAGTCGCTCCTTCACCTGACTGTGAAGTTCTTTCATCGCCTCTGCGAAATCTTCTGCACTAGCACTCCTAGTCTCGCAGTCTGTTCTGAATCTCTCAACTCAGAAATTCCCCTTGGATGCATGCCATAGACAACCTGAAATGGACTCTGCCCTGTGCTCCTGTTAACTGAGTCGTTATAAGCAAACTTTGCATGTGGTAATATGTTGTCCCACTAGCTATGGTGTTTTGTCACTAAGCTTCTCAGCAAGTCTCCCAGACTCCTGTTTACCACTTTTGTCTTTCCATCCATCTGAGGATGATAAGCTGAACTAAATGACAAGTTAGTCCCCAGCTTCTTCCATAAGGTCCTCCAAAAATTCCCTATGAGTTTTGTATCTCGATCCGAAACTATACTCCTTGGTAAGCCATGAAGTCTAATGACTTCTTTGAAAAACAGGTTCGCAATGTGAGTTGCGTCACTGGTCTTCTGACATGGAATGAAGTGTGCCATCTTGGAAAATCTATCCACTACCACAAATATTGAATCACAACCTCTTTATGTTCTTGGCAACCCCAATACAAAATCCATGCTGATTGCATCCCACGACCTTTCAGATATGGGCTATGGTTGATAAAACCCTGCATTCTACTTCCTTCCCTTCGAATGCTGGCAAATTCTGCATCTGTCCATGAATCTCTTGATGTCTGCTCGCATTCTCGGCCAAAAATATGACTCATTCAACTTTGCGAATGTCTTGTCATG
This sequence comes from Picea engelmannii, assembly GCA_009831015.1. Classification (NCBI taxonomy): domain Eukaryota; kingdom Viridiplantae; phylum Streptophyta; class Pinopsida; order Pinales; family Pinaceae; genus Picea; species Picea engelmannii. The sequence continues at coordinate 184,834 of ML798266.1, read as the reverse complement.
ACCAAAGTGCCCTGCTAATCCTCCACTGTGTTTCTCCTTCAGCAAATTCTCCCTCATGGAGCATTTCGGAATACACAGCTGATTACCTTTAAACAATAATCCTTCTTGGATCACATACTCTACCCACTGGCTTCTATCCCTGAGAATTGGATTCTTAGCTGCTTCATACACCTCCTTAAAATCCTGATCATCTACGTACATGTCCTTGAGATCATCAAAACCTAACGTTTTGACTCGGAACTCCTGCAACAACAAACACTTCCTGCTCAAAGCATCAACCACTTTGTTAGCAGTACCAGAAATATGTTTAATCACAAAAGTAAAATTCTTCATATACTCAACCCATTTGACATGTTTCTGATTCAACTTTTCCTGTTGAGTCACAAACTGCAGTGCATGATTATCACTGTATATGACAAACTCTTTCGGGATTAAGTAATGTCTCCATTTCTTCAATGCCTGTATGATAGCATAAAAATCCTTATCGTAAGTGGAGTACTTCATTTTCACTTCATTCAGCTTCTCGCTGAAGTATGCTATTGGCCTGTCATCCTGACTCAAGACTGCCCCAATTGCAAATCCACTTGCATCGTATTTCACTTGAAATGTCTTCTGGAAATCCGACAACACCAAAACTGGTTGTTCCGTGATCTTCCTCTTCAACAGATTAAAACTCTTCTCAACCTCTTCTGTTCAGTGAAAATATTTGTGTCTTTTTTTCACGGTGTCCATCATCGTTGCGCTAATTCCACTGAAATTTCTGATGAAATTTCGGTAGAAACTAGCTAATCCATGAAAACTTCTCACCTCAAAGATATTCTTCGGTGATGGCCAATTCTTGATCACCTCTACCTTATCTAGATCCATCCTCAACTCATCTTCAGAGATAACAAATCCTAAGTAAATGAGATCTTTCTTCATGAATGAGGATTTGTTCATGTTTATCAACAACTTCTCCTGCTGTAGTTTCTGCATCACTGTAGCCAAATGCTTTAGATGCTCTGCCACTGTTTTACTGTAAATCAATATGTCATCCAAATACACAATGACAAATTTTCCGATGAACTCCCTCAGGACTTCATTCATCAACCTCATAAAGGTACTCGACGCATTTGTTAAGCCAAACGGAATAACAAGCCATTCATACAACCCTTCGTTGGTTTTGAATGCTGTCTTCCATTCGTCACCTTCTCTCATGCGAATTTGATGATAACCGCTTTTCAAATCAATCTTTGAAAAATACTTTGCTCCACTCAAGCAATCCATCAAATCATCCATCCTCGGTAATGGAAATCTGTACCTGATGGTTATCTTGTTAATCTCCCTTGAGTCAGTACACATCCTCCAGCCTCCGTCTTTCTTCGGACTGAGTACTGTTGGAACAACACATGGACTCAAGCTTTCCCTGACCAAACCTTTGTCCAACAACTCCTGGACTTGTCTCTTAACCTCTTCATTCTCTTGCTGCGTCAATCTGTACGTGGCTTTGTTTGGAAAACTGGATCCTGGTATGAGATCAATATGATGACTCACACTTCTAATCAGTGGCAACGAATGAGGCAATTCGTCCACTACTATGTCAGCAAACTCTTCCAGCAGTTCCTGAACTTCTTCTAGTAAATCATCCACTCTTGTGCTAGTCAAAACAATCTTCAGTTTCCTGACCACGATGAACTGTGGTTCTTCCTTCTTATTGACCTCTGTAAGAAGTTCCTTCCCGCTCATGAGAAGTACAGTGTTTCTTACTTCTAGCTTCACCTCCTTGTCTTTAATTGGAAGCAACATGTGTGTCCTCCCATTCTTCTCTAGGGTGTATGTGTTCATTCTCCCATCATGAATCACATTTCTGTCATATTGCCATGGTCTACCCAGCAATAGATGACAAACAACCATGGGAATAACATCACAGAGTATCTTATCATTACATCCTCCTATCTTAAATTCAACTAGACATTGTTTAGTGACAGTTACCTGGTGTGCTTTTTGTAGCCACAAAACTCTGTATGGGCTTGGATGATCAATCATCTCCAGCTCCATATTTTCTACCATCTCTGTCGAAACGAGATTATCCGTGCTACCACTGTCTACAATGACCTTGCATACCCTGTCCTTGCTCTTGCAAGCAGTCCGGAAAAGTCTGGTCCTTTGGACTGAACTCTCCACCTCTTTCTCTGGTGTCAAAAGAGCTTTTCACATCATCAACGATCTTCCACCTTCAGCGTCTTCTGCCTCAACATACCGCCTCTGTGCTTCGGCGATTTCTCCAATCTCCTTCTTTTTATCTGGACACTCATAAGACTTATGCCCATTCTTTCCACATGTGAAGCATGTTATTACTCCACCTCTTCCTCTTCCTCTACCTCTAGTATGAGGAAAAGTGTTTTTGTCAGCATAATCTCCTCTCTGCTCAATATGCTGCCCTCTCTGTTCAACATGTTGCCCTCTCTGGGAACTTCCACCTCTCTCAGTTTGAGTCTGAGGTTTATTCCAGTCCTCTTTGGGCTTCTGGTATTTGTCCTGGGCAACTGATTTTCCTCTTGGCTGAATTTTGCCTCGACCTCTCTGACCCTGCTTTCGGCTCAACTTCTCTTCCGCTTTCAGAGCCATATGATAAGCATCTTCCACCGTTCGGATGGTTACCATGCTCATCTCATCCTAGATATCATATCTCAGGCCATTCATGTATCTGACAACTTTCTCATCATCACTCTCCCGATGACCTGCCCTGATGTTCAGTTTATAGAATTCCTCAGTGTATTCTTTCACTGTCATCAACTTCTGTCTCAAGTTCTGCATCCTCCTGAATAGAGTAATTTGATAATCTCTAGGGATGAATTTCACCTTCATCTTCATGATCATTCGATCCCAAATCTTGATCTTCTACTTTCTCTTGCAGCATCTGTCATCTTGTAGCTCATCCCACCACAATGATTCATGTCCCTTTAATCTTGTGACAACATGCTTGAATTTCTTGTCCTCTTCGACATCTTCATAGTCAAAGTATGTGTCTAGAGTTCTAATCTAGTCTAGAAGCTCCTCTGCATCCAAGTTTCCCTCATAAACTGGAATGTCCATCTTCGCTCTTGCACCCATTCTTGCAATAGCTCTGATCAAACGTTCGTTTGATGCATCTTCAGCTACAACTTCTTCTTCATGTTCAGCCTCAACTTCGCTTTCAGAATCGCTAAGATCCCCAACACTGATTGTGTGCCTTTGTGCTATCTCCATGTCTTCGAGTCTAGCTCGTAGATCACGCATCTCTCTCTCCATGGCTGGATATTTCATCTGCCTGCCTCTTCTTCTCGACATTTCCCTCTCCTCTTGCGGATCGCGTGACTGTCTATCTCGCCTTCTTGGTGGCATGGTGAATTCTCTTTCTCTGCTATAGAAAGCAAAGAACCTTCCTGTGCTCTGATACCAAACTGATGCCCACGCATGCTCCCTCCACAACCTGCAGGTCGAAAAGGTCCGCATCAACACAAGATCTTTCCCTTTTCCACTTGCCCGAAGAAACTCTAAACGATCCTTCTATTTCCTTATTGGGAAATCTTCACCCACAACAAACTCTCACAGGATCCCCTCTTTACACTTGGGAGATTGGATTTCGCAACTTTGTGAATCCAGTGGTCAAACGTTGGTGTCTCAAATCCCCGAAACCCGACACAGTCAATGCTGACCCTTCTCTTTCCTTTTCAGGATCTTCCCTATCGCGATTTCGGCGATTGCGATGTCAAGAAACTTGTCTCCACGACTCCTGAATCCCGATTTGCCGAAACTCCGATACGAGCTTTGACTTTTCAATGCCACTTACCTCTGTCGGGATTTCGGACTTCGCTGTATCGTGAATCCTAATGTAATGAGTTCGGGACTTCACTCCACGAAACTCTGAAATAATGTGCCACTTGTCCACCTGCTGACTCTTGTGGCCCCACGCCGTTCTCTTAGCTTTCAGGATTTTGCGTTTAGTGATATCGCGATTCCCGTTGCCAAGTTTTACGGGACTTCAACCTACGAAACCCTGATATGGAATTTCACGTGTAAATCCGTCGGTCCTTGTGGCTCGGATCTACTGTCCTGTCCCTCCTGAGCTTAGAACCTTTTGAAACTCCTCTGCTTCTCTGTGAGATCTGACGGCTCACGGGACTTCGCGAAATCTCCTCAGAGAATTTCGGTCGTCCGTTCTTACTCTGAGAACCTCTGCCCAACTGACCAAGGTGTTTCTCTCTGTGGAACTCGTCCACCTGCCGCGCAAACTTGCGACACCTTCTAAACACTCCATGCACAAGCTTCTTGTGATTTTCTTCGACGATACTCGAAGGTCCTATACCTCCTGAGCTTTCTCTCAGCATCAAGTCTTAAAGATGAATCTTGCGTGCACTCCTTACGACAACCTTCAGACACTTCCAAGTGCTGAATTTCCTTAAACCCTGCGCACACTTGCAGCCGCAGTCTCTCAATGCTTCACTCAGGTCCACAACCCTGAGACTTTACTCAGCTTGCACACTCCTTGCATGGCTCCTGTGCTTGACTGCACTCCTGTGTGAATGAGAACAAAAGCTACCCTCTTTGAACCCTTTGTCAATGCACTCCTTGCAGACAATTCGACTGCACTCCTTGCAGAAACCCTTGTTCAGATAGAGAAACAATTGAAACTCATTCCTTCTTCCTTTCAGACTTCAAACTCAAACATGAAATCATATTACACAGCATATAAGGCAAATGTATAACAGGAAGCAAACATTCATGAGCATATCATTCAACATCAATACACAGAGAACAAACACGAAACCATGAATTTTAATCAAACTCTTTGTATTAATCCAAATATCTGTACATGGGTGTTCTTACACAGCTCTCTGCATGCTCTTGCTCTCTCCAGAAATGATGCTTCATATTATTTTTTCCTTCCATTTTTTTTACAATACACAATGAGGGTGTCTATATCTCGTTTCCCTCTTGCGCTCTAAAACTGTCTAATCTAGAATTGAATTCTATCTACTTTACATTAACTACTATAAATGCCTTCTACCTACTAAGGATGAGAGCAAATCTCTCAAGGTCCATTTACATTATACAAGTGCGCTCCTTCTTAAATGACTTCATTTAAGATTGCGCATCAACTTCAAAGAAATTTCAAAATTTGCGCTGGCGCTTGTCCAGCTCTCCTTTGCTTTCGCACTGGTTCGCTTGATGTTATGATGCTCCTGCATCACTTGAAGACTATCAACAGTTTATTGGAGATAATCATTATCCAGATGGAAAATAGTTCAGAGCATTTACTCTTCTAGATTATAAGAATGACTCTTGTATCACTCTATGGTGTGAGTGACTTATCCAACATCATGTCTGATTACTCAGATGAAGTATGGTTTCGAGAGATAATGCAACTGATGGTGATGGTGATGCTCATGATCTAGTCATGAGATAGTCTAAACGACTATGTTGATGCTACCGAGTAAATGGTATGTTTTTGTGCTCAAGACCATTACCTATAATACCTCCCTAGCTAGGAGGGAGTGTTAATATTATGGTAGCTATGGGAGGTATTTACCTCCACATGTAAACCTGATGAGAATAGAAGACTCCAGAAAGCAAGAGAAAACCCTAATGAGTTGGCTAATAACCCTAGAAGTCTTGTCGGCTCAAGAAGATAATTTATATTAGGTTATTAGCCTCCAAGAGAAGAAGTCGACCAGAAATAATAATAATATACTGAACAGACATGTACCCAGAAGGAGAAGTCGGTCCCAACAAATCTGGTAGAACCATTATAAATACAGGGCGCTAGTTCTCATTTGACACATCTCAGAATTTCAGAGAGAAACTGGTGCGCACTGTAGTTCCTAGTTTGGTGCACACGTGTGGAGGAGAGCTGCAGGTGTAGCTGCTACAACAACCAATTTTAGTTTTGGCTTGGACTATCTCTTGGCTAGGGTTTGGACTATCTGATCAGCTATTGTTGGTGCGCTATCCTTGGAGGAATATGCGCTACACCTTGTTTGGCTATCCAACCTAAGGTTTTCTTTCGAAGTAATTCTCAGTCAAGGTTAAGGTGCTCGGAGGGTGGCTTCGGCCTATGGTTGGGTGGCAAGGGTATTGTCAATGGTAAAATGAGAACACAATCTTCTATATTCTAACACCCATTACATATGCCCATTTACATCTCATCATTAAGCATTACATAACTTCATATGGAGTCTTCTTTGTATTTTACCTCTTCCAATGAGAATCTTTCTTCCTTGTCTTTCACCATCCATTTTTTTTCTTCTATCACCCTTTGTCTTTTCCATCATGAGTCTGTCTTTTATTGTTTTACACTGCTTCTTGCATCTTGTTTTTCCTTTCAATATACTTATGGATATGTTTCTTGTTGGATTTGATCAAGATCCAACAAGACAACCTATGACAATGGATTGACAAACTTAATTGACGCACCACTTGTCATGGTTTTACATCACTTAACATTGGACTCAACTTTTGACTAGCTTAACAAACATACTTTCACTTTAACTAGCACTCATTTTGACTCTTCATGACTTTACATTTCAAGACTCTTCACATATTTACATTTCAAGACTCCTTTTCACAAAGCTTTTAGACTCATTCAAAGAATCGACCACTTGACCTTGACCTTCTCTCACTTAACTTGAATCTGACCTCTTACAACTTAACTCAGGAGGAAACCCTACATGAGCATTCCAAATAACTTTTCTATATACTCAATGACCCTTTTACAATTCCAAAGGAAGACTTTTTACATACACTAGTATGACTTATAAATGTGACCAAAACCTTTGTGTGCCCTTCTAGTCACCATTTGAAGCATTACCTTTCAAGGTTCTAGTGTTTACATTTCGGAAATAAGGTTTTTTCATTCCCTTTGTTATTGCATTTGCGACCATCTATATTTCTTTGGTTGAAGCGACCCTGGGCTATCTTAAAAAATCTCACTCTAAATGCATTTCTACTATGATCCTGTCATTTCTTCTGGACAACGACAAGGTCAATGTGTTACCCCTGTGAATGTGTTACAAAGTTCCATTACCTTTATAGCCTGGTGGCTCCGTGAATTTCTATGGGCACAAACCTCCTACTCTATCTAGCACCATGCTATGATCTTCTCAAAACTACCTTGAAGTAGAAGATCTTTTACCACATTTAAAAAAAAAAAATACAGATCCAGTAGATAACGATCACGATCTACTGTCTGTAGGAAAAAAATGACCTATTCCTAAGGTGCTTATGCTACTGAATAAACTGATGGAACCACTTGCTGATTAATGAGTTCTGCTACATTGCCTCATGGCTCGCTTCAACCTCGCTCAAAGCCCTCTCTTAAGAGACAACTTGCATGTGAGACAAGTGTTGTATAGAGATACCGATGTGGAAAGCCATTTTTCACATGTCCACACTCTGCATGGAGGGATACGTGTGGAAAGTAATTAGATTAACATGTCTACTTTTTGCATGGAGCTCAGAGCCCAAGTGCAAATACAAATATAAATTAAAACTCCTTCCCACAATTTTCAAATAAAATCTCGTTTCATTTAATGCTTCCCATGCAACAATAATAATTTTGTTTTCTTTACGTTTTCAATTAGTAAGAGCATCAACTTTTGGCATATGGAAATTTAAATTAAAAACTTCTTCTTTCTTTGCCGTATAATGCTTTCCATTCAACAACTATTGGCATATGGAAATATAAATTAAAAACTTCTTCTTTCTTCGCTGTATAATGCTTTCCATTCAACAATAGTAATTTTATTTTCTTTGCGTTCAATAAACAACAACGTATGGAAAATGGAAATATAAATAGATGAAAACTCTTTCTCCGGAATCAAAGCATCCATGGACATTTTCAAACGAATGCATATAACATAGTAGCCTTTGCCTTCTTATATTATTTCATCACATGAGATTTTAACAGTGTTTTAATAAACATAAATTTTGAATATACAATGAGGTATTTTGAATGTATTAGACATTTGAGTGCTACAACATGTCACCACGTTATTTCTGAATCTAACGCTGCAACGAAACATAAATTCAATGACCAATCAAATGATATACGATGAAGATCCACAACCCAATCTCATATACAGAGGTATTCAACAAAAATAAATATGCAGAGATCATTGAGATGCCAAATGTAATAGATACCCAATGTCATCCCAACATTTCAAAGAAAACATGCAATTAAATCACAAAGGGTTGCATGTCAAATCTATTCAAGATTAACAATAATCTATTCAAGATTAACAATAATCTCTTCAAGAATAATTAACAATAATCTCTTCAAGAATAACAATAGTAGTCTACAAAATCTCTTCAAAAATAACAAACATTAATCTCGATAGTTAGAAGAATTTAAAAAAGTATACAATGATGCAATGACAATTGATAATTCATATCATGGCATGGCACATGTAATTTGATTCTCAAGATTCATTTCATTTGGAAGAGAAAACATCGGATGTATGAACGACTTTGTTCCTCGCTCTTTTTGGGGCGAGTCACTTAACGTACCTCACCCACTTAGGGTGAGTCATTAATCATACTTAGGGTGAGTCACTAATCATACCTCGCCCTTTTTGGAACTTAACTGATTTTTTTCTTTCCTCCCTATCCGACTTCAAGGGAGCCATCCTTCCTATTTCATCCATATGACTTTTTCTATATGGAGCCTGCTCACATATATGTGAGCCTTTTTCTATATGGAGCCTGCTCACATATATGTGAGCATTTTCTTTTAAATGATGGATAGAGTTCACATGAATCCTTTATAATGGTTTTTATGTTCATTGTTTTCTATGTGTGTAAGTGTGGATTATGCAATGTGTGCATTGTTTATCTCTATTTTAAGTTTTAGTTTTATTTAAATTATTTTTAATTAATTTTTTTCTCATTTTTTATATATTTATGGTTGTTGTTTCAAAACATTATGTATTAGAGTTATATATAAGGTTTATTCATGTTGGTGGGTTAGCTCGAGTAGTTGAGTATTTTGAATTTTTCCTAAGAGGTCATGGGGTGCATCCTTAGGTTGCGAATCTTATTAGTCTTTAATATGCAAACTATACATTTTTTTGCTATATTTTTGTAAAAATATTTAAATTTCTAAGGATTTTATATAGTTTCTATAAAATTTAGGTTGTTTCTCAAGTAAACAAATTATTCTATAAAATTTGGGCAAATAAGTTTTAGAAAAAATGGAAATTGG
>ML798266.1:139670-154352 GCA_009831015.1 Picea engelmannii | reverse complement strand
TCGCGTTCAATGCAGAGGCTATGCACAGTGGTTTTGTCCATGTCACTCTTAGACCTCTTTTATAGCTTGGGGACATCAGTGGCCAAATGCACAAAGCCGCAAGCGTCTACGTTTTAAAAGACCCAGGGCAGGCACATCGGCGAATCATCAGAAGGCATGAGGCAGGAATGAAATGGCAATTAGCTCGAAGCACAAATGCAATGCAGGACTTTTAAGAGGGCGCAGGTCATACTGTCATACAAATGACAGTGAGAAAACTATATAAATGGTAGTCAGTGGATTGAGTATGAGCCTCAGAAATCTAAAAACCAACAGACGTGCATCAAGAGGAGGACTCAAAGATTTATTGAAACTCTATGCACCACTCTTCCTAAAACTTGTGAAAAGTGTGATATGTACAGCTTGATTGGTGAACATGCTTGATTGAATTTTCTGAAAGAAGGTTAGAGGCAGTTTTGCAGACCTGGCCTTTTGTTCCTCAATATGAGCAGAGCTAGACTGTTAAAGGTGAGAGAAAGGCATAGACTATTATTTGAGGATCTTCCTCCGAATCAACAGAACCAAACTTGAAAAGCCCATAGAAAAATCCTAATTTTTTTATCTAATGGATTAACGTGAGTTCGAATTGATTTTGAGCTTTGATCTATTCATATTGTACTATTCATTTTCTCACTGTACTATTCATACATTTTATCTATTGTACAGAAGGCATTGAATGAATAGTTTGCATTTTCTCACTGTACTATTCTTATTGTACTATTCATTTTATCTATTGTACAGAAGGCATTGAATGAATAGTTTGCATTTTCTCACTGTACTATTCATATTGTACTATTCATTTTATCTATTGTACAGAAGGCATTGAATGAATAGTTTGCATTGATCCTTATGTGCCAGTGCTCCATCATGTGTTTAGTAGCTTTTTTGTGGAGTTCTATGAGACAGTCACTGCCCTCTCAAACTTAGAGAATGGCTTTGCCACCAGTGAAAACTGAAAGGTGGCATATCTCAAGGCAGCCCAGAATCAAAACATCCACCACAAAACAAAAAATATCTATCCATATGACAACAGAAATCATATTATGAAACCATTTTATTTTCTTTAAATCTAAAGTAAACATTTCTGGATAGAATTCCATTATTTCACAAACCGTTGCTCAATTAACAATCAGCTAAATTTAACACTATTTAGAAATGGATTGATCAAACTACTTACCATAACTAACATTCCATTATCTCATATGTATACTGTTTAGAAATGGATCGATCAAACTGCTTACCATAACTAACATTCCATTATCTCATATTTATATTCAACAATATAACAAGTTTTCCCGTACAACATAGGAATGTACATTTAAACTGTTCAATTTTGGAGGATTTTTTTATATGCTCACCCAACATAGATCGATAGAGGTGTAACACTAATGAAGTAAATGCTGGGATTAAAAACTTCATTTTGCATGCAATACATATATAAATTTTACTCCAAGCAAGATATGACTGTATAAAGAGATATCCATGAAAAAAACAATGAAATAAAGAAAAGGAGTAATCGAAATTTTGAATACACAAACAAGCAAACGATGATAATTCTTGTGATAAAGAAAGTTATAGTGTTTCAACATGACTTTTCACTTTAAAAAAGTGGAGAAATCCAAGTCTAACTCGGATCTTAAGAAAAGGAGTAATCGAAATTTTGAATACACAAACAAACAAAAGATGATAATTCTTGCAATTTTTGATAAAGAAAATTATAGTGTTTCAACATGACTTTTCACTTTAAAAAAAAGTGGAGAAATCCAAGTATATTATAGAAAATTATACTGTTTCAACATAACTTTTCACTTTACAAAAAGTGGAGAAATCCAAGTTTATCCCTGATCTTAGATGAGTCCAGACTCTATAAAACAAAACACTAATAAAACTTGAAGAAATCCAAGTTTAACCAAGATGAGCCTAGACAATATAAAACAAAACAATAATAAAAAAAACAAATTTTTATATCTGTTAATATTATTCAATACAATAGGATGTCAGCTATATATAACAACAGGAAGGAGACCCAACATTAGCCAAAGATAGCTATCACAAAGGCATAAGATGTCAGCTATATATAACAACAACAGGAAGGAGACCCAACATTAGCCAAAGATAGCTATTACAGCCAGGCAGAGAAGGATGCTTACAACTAAAACTAGTTGACTACATTGAAAAATAACACTAACAAAAAACTGATTATATGCTTCTTTGACTATGACCCTGATTGAACTTCTCTATTAATGGCCGGGCTTGAAATTTGTGTAGATATAATCGCTGTTATCAAACTCATTATCACTATCAACTTCACACTTCTCCTTCCATACCTCCATGTCGTCGCATTTCACAGTGCCACCAACCTTTTCAAAGGCCTGCATATAAACAAATAATCTTACACGATTCATCATAATCCACCATTGCCATAGCAATGTTATCTATTAGCATAGATTCATATCTTCAGTCTATTAAGCTGAGAGGGATCGAGCAAATATTCTGTACTTCATAAAGGATTATTATTATAATGTTAGTAAAATGCTGTGTTGTTTTTTCTTTGGAGTAAATCTGTTTGGATAGAGTAGTGTTTATCATTTAAGGGAAGACTTTTATCACCAAATTAGTCATACTTAATAACATCATCGATGAATTGAACTAACTTCTTAAATCAAAATAATTTATTTTTAATCACTAACATATTCAAATCTTTAAATTGCTTTAAATCCAGATTGTTTTGACAAAAATGTAATTGCAAATAACTTTGCTTTAATCCCTAAAAATATTCAAATTTTTGCTTTTCTTTAAATCCAAACATCCTTGCAAATAGATGTAATTACAAATGCAAATAACATTGACGAATTGAACTAACTCTTTAAACTAAAATAACTTTTTTTAATCCCTAAAACATTCAAATCTCTACCTTTCTTTAAATCCAAATGCCTATGCAAATAGATGTAGCTGAACAATCTAAAATACAGCTGCTAAACCTCAGGGTGCTTTCCTTTCCTAACATTTAAAAAGAATCTGCTTCATTATAATGTGAAAAACACTAAGTAACATAGACATAGTGGTAAATACAAATAATGTAGGTTCAAACCCTAAAATAGACCTACTTAACCTAACGGTGCTTTCCTAACATTTAGCGTTAAGCTGGTTCATTATAATATGAAAAAACACCAAGTAACTGCTTCATTATAATATGAAAAAACACCAAAGTAACAGATATCTTTCCAACTGGACAAAATAACATATATCCACCCCACCCAGGCTGTAGATCAGGTCCTGGCTTCTGGCCAAATAATAGTTATTAAGTGTACTATACCTTACCTTGGGATGGCCTGCTAATTTGCTCAATTGGGTGCCATGCACAACCGGTTGTTCATGGCCCTCGATATCTGCAAACTCAATTAGACAGACAAAAATGATAATGATACGTTAGAAACTACAGCCAATATCAGAATGTGCAGGCTCTGCATTCATACATACCTAACAGCATCATGCGCTTGAAAGCAAATGATTCTACGGTGAACAGTGGTAGCATAGCCAAAAGTAGCAACGTTGTCAATAGCGGAGTAGCAGAAGCAGCCTGAAACCTACCCATCTAACTCCAAATCAAATGTCTGGTGGAAGGAATTATAGATAGAACTGTACATATAGAGGGAGCCGGGGAGGGAAGAGGAATTCACATGTATGGAGTTTGACAAGATGAGTAGCAGAGGAAATGATGATGACGGCACGGGCAGGAACTGCACTGACTCTTGGTTTGCGGACTACAAGGTTCACGGGGCATGTTTGAGAGTCTGAGAGTCTACTGTCTGTAACAGGTCACGGAAGGCGTCTCATCAGATGAGAATATATAATAATTACACAGATGAACGGGACATCATAAACAGTCCAACGGGTCTAAGGGAGAACCACAGACTTGTTATAAATGCATGGTACGTAAGTCTGTTTTGGAAATATCAATTTTTTTATTTTTTATTTTTTATTTTTTTTACTTTTTTATAACTTTTGGGAATTATATAAAAGTAAATTTGTCTAGGAAATATTAATTTTTTTATTTTTTATTTTTTTTAATTCTTTATAATCTTTAGGAAGAACCACACCCAGTTGCCTTATAATCTTTATGAAGAACCACATTATTCTCAATCCTACCCTCCAGATAAAACGAGGTTTGAATTTTACTTAGCAGCAAAAACGCCTTAACAATACGTTCCCTGGCCACTAGACAACACCCCTGCTGACTACATATCAATATTTTTACACCCACATGATATCATTAAATTTCTTGAAACACTCAATTGGGATCTGTATCTCCTGTATCTTCTACTTGGAGTGGAATGTCTCCGTATGAAAATATTCCATTTAAAATCCTTAAGTCAACAATGGCCAGATCTCTTATATTCTATATACAAACACTTGAAGACAAGAGTAGTTTCATGTTGGCCCTTTCCTTACAACCAATACAGTTGACCATACTGATGTATTTGTCTGCCATCTTTGTCCTCCATTGTTTTATTTATAAACTTGACCATAATAATGTATTTGTTTTTATTTATAAACTTGATCATAATAATGTATTTGTCTTGGCCATCTTTGTACTCCATCGCTTTATTCATAAACTTTGATCATAATAATGTAAATTTGTCTTTTTCACCTTAGTGTATATTTTATTCATAAACTTGATTATAACAATGGATTTATCTTGTCATCTTCGTACTCCATTGTGTTATTCATAAATTTACTCTAGAATTTTAGAGGTTATGGATTAAAAGTAGTATACAAAATTATTTAATTTTCTTTTAAATTTTTTTATTTTAGCAATTTTGTAAATAAGCTTTTAAGAATTATTATTAATGTTTTTTACAATATTTTATTTTTAAAAAATGTTAATTATATATAATTGAAAAATCATTAATTACTAAGTATTTATTTTTAAAACAAATAAAATAATTTTAATAACTTAATTTGACTATTTTTTTTCTAATAAATCTATACTTTACAGAAAAAAACTTAACCACAATATGAAAAAAAAAAAACTTAAAAAATATATTTTTTTCTCAAACCACATTATACAACATGTCTTAAAAAAACTTAAAAAAATTATTTTTTTTAACTTATTTTAAAATAGTTAAAAAATTATTTTCAACCAAAACCACATTATTAAAGATGTAGAGAAAACCTTTGAAACCACTTACAACATCCTTTATATGATAATGTTTATAATGTATAAACACTTGTAAAAATCATCATCAAACATATAAAAAATGCTATAATCATGATAATATTGTGAATATTAAAAATAAAAAAATCAATACATTTATATTTTCAATTTGAAAAATTAACACTATTGCTAAAATCATTGTGGATTTTTCATTTTTCACCAAACAAATACAAAAGGAAAAATATCACTACATATAGAATTCAAATTATGGTTACTTTAAAGATAAATAAAAGAAAAAATATCACTACATTTAGAGTTCAAATTATGTTTATTTAAGAAATAAATAAAGTAATAATATTTATTATTATTATAATATTTGGCTTTTTTTTAAAGTAAGTTTAAGAGTTTGTATTACTAAAAGAGGATTATGATAAAAAAGGGGAACTCCTTGGTCTGCCAATAAGGAAATCGGACCAGAGGTTCCCGAGTTGCGTTTTTTGAAATAAGCAAGGGTTATGACTGGACTGCCACCATGGGAAACCAACCTAGTCCTATCATATCCAATTTCTGACAAGATAAGCACAACAAACATTAAAAGAGAAAAACAAGAATAACATAACCTGAGACTGACACAGGACTGACCCGACTGACTTGACAATAGACTAATGAGACACTAGTCCAGGATAATGATATGTTTCTTTCCTTCATCAACCTAGCCCTTGTTTTCCTCCTTTTGGGAGACTGTGTGAGTCTTTCTGATGTGTGTTGGCGCTCCGTTCTCGTCGGATGGCGTGATGTCCATGTGATGGATGTAGCGCAGGTAGAGTTGGAATTGAACTGCCAACCGCTCCATTTTGGCTCTCTAGTCCTTCTTGACCTCAATTAGCAGTTTGGTAATTGTTTCTAGACTACCGAGGTGCCTCAGGACTTCGTTCAGTAGTTTCGTGTGTTGCTTGTTGTTCTCCCGTCTGGTGTCCTCCCTTTCCAAGCTCACTTTTCCAATCAACATCTTTGTTTTCCATGCCATCTCCACCATTTTGTGGTAGAAGGTTTCCCTAGGTTGCGTGGCTCCTGGGTCAGTTACCCAATCCACTTCCTGAGTTAGAGCATCCCATGTTTTTCCCTTGCATTTCTCTTTGATTTCATTTTCCAACCGGGCAATGGTCACCTTTCCTTTTGGTGCAACCAGAGTGTGAAAGGTGCCCTTTGTTTCTTTTGTTGCCTGCTCCATCCTTGAAACCCGTCGGGGATTGTTCTGAGTTCCCTTCTCTAGGGGGTTTCTTTTGTTGTGCGTTCGCTTGATTCACACCATCCCATCTGGCCTATGACAACTCCTTTGCTGGGTTCTCAAATTGTTCCCATCTACACATGGGTTCCTCCTTTCCCCGCCCTTGTGTCTGTGGTGGCCCCTGTAGTTGCGCTCTTTCTGTTTGTATCTGTTTTTGTTGTTTCTTCTCTTATTGAAACTTCCCTACAATGGGCTCATGCTTCCAATCATTGTCTGTCTGTAGAGGTGAACCTTCCCGTCCTTTTTCCTCGTCACGGTATATATGATCATGATGACTCGGCCATTATCTGTGTACGGGCTCTTGCCCCTGCTCGCTTGATATACTACTGTGCAACTCCACACACCTGGTATTTGGCATGGTGGGTCGATACTGGTCCGTGTCAATCCCTCTTGCCTTACGTCATCCGTTGCCTACTATTTTTCGTTGATAATTTCCCACGGTCTTTCCCCGCAAATCTTACCGTTGACATGACCTTGTTGTCCTACCCTCGCCTGTTGTATAATCTAATCCTGCATTGTGATTGGTGGTCGAGTGTTGGGTAGTCATATCCTGCTTGGGTCCTTCGTGCCTTCCGCTGGGCCTTTCGCAACCCTCCTCGATGTGACCTTCCTTGCTTAAGCTGCTATCATGATATTTTGTCGCTAGTTGGATGAAGTCCATTCTGAATTGTCCTTCCGGGATGTTGATCCATGTAGTATCTAGTTCCGATCCTTCCCTGCTAACCCCCTCATTGGCAATTCTGTCCGCCAGGCCATTTTCTGACCTGCGTATCCAACACGACTCCACTGTGTTAATCGTTTGTAGATGCTCTTGGATTTTTTGTAGGGAGTGTGCCAAGCGCCAGTGTCTCTGTACCTTGCTCACTCTAGTGCCATTTTGGAGTCTCTTCACTGTGTTGATGACCAGGGTGGAGTCACCTTCCACGATGGTGTTGGTCATCCTTTTGCGGCTTAGAATTTTGAGACCAAGCTCCAGGGATCCAAATTTCGCCGCGTTGTTGGTTGAGTTTCCCATACTCCTAGCATACAACCAGATTATGTTTCCATCACTATCTCTGATCACCCCTCCCTTCCCTGTCATTCCCGGGTTTCCTTTTTCCGCCCCATCAAAACTTAACTTAAGGAACCCTGCCGGAGGTGGTGTCCAGTTGCGCTCTCCTAATTGAAGTTGCGGTGGTTGCCCTACCTATGTGTTGTTGTGGCCATATTTTAGGTGAAAAACTTCTAGGATTCGAGAGTCCTGGCCTGTGAGTTGCGCTTTTCCAGTCTGGCAGTTGCGACACTGCATCGTTTCTCGTATTTGTGAGATTATTGCTTCCTTGAGTTTCCCTTCCGGAAGGCTTTCGTTCCTGAAGATGCGTCAGTTCCTTCTTTCCATATTGCCCATATGATCATCCCTGACATGAGATTCCAACAGAGGTTCACCATTTCATTTTTGTTGTAACTCTCATTCCAGTTATTGATGGCTGTGCAGATGTTACCTCAGGTCCTATTGGATTGGCAAAAGATGCTTGCCACCCAATCCCAAATCTCTGCTCTGTATTTACATTCATTGAGGAGATGATTCGTTGTTTCTTCCTTAGCTTGACAGAGGTGGCAACATGATGGGCCTATGAAACCCCTTTTCCTTAGTTTTTCCCAGGTAAGAATTCGTTTGTGCAGAACTAGTCATTTGAATATTTTGATTTTTGGCCACTGGGGGCTGCCCCAAAACTTTCCCCACTGTTGCACCGGATCTTCTTGGTCCTGGTCCACGATGTAGTTTTGTGATTCATTTAAGTTGAATTGCCCACCATTTTTCCTGCCCCATCTTAGTTGGTCTTCTTCTTCTGAGATTACAATTTTCCTTTTCCCCAATTCCTCCTCCACCTCTTTCGTTATTGTTGCGATCCGATCTTTGTTTTTTGGATTGAGATTGTCCAGATACTCCATCTGTTGCGGTTATTTTCTTGTTTCCAATAGTGATGGATTTTGTTTTTTCCTTGCACAGTCATCACCTGTTGGAGTTCCTCCCTATCCGGATTTTCCATTCTGGGTTCCTGTTGCCACGCCTCCTCCCAGAATTTGGTTGTTTTACCATTCCTCACTTCCCAGAAATTGTCTTTCTAGATCCAGGTTTTGTTGCACCAGGATAGATTCTAGATGGCTGATCCCTCCCTTGTGCCCATAAAATGAATTCGATCATGTTCGTTGATTTCCAGGGCATACTTGGCCTTCCATAGGGTTTCACACGGTGTTGAATTTTCTTTGACCCATCTCCACCAGAGTTTCGTCCCGTAGGCTTCGTTGGTTACCTATGGGTCTTGTAGCCCCAAGCCTCCTTTGCATTTGGGTTTGCAAACCTTCTCCCAGGACACAAGGGCCCATTTTTTCTTACTTTCCGCTCCTTGCCGTAGGAAGTCCATTTGGATGGCTCTTATTTTTTGGAGTATTCCTTTGGGAGCAGGAAACACTGACATCATATAGGTCGAAATTGCTTGTAGAACCACTTTGGTTAGGATAAGTCTCTCCGATAGGTTGAGGGATATGTAAGTCCAATTTTCCACCCTCTCCTGTAGTTTGTTGATCACTCCTTCCCATGTTGCCATTTTGCATGCTTTGTCCTTCAGGGGGATTCCCAAGTATTTCGTTGGGAGCGTTTTGTGTTTAAACCCCAAAATATTTGCCAAGTTTCTTTGAATTGTTGGGTTGGTATTGAAGAAATAGATCATGGATTTGGAGTGATTGATCTCCACTCCCGAGGCTTCCACAAACTCTTCTAAGATTCTTTTATAGGATTTTTCTTCCTTGACCATGGGTGTGCCATGGATTAAGGTGTCATCAACGAATTGTTGGTGCATGGAAGTAGAGCAGTTTTCGAAAGGTTTGATGCCTATTATTTCTCTTGCTGCAGTTGTGCCTTTTATGCTTCTACTGATTCCTTCCATCATCAGAATGAACAGGAAAGGTGATAGCAGGTCTCCTTGTCTGATACCTCTTGAAGGCCATAAGGGTTTGGCTGGGGCTCCATTGATTAAAAGAGAGTAACTTGTCGTAGAGACTAGGCTGACAATCCAGTTTATCTAGTGTTGCGCAAAGCCAAAAGCTTCCAGAGTCTTGACCATATAGTGCCAACTAATTTTGTCATAAGACTTTGCTAGGTCAAGTTGGATTATCATCCCCCCTCTCCTATGGATTTTCAGTGTGTGTATCAAGTCATGGGAATGGATGTTGTTGTCCACAATTTTTCGCCCTTCTACAAAACCCGCATGTTCCTATGAAGTCAGTGTGGGTAAGAGAGGTTTTAGTCTATTGGCTATGAATTTGGAGATTATCTTGTAAACCACATTGCATAACTCTATGGGTCTGTAGTGGTCTGGGGTCCTTGCTTCATTTTCTTTGGGGATTAGAGTAATCACTGTGGCATTTAGCACTTTCGGAATGGAGGCTGAGCGTCTGGAGTATTCCACCACCCCATAAACGTCATCTTTGACCACTTCCCAATAGGCTTTGAAAAATTCCACTATGAAATCATATGGACTTGGGCCTTTCCATTGGGCATCTCCTAGACCACTTGGTTAATTTCCTACTTAGAGATGGGTTTGTTTAGGTTGATATTTTTTTCCTCGGTAACTAGCCTGAGGATGTGTTGAGTTATCCTTTGTATGGCCTCTGTTCGATCCTATTTGGGTTCCTGGGATATCCCATGGAAGTGGTTTACTAGTATGTTTTCAATATCCTTGTGTGACTCTCTCTCGATCCCATCTTGACCCCGAATTTTCAGGATTTTGTTGTGGGTTCTTCTAGCAGTGGTTGTTCTATCAAATTTTTTTATGTTCCATGCTCCCCTTCCTTTAGCCACCCGATTCTGGACTTTTGGCGCCATAGAGTCTCTTTCTGATGGAATCTTGCTTCCCATTCCTAGGTCATTTGGATCTCTTCCTTTTTCCGATCCTCTGTATAGCCCTCGTCTATGCATATTTCCTAGAGTTTCCTCATTTTGTCTTCAATATATATTTTTTCTTGGTTTATGTTTCCAAAGATTTCCTTGTTCCACTCCTTGAGGTTATGTTTGATGTACCTGAGTTTATTATAGAGATTGAACATCCTTGTCCCTTGCTCCGGTTGTTACTCCCACCACCATTGGATGATGTTCTCCTTGAAGGTGGGATGTTTGATCCAAAATTTCTCGAATATGAAGGGTCTATTCTTCGGAGTGGTTTGGAATTTTGCTTCTAGTTGGAATGGCTAGTGGTTTGAACCTCCCCAAGGGAAGGATGCTACAATCTAAAGTTAAACCCTGTAGAATGATGGAATTTTACACCAAGAATCTGTCTATCCTCGTTGCTATCTGATGTTGATTTATCTGTTTGTTGTTCCAAGTGAACTAGCCATTACTGGTTTTGATGTCCACCATCTCCACTGTGTCAATGAAAGATGAAAAATATTCCGCATCTCTATCCAATCTCCTAGTGCCTCCTTTTTTTCCGCAAGTGCCGTGATGATGTTGAAGTCCCCGGCCAAGATCCAGTGGAGGTTGCGGGAACATGCTTTTAGGTTTTCTAGGTGTAAGAGAATTCTTCTCTTTTCTTCCAATATCTGGGGACCATACGCATTAGTGCATTGAATCACCTTCGTGTTACCTATGAATTTGCATGTTAACTGAAAGTGTGTGTCTGGTGGCTTTGGTTGCTAGTAGATTCATCACTTGTGGGTTCCACAAAGTGAGAATACTGCCTGCCATCTGCTGTCCTTCGACAACCAACGTCTTGTACTTGCTCCATTGTTTTTTGTTGATTATTTCCATTATGTCTACAATACATTTTGTCTCTTGGATGAAACAGAGGTCCGATTGTTCCTTCCTCAGTTTGTTTTTAAGGGTTCTTTGATTTTGTGGGTTGTTTAGGCCTCTAATATCCCATGTTATAATCTTCATTTAAACATGTGGGGGGGAGTTGGGAAAGATATTTTTTTTTATCTTACATGAGTTTATTAGCAGAGCTCCTAGTTCCTATAGGGCTACATTGTTTGATTTCCTACCTTTCTTCCTTCTCATTTGCTTGGGTGAGTGACGTGGTTGTCCCTCGCCTGCTTTGATTCCTAGGTGTCCTATCTCCTCGTGCGTTTGCTTGATCCCTATGGATTTTTCTTCCTTCCTTAGGAGGAATAGGTATTGGATACGTTCTAGTTGCTCCACTGGTACATTGTCTACGCCCTTCCTTTTCCATTACTCCAATATGTTTAGGAGATCTATGCCTTCCCTTTCCACAATATCTTTGAGATCAGGATCTTCCGTACCTACCTCACTTGGTGTCATTTCTACATCTTCGTATGCCTCTTGCATGGGGGTGTCGGCATCTCTGGTTTATTCATTCATAGGAGTTGCGCTATCCCATTGTTACATCTTATTGCTGGGACTGTTTCTGTTCTCATTTGGATCTTGTTCCTTAGCTTCTTTGGTTTTTTCCTTTTCCTTTCCTCCTTCTTCCTCTTTGTTGGTTTTGTCTCACCCTTCCATTTGAGTCCTGGCTTCTAGGTTGCTTTCTGTTGGGGCTTTAATTGGTTTCTTGTTTTCTTTGTTTCTGTGGTTTGAGTTGATAAACCCATCCTCATTGTTAAGCCCTAAATAATGGCCCATTACCCTTTAATTGGGGGATATTACATTAGTAATGTTATTTTATTGAGGTCATCTTTTGTCCATTAGTTGTAATTATACCTCCTAGTCTCCTATATATACCAAGGAGACATTTTCATTTGGAATCATCTTGTAATTGTACATATATGTGGGAATAAGGAGGTTTCCCCGTCAAAGAGGCTTATTATCTGAATTTCTCTCTTTTTCAAGGCGTTGAGTACTTATTCTGAGGCTTTTGTATGCTATATTGATATTTGATTCTTAACATATGGTATCAAAGATTAAGGTCTTGGGGTTTCGCTGCTACATCTGAGACACCTAGGAATTTTCGCTATAACATTTTTTCTACAAAGTTTCAGAAGGAATGGCTTGGAGGATATTTATTATACGGATCAAGGTATGTTGGGTTAAAATTTAAGCTCCTAAGGCCTTATACTTTCATAGATACAACCTGTACAAGATAGGGTTTTGGAATCATCCTGAGCTGAGTCATTGCGGAATTTTCGCTATAAAAAGTTTTCTGTAATGTTTCAGACCCTGAAATCTGGAGGATATTCACATAAATTAGTAAGGTATCTTTGGTAAAAAAATCAACTTTTGTGTCTTCTTACATTTATATATACACCCTGTGGAAGATAAGGTATCCGACTAGTCCTATTGACTAGTATCAAGAAGGTGTTCCAGGTAAAACAATCACAACTTCTTCCTAGATTATCCAAATTGAGTGAGATCAATTGCATTGGATAGTGGACAGTCTGTAGTATTTATGGTACAATTTTCAAAATTTTATATCAATCATTTTGTGCGGGGCATGCTATATAAGTGAGATCTCTTGGAAAGTCCAAAAATCAACAAGTTGTGGGGAAGTTACCATAAATTCCACTTGGCACATCCAATTTTGATCATACCTATGGAATTACAGAAAAGAAATATCAGAGAACTACAAAAAATAAAGTTTCATACCCAAAAGGGCCGAAACTTTGGAGATACAACAAAAGAAATATTGTCTAGCAGAACCACCTCAAAATCAAGGTTCAAAAGTGATACTTGGCCAACATGCCACCCAAAAAAGGAACTTTTACACCAAATAAGCCTCTAGACAAACCTACATGGAAATTGATTAAGGTGAAGAAATGCGTAGGGAAATAAATGACTTACAAAAGAAGACAATAACAAAAAATGAACTACAAGAGATGATGGAGGGTTTAAAAGGGGAGATCATGGAAGGATTGAAAAATTTCCTAATAGAGAGGACACCTGAAAGTGAAAATGTATCCCATGAAATTCATGATGAGGACACAAGGAAGGTGAATCAAGAGTGGAGAAACTCCAACTTTGGGTTTAATACCAACCATGTTCCTAAGATTCATATGAGGAATTTTGATGGCAAGGATCCAATCACATGGATACTTTAGATGGAGCAATTCTTTGATCTACATAATGTGCCACATACACAAAAGGTATGAATTGCTTCTTTATATTTAGAACCCAATCAATTTGTATGGTATCTATGACTTTGTTCTCGCAAATCACTCGTCACTTGGACAATTTTCATGGAAGAAATGATATCACACTATGAGGATACAAGGAGCAATACCTTCTTTAGCCAATTGATAAATCTCAAGCAAAACAGTTCAGTTATAGAGAACATTGAGAACTTCCAAAGATTGAATATAAAGGTAACATATATTCTAGATGAGCACTTGATTGATGTATTCATAGGAAATTTAAAGGATAACATTCAATATGGGGTTTGCCTTTGGGAACCCAAATCATTGGAGAATGCATTTAGGGTGGCAAGAAATGTTGAAAGTAAAAATATGGCTATGGTTACTAGAAGGACCAATCCTAACAACTATAGAGAGAATAATGCTCCTTCTTCTAAAACACCTCAACCTACAAGGTTGACACCTCAACAATTGGAGGAAAGAAAAGCAAAAGGTTTATGCTTTAAATGTGACAACAAGTATAGTAAGGGACATAATTGTGGTGAGAAGAAATTATTCTACATATATTGTGAAGAGGAAGAAGAAGAAGAAGAAGAAGAACCATCTCAAGATGAAAACATAGAAGCAATTTATTATGAAGAGTTGACTCCCACGATATCGTGTAATGCATTGGCTGGAATTAACACTCCTCAAACCCTCAAGATCGAAGGATATATCAAAAGGACAAAGGTAATAGTCCTAATTGATTCTGGCAGTACTCATAATTTCATTCACTATAAATTAGCCAAAGCTCTCAATTGCTTTGTATATCTAGCGCCAGAGTTTCAAGTAATGATTGCATATGGAGGAACTATCAATTGCTTCGGAAAATGAAATAAGATCAATCTTACTATGGGGGAATATGTAATGAATAGTCCAATGATTGCTATACCCATGGGTGGTGCTGATGTTGTACTAGGAATCCAATGGTTACAATCATTAAGAATGGTGGCTTTTAATTTTCAAGAACTTTTCATGAAATTTTCATTGGAAGGAAAATAAATTGAGTTGAGATGTATCATGGGGAAACCCGGTAAGGTGATAAGCTCTAATGGCATGACAAAATTATTGAAAAAGGGGCATCAAGGTGTTATTG
>ML798266.1:98911-136685 GCA_009831015.1 Picea engelmannii | reverse complement strand
AAAAAAAAGGAATAAGAAAAAGAAAGAAAGAATTAAAAAAACAATGGGGAGAGTAAATTTTGATTCTATTGTTGGTGGTTTATAGGCCCATGGTATTTCCCTACCATATTAAAAAATAATTTAGAGTGGTAACTTTTTACAATTTTTTTACAATTGGGGTTGAATCCAAAATAAAAATTCAATGACCTAAGTCTTTTGGAGTAATATTAACTCAACCCCAATTAACTTTGTGTAAAAGATATTTATAAAGGCAAAGTAAGAAGATAGGGTATTAAAAGAAAGATATACTTTTTCATAAGTTACAAAGTTATTTTGAATAAAAAGTGATACTGTTTAAAAGATAAGAGGAATTATTAAAGTTGATTAATACCTTTTATTAAATTGGAATGCAAGAGGAATATATATTTATAAAGGAGACATATATTGAATAATCGAGGAGAAAAAATGAAACTGTGAAAAATGAATTCAATATATAAATCTAAATTTTGGATTCATTACTATATGCCATATGACTCCTTAAATGCA
This sequence comes from Picea engelmannii, assembly GCA_009831015.1. NCBI lineage: Eukaryota > Viridiplantae > Streptophyta > Pinopsida > Pinales > Pinaceae > Picea > Picea engelmannii. The sequence continues at coordinate 136,160 of ML798266.1, read as the reverse complement.
TGATACATGCTTTGTTCTCCATTAAAAATCAGTGAATGAGTTTATTATGAAACTTTCCATTGACAACAATGTCCTCAACTTTTAAAGAAGTGGCTTGGTTAGCAAAACCATCTGTTAAATAATTATTCTCCCTTAACACATGATAAAACTTGATGTAGGAGAATTTAATTGCTTCTTATTTTGCTCGAGTTATCACTGATTCTTATAGATTGTCAGCTGGAGTGGTTTTTGTAATCACATGACTTATGATGGTCTTTGAAACCCCCATCATGATCAATGTTTGAATGTGAGAGTTGATGGAGATCTTCAAGCTTTATAATAAGGCATAAGCTTTTGCTTAGTTATTAGTTGAGATACCAAGATGCCATGTGAAAGATGTTTCAATTTTTCCTCCATGAGTCATGATGACCACTCCTGCACCTACCACCAGAGGTTATTCAATGCCTTATTCACTATAAAATTCATTCATGAGAATTTGTTTTTATTTTATAAAAATACTAAATTTTAATACTTTTATAACTATATAAAATCCATTATTTTAGAGAGTTATAGAAAAAAAAATTATACTTCAATGTGATATTCAAAATTTTAAAAGTAAAAAAAAATTGATTCTATATTTTTACATATTGAAGTTTTAATATTAGTAAATTTGTTTCTAAAGGAAAAATTAACTTTGCAAAACTTTTTATGATTAAATAATAATAGTAAACAAATATATTAAAAAAATTACAAAATATTTTTAATAAAAATATTAAATCCATCACCTTGATTATTTTATTACTCATTATGTGTTAATATACTTTGATTATAATGTTATAATATATACATCTTACTGATTTTTTTGTGTAAAAAAACATCATTGTATAAAAGTAAAAAACAATTTAGTTTGATGGATTAGCTTGAGTGGTTCAATGTTGTGAGCTTCATGTAAGAGGTTTTTGGGTTGACTTCGGTTGATCCCTTGGGTTGAATGCCTATGTTGCATGCCTAATTTAATGTCCACATTTGTTAAGGGGTTGTAATCAGTATCATTGGATTTACATTGAGTACCATTCACGAACTGTGGAATATGTTTTTAATTAATGTATCAAGGGCGATCTTTATCAAATAAGGCCCCACAAGATAGTGGTCGAGGCCTCATTAATGGAGGTTCACTAGGTGGTTAGGGTTTTGGTCAATTGGATACTATATATAGTAGTAGAAGCTTTGTAATAGGCTATCAAGTGAATATTATTGTATTTGGAGCTATGCTCATATTGAAGGTTTCCCTCTCAAAGAGGCAAGTGAACATTGCATCCATTTTTGAATATCAATAAAGGTTTTGTTTCTATTGTTAGTTTCCAATTTAGGTTCTATTTATTTTCTTTCCATGATTATATTTCTATTTGTCTCACTCTATTTTTTTTCTTTTTTAGCTATATTTTGTATGTTTTTCTATAAATATTCTATTTTAGCTAACAAGGAACACCACAAGTGGTATCAGAGCACTTTCTTAGCCAACACACAATCCAATTTTAGGATTCATTTTTTTAGGAAAGAGATGCGTTTCAACATATTTAAATAAAATAGATATCTATAATTTAGTGGATAAACCTATGGTTGGGGAAGAATACACACAAAAAATATAAGAGGCTTCACCTAGTTGGACACCCATGTAGCCTTTGTTGGTGCGCCTTCAAGTAGTATTGCATTAGACAACACATGTATATATATTTTTCTTCCACATATATTTGGGTATATTAGAACCCCCCTAGGAACACATGAAACTAGTATTACATAATCCTGTCATCCATCCCATTTCTATAATACAATGAGAACAACACTTGGGGATACCACTCTTGCATACTAGGGAACCAGGTATTATGGCTAAGGGTGTTACACCTCAAAATTACTCACTTTGATAGTGTCGAAAGTGTCATCATTACAAGTGTTGTAAGTGTCGCATCTTGTCCACAAGTGTCTCATCTTGACCACAAGTGTTGCAAGTGTCACAAACATCATACTTCCATATTTCATATGTCATGCCTCTAACAACATCATTAAGACACTTAAGACACCTCAAAGGTTATCTTGGAAGAAGATAAATCACTTGACAGGAAGTACAAGCCTTTTGCCATTGAAAAACCACTCAAAACTGAATTTTGGAGAGAAGTGCTCCCCTACCCACTATCAAGGAGTGCTGGCACTCCCTAAGCCTCTTTGGGGGAGTGCTTGAGTTCCCTGTGCACCCTTTTATGGGAGCTCTATCCTTTTCTGAGAAAATTTTGGGTTTGTTGAGGCAAATCAGGGAAGAATTCCTCAATTCCTGAAGGTAGTTGGATTCAAATAGATGGTCAAGGCATGGTCTCATGGGAGATCCTCAACTGAAGGAGAGGAATCCTCAAATCATCCTAAAGATCTCTCAAGTGGTTGGACCTCTCCAAGGTTATATAAGGAGGCCTTCTCATGGTGAAAGACAGAATGGAGATTGAGAATTACATCAAACTTATGATCTCATGAGTGAGATGCCATCAAAGCAATTAGTGGATATTATTTGAGCAAAGGGGTTGGACAAGGAGAACTGGAAGAAGCTGATGCACCTTCATTCAAAGGATTGTAAGTACTTTTACTTGTTCTCATTAATAATCAATGCTTGTCCTGTTTCTTTCAAACTTATGGTCGTTCCATATGAGTTTGTCTACAGTAGATGGATCTATGTTTGAGATAATATCATTAGAGTAGGAAGTCTTTTGTACCTTTGTTTGTTTTACAGGACCTATTAGGGAGCTCAGGATCGAAGCTCAGCCTAGACTTTGCAAGGACAAACGTCGCTAATAAGGTACATATCTTTCTCCTTCTCTTTCATTGACTAGCTTAATTAGATCTAAAAGGAAGTCAGTGTCCATGTTAAGCACTTTTCTGTCTTGTCCTTAGGAGTCTAGAGGCCAAGAGGGAGTCCACTTGTCCATAGGGGGATTCACTTACAACAGAAATTGGCGAATCCACTGGGGAGGAGTTTTGATTTTTGTTTCCATTCCCAGATCTTGTTTTGGCCCTTTTCCCACTGATTTGATCTTCTCCACATTGTCTTTTTTATTCTTAGATTTGTTTGATTGCCTCTTTATGTCATCAAGATCACCCTGATTGATCGAATTTCCTTGATTTTTTGAGTTTCTGGGCATTGTTTTGAGCTTTTGCAGTAGAGCGCTCCTCTTCCCTTGTTAGAAGAGCGCCGAAACTCCCTCATAGTCTTACAAAGAGTGCTGGAGTGCTCTGTTACCCCTTACACCAAAGAGCTATCCCATTTTTAGTGAAAATCATCTAGGTTTTCAATTTCTGAAGTTCAGTTTTTGCTCTTTTGCACTTGCTCAGGGTCTCATACTCTCAGTCCATATTGGCATTGGATTTAAAACACCTTATTTATGAGAATTCATCCTCTTTTGTTTGGGATTTTGAAATTTTATTTCCTTGCCTTGAAGCCACTCTTTGTCTTTGCTGACCTGAAGTTAACTTGTTGTTTTCTTCTCCTTTATCTGACTGAGTGAAAAATTTTGTGAGGAAATCCAAAGGCATGTGAACCTTTTCATTTAATCTTTGAGGTCAAATTTCCATCATTTCTCTTTTGTTTGAGGTTTTTTGGTTCTTGTTTGCAATTTGGTTATCTTTGTCCTTCTTATCTATTTCACGATGAGAGTGTGTTTTTGTTTTGTGTGAGGTTTTCTTCTGTTTGTTTAATCTTGAAGTCTGATTGACATTTAGAAGTTTTACAACTGATTATCATTCAAATATAAGGAAAAGGACATATTTTAGTGATTGGTTTGGATATTAGAAGGCATTTCTAAAAATTTTAGCAATTCATTGAATTTGATTGAGAAACAATTGTATGAGGACATTGCATATTAGTGTTTGATAGTGAAAACAACTTTTTCTCTTTCCCTTAAATAGGCATTCATAGAAAGAAACGATTTCTTATCATCTTCTTGTGCATTTTTTGGGATTTGAGTCATCATACCATCAGTTTCATTGTCATACACCCTTTGAGTAAAGAACAACCATAAAATCAACGCTAATTAAAAATTATCTAGAACATTTTTGTTTTTAGGATCTTCCACCAACATTAGAATAGGATTAACACTATGGATTAGGTTGTGAGTACAACTCTCCAAAGTTTTCAAAACAAACATTAGCATCCTGAGATAGGGAGAGTCCAATCTAGTTGTCGTATAGGCTTTCTGGGATCCCCCTCTCACACAGGGGTTACGCACGAGGTCACATTCGGGTGAATTACAAAGATTATCCCTCTGTGGTTTAACTTTTGTAGTGGTCAGATCGTATATTGGGGGTCACTTGAGGGTATACCCATGATTATGTGTGGGAGCCTCTCGATTTGATTTCAAACTTGTTATCCTGCCCATACGTTCAGATCGTACTGTCGTCTGTACCCGCCCAGGGAATGACTGCGAGTTGGTGTCCTTAGTTGCCGTAATCCTTAGGTACTTACACGAGGTGAAAGTGAAGAGAAATCTCACTGTACCTGAGACAAACATTGGTCAAACTCACTCGGGCTCCTTGGAGGGTAAATCCAGAATTACTACATGGAAGCTTGCACCAAGGTGAAAGTCCGTTAAGCAGGTCACCATTGTAACTGTTCCACCATATCCTATCCCCTTCTTGACTTGATCACGTGACATTGAATTTTATCACCAACTAGTACGGTCATCGAGAGAAGTCTTGTTTTCTTGGTTTTGATTGCTAGATTTTATTAGTGTATGCTGTTTCTTTTTGTTAGTTGGCCCTAGATTTTCAGCGTGTATTGTTATTCTCCAAAATTGAGCCTGTAGACGATAAATGTCTTCACCGATTGTGTAGGATGCAAGGGATACCTCTGGAAGGCTATCAACCCTTACCTCCTAACCCTCTAGAAGACAACTACCATGGAGAGGTAGAAAATCAATCTGATGCTGGGAGTGTTGTTACTCCTTCGTTAGACAATCAAGAAGGTGCTTTGGTTATGGTTGAGAATCCCACTCCTTGCACTACATCTGTGTCGGTAACCCCTCTCGAACCACTTTTTCTTTGTTTAGACTCCCTTGGGAACGTCATAGACGAAGAGGTTCCACAGTTACCAGAGAGAGCTTTTACCGAAACATATATGGGATCCACAGAACCAAACTTTGGTGATGAGTATAGGACTCCTGTTCGTCCTACCACTACAATAGACACAAATTCCACACTTGTTTTTTATTTATGGAGGACTTCAACAGGATGTGATCTTTATGAGAATTTTGAATCTATTCGACAACCCTTTCATCCTCATGATCCTTCTGGTGAAATAGGACCATCCGGTCAAACTATGAATCACCCCATCGATCAAGTCATTAACCCTACTGTTACGTCAGCACAAGTCCATCCTAATGATGAACTCATTACCTCTACTCATTCCAAAGGCACTACCCCCACTTTTACAAACTTTCACTCTACATCTCCACACGTTCCGCATGATCTTGTTAGGATATCTTTGCACCAGAGAATGCAGACCCTTACCATCCAAATAAAACCGATTGGAGGAAAACCACCATATAGCAGACCTATCCCTCATGGAGGATCACCATTCTATGGTGGGCCTACACCCCCGGGGGACAACCCCCTTTTCATGTTCCTCCTGGAGGGAAACCTCCCTTTTCCAGTCATACCCTGGTCGTTAATCCACCACTAGCAGGGGGACAACCTTCGTTTGCTGGAAACCCTTCACAATCCTAGGGAGTATCTTCATGATGAACTTTTACCCAACCCCACGTTGGGGGGCACTCATATCATAACCCACAAGGAGGAGTATCAAATCCTGTTCCTTTCAGAACATCTTATGGACAACCTTATCCGGGCGACATCCCAAACACCACCTGGAGTCCTCAGGGACAACAACCTTATCCTCCCCATGGTTCTAATGTGTATCTGCCTCCGGGATCTACTTCTTACCATCCTTAAGGGAAAAATGTTTATCCTCCTCATGGGAAAGCAAATCACCCAACTTATAATTCTTAGAACCCACCAGGGTATGCAAATGTTTCTCAACCATCATCGAATCATGCTTATCCTGGCCAACAACAACCGTATATAGGAGGACCTACTGGTTACAACTATCCACCTAACCCAGTTTATGGTCCCACTGGTGTTCCTATGCCACACCAATATCATCCACAAATTAACCGACAACTACCTTTCCTTGCGACTCTGGATCTCCCAGACTTGTCTCGGTTAACTAATGATCCTATTTTTCATTCACCGGTTTGGCCAATTATTCCAGCTAAACTTTCTTCTGATATTTCGAAATTTGATGAAAAATACAGAGAAGATCCAAATAACTATGTGATGACCTTCCATTTGTGGTGTTCATCAAAACCCCTCATGGATGATTCTATACGTTTGTGTCTTTTCCAATGAACACTTATGGGCTCTGAAACAAAGTGGTATATTGAACTACCACGTGCTTCTTTTCATGATTTCAACTCCCTTTCCATGTATTTCCTCACACACTTTCAACTACCTATTCGCTACGAGATGGGTACTGAACTCTTGACCTCCCTTCATCAAACTGACTCCGTGAATATCTCTGACCATATTCATGTGTGGAGACGACGACAAAGGATGATGAGGTAATCATTCCTGACATATTATTGGCGGAATGGTTTACTAAATCACTTTTACCCCCGATCGCTCGCGATGTCGCTATGGGTGGCACAGTCACTGAGGAAGAAACCATTGCTTGGGCTTAGTACTTAGATTGGTTTATTCCCAATCTGGTAATTTGTAATATTTGCTTCCAAATGTTGTTCGAGCTAATACCGATCCATCCAAGCCATCCTCCTCATCTCATGCGGACGATGTTATCGGTTCCGTTAAAATTCAATCTACTTCCTAGCCAACCACACTCTCCTCTACCTCCCCTCAAACTCAGATTTCTGAGGTGAATGCAGTTCAATCTGCCCCTTCACAACAATCCAGAGCTAAGAATAAGGAAAAAAATAAATAAAAAAATATTAATAACAATGAACAACCAAAAAATCAATCTCAAACACCTGCTATCGAAAAGCAACCACAACAGAAACTGAAATTCCTGTGTATCATTTGTGGTGACGATCACTACACTCGAGACTGTCCACATCGCGATGAAGTGGCCAGAATTTTCAAAGGAAATTCACAACCCGCTGTGCTTACTCAGCCTTTTCCACAGCAACAATCCATGGTTGCTAAAACCCCCTCTCCTGGGGGTAGTTCTAGCCATCCTCATGATGAGGCCTTGACAAGTGCACATATTTATATGTTTAATGCAATTAATTTGAACACTTTCTCTAAGACATATGACACACCAGGTAACCTTGACAAAGGAAAGGTCACTAACGGTACCGGTACTTTATGAGATCCATCACCATCCTCCATTAGTCTTCCATCGGTTAATCCATCGTCTGGACCACTTCAGATTGAGAAACCTATGTTCGACTCTATCTTACACCCTCCTAAGAGAACTATCTACAAATCTACCTTTAATCCTAGTTCACGTTCCGCCCAGAACTACAACATTGTTGAAGATTTGGCTCAAGTACCGTGTGCTATGTCTGCATTAGAAGTTCTACAACACTGCCCCAGTCAACATAGAATGCTCTTGGCCACTATTGGTTCTTTTGATCTTGAGTCGTCCAACCATATCATGTTTAACATGGACAATTATACGTCTTGACTCTCCCACCAACTTGCTTTCCAAGTTGATGTTGTTGTTCACAATCAACAAATACACCGAACTATTCTGGATGAGGGAGCCTCAACTTGTGTCATGTCTCTAGCCCGTTGGAAAAGTTTAAAATCACCCACACTTAAAAAATCCCCAATGATGTTACATGCCTTCGATGGAAGAGGTTTTCATCCCCATGGGATTTTACAGTCCCTACCCATTCAATTGGGTGGAAAAACTGTCACTATTGATGTCGAGGTGGTCGATGCTCCCCTCGATTACAACTTGTTATTTGGAAGAAGTTGGCTTTATGCTATGACTGTTGTTGCCTCATTGATGTTTTTATGTGTACAATTTCCTCAATAGGGAAAAATTGTCACTGTTGATCAGTTAGATTTCTGCACGACCGATGCTTATGCTCCTGCTACCAACAACATTCCTTTCTTGGGAGACCACAAGATCATGTATGAAATCATTGGTGTTGGCTTACTAGAATATTCTGGCCTCATCGGTACCTTCCCTACACCACTTCCACCGACTGCACATCATATTTCCACCGTCAATATGATTTTGACCACGACTTATCAATCTTTGGAATCATCTAACCCTTGGATTGTACCTAGTCCGTTGGAATTCGATGCACTAGGTGACACTGTGCCACTTAGTCCAGCCAAAACATCATATGTTTCTATCCAATCCTATTGTCCCTCATTAGATGACCAAAATCTATTGGCACCTGACAGTTACTTAATGCCATCATAGTTAATTTCCTTGTCATCTGCGATCGACTACATTTCCCCAATTTTTCCCTAGGATGAATCTATTATGAAAATGTTGAGCATTGACGAGATACCTCGGGATGATAACCATCATTGATCTTCTTTTCTTCCCCCTCGTGAAGAAATTCGGGAAGATATACACTCTATAGCCCCTCCTGATGTTGATTTTCCATCGTCTCCCATGCCTTCAACTTTCGATTATTTGGATCCGGTAGTTGACATGGAGATCTCTTTGGTAGGGTTATTTGAGCCTGATCTCCTTACCCCTGTTGCGACCCTTGACATGTGTTCCTTCCAGAGTGATTTTCTTCCATCCAGTGAAGATCTCTTGGAAGCCATGACCGAGTTTTGTCCCTTGACATGGTATCCTTCTAGAGCATTATTATCTTGGAAGCCATGATCAAGGAGAGTCAATGAGCATAGTTTTTTTCTCTGTGGAAATGTCGTTAAAAAATGAAACAAAGGTCACGAGCATAGTTTCTCTTCTCTGTAGCAAGATCGTTAAAAAATGAAACAAAATATTTGAGCATATATTTCCTCTCTGTAGCAAGCTCGTTAAAAAATGAAATAGAAATATGGGGATTGAACCTAGAGCCCTGAGCATAGTTATTTTTCTGTATCAAGCTCGTTAAAAAATGAAACAGTCACCTCTCTTGAACCTTCTTTTCATCCACTCTTATCCTTTTTCTCCGTCTAGTAGATAAATTGGTGACAACTTCAAAGTCGGTGAATGAATTGAATCTTGGAGGGCATGTCTCTAGCCTTTGATGATCATTCTAGAGTTAAGCCACTAGCTTTCAAGATGGGGGGCATACCGAGCTTGGTCTTTGTTCTTTCTCGTTCTTGAAAAAACATGAGAATGTAACCGAGTAGACTTTTATCATTTTTTTGGACTAGCGTGGATATACGAAAAATGAACCCTTTGGAGTCGTCTTTGAGCTCTTTTCAGACTCTCTAAACATGAAAATATTTCCAAGTGATATTGCTTCCTTTCCCACTCGTTAAAAGGTTTGAAAGGGCGTCTTTCGAGTGATAATTTATCTCTTTTTTGGCCTCGCAAAACTAACATTACGAAAAAGGACAATATTGGAGTCATCTTTAAGTTGTTTTTAGACTCTCTAAATATTAAAAACCACTGAGTTTACCTTCTCTGGACTCATTAAATGATCATACATTGAAGGGCCCATATGGGACCAAACCCTTACTTCTTCCAGTTTGTTAAACAAAGGAATAGGGAATTAACGAAGGTGAGTCATATCGAGCATGTGCTACCCTCCTCGAGCTCGTTAAATTAAAAAGAGGTACTCGTCTATTTGGATGGGGGAAAAATTGAAAGAATCAAGCCAAGCAGTTTTTTGAGAACACTACCAGTAATTCTTACGATTGCCCTTGAACATGGCACTTTGTCTTTGCATGCATTTTAATCCTATGAACCTCTACACTGAGTCAATCCTCTGAGTTTCTTTTACTCCTTTGGGTCACCTGACGAAAGTCACAACATTCACTGCATCCTCAAGCTTTGGTCCATGTCAAGTTTCTGCTGTTGTGCTTCAGTGATCAAGGGAAGTATCTAACTCGAGAGTCAGCCATAACAAATATCCCATTTCAATACCCGTGTTAGTCCATATTCATTTGATCTACCAATTACATCTATGTGTCTGTTTCATGTCGTTGATGAGGGATACATCAAGGCCCTCCTTCGACGAGTCTATTCCTATTTGACTTCAACACATTATCCAAGAACTAGACTTAGAAACCGGTTAGTACCTTGGGACCTGCATGCCTCAATGGAAAGCCTCCTCATGTCCGACAGTGGGTTTACATCATTGAAATTTGATCGAATGATTCCATGGATGTTCGATTTCATCTCATTGATTCACATTCGTTGGTATGTACTAGAGTACCTTGGAAATCATTGACATCTATGGTGATCTCCCTCGTGCTTGTTAATGGTTTACATCATTGACCAGTAATCAAGTGGTTTCTGCCATGTTCAACATCAGGACATCTATTCACATGGTTAGATTCGTACTACATAGGGATCGGTAAGAAGACCCTGGGTTGAGTTATCACTCTTATGCATACTTTGCCCAGGTTGTGAAGGAGTTCTTTTGAACTATGACACATATACTGTTAGATAGATCCACTTTGTATTGGTCGTGTCTATGTCTTGTCATCTCGTAGATCCACTGTGTATTCTTCATGGCTACGATCAGTTCAGGTCATAGGATTATAGATCCACATTGTATCTTCTGTGGCTATACCTTTTGTCAATATAATTATGGATCCACAGTGTATTTTATGGCGGCCATACCTAAAAAGTATTTATCACTCAAGCATAGGTATGCCTGCCTTGGGTTTGAAACATGTCATAATATTTGTTTGGTGGTTGTGTGCATATTTTTCCAGTCTCTCTACGTCCATACCCTTGCTCGAAAAATTCTACAAAGTACTTCAGTCATCATCGTCTTCTAACTTCATACTTTGGGGGGCAATCTGTTACACCTCGAAATTCTCACTTCGATAGTGTCGCAAGTGTTGTCATTACAAGTGTTGTAAGTGTCACATATTGTCTACAAGCGTCACATATTGACCAAAAGTGTTGCAAGTGTCACAAACATCATACTGTCATCTTGCATATGTCGTGCCTCTAACGACATCATAAAGACACTTAAGACACCTCAAAGGTTAGTTTGGAATAAGAGAAATCACTTGACAGGAAGTATAAGTCTTTTGCCATTGGAAAAACCACTCAAAAATGAATTTTGGAGAGGAGCGCTCCCCTACCCATTGTCAGGGAGTGTTGGCGCTCCTCGAGCCTCTTTGGGGGAGTGCTTGAGCGCCCTGTGCACCCTTTTGGGGGAGCGCTACCCTTTTCTGAGCAAATTTTGGGTTTGTTGAGGTAAATCAGGGAAGAATCCCTCAATTCCTGAAGGCAGATGGATTTGAATAGATGGTCAAGGCATGATCTTAAGGGAGATCCTCAACTGAAGGAGAGGAATCCTCAACTCATCCCAAAGATCTCTCAAGTGGTTGGACCTCTCCAAGGTTATATAAGGAGGTCTTCTCATGGTGAAAGACACAATGGAGATTGAGAATTACATCAAATTTATGATCTCATGAGTGAGATGTCATCAAAGAAATCAGTGGAGATTATTTAAGAAAAGGGGTTGGACAAGGAGAACCGAAAGAAGCTACTGCACCTTCATTCAAAGGATTGTAAGTAATTTTACTTGTTCTCATTAATAATCAATGCTTTGCCTGTTTCTTTTAAACTTATGCTTGTTCCATATGAGTTTGTATGCATTAGATGGATCTATGTTTGAGATAATATCAGTAGCATAGGAATCCTTTTGTACCTTTTTTTGTTTTACAGGACCTATCAGGGAGCTCAGGATTGAAGTTCAGCCTGGACTTTTCAAGGACAAACGTCGCTAGTAAGGTACATATCTTTCTCCTTCTCTTTCATCGATTATATTTATTAGATCTAAAAGGAAGTCAGTGTCCATGTTAAACACTTTTCTGTCTTAGCCTTAGGAGTCTAGAGACCAAGAGGGAATCCACTTGTCCGCAGGGGGATTCACCTACAACAAAGGGGTATGGTATATCATCCTTAGTTGCTATTGTGAAAAATTTGACCATGTAATATTGTTGGAAACCCTTTAGTATATCAAAGATATATATCACTTAACACTTAGTTAACCTTAGGACACTATAAACCCTAGCCTCTTTTTACAAACCCACACATATACAACACAATCAACAAAATTCCTACACAATTTGCAATATCATGAGTTTGGGAATCTCATCACTGTAGTAATAATCATAAGGGAGTAATAATATCCCCATATTAATTTTTTTTTATGTGGCCCACCAAAACTATTGTGGGAGACCTAGCTCAAAAAATCCTTGCACAATATTGATCACCATGGTGTCACTTTGCAATAAATATTTTTTTTGTGGAACCTCTAGTATTATTGCATGTGACCAATCTCCACAGATTCCTCTTGGGACAATGAAAATGTCAGGATATCTCTTTGGATGACCTCTTAAGTGGATCCAATGGTCCCATGACAAACACCTGGAACATGTTATCCATGGCTGAAGTAAATGGTTTAATCTCCTTCCTCATGAGTTAGCACAATGAAAACCATTATGTTGTCCCTCATTGTGCAAGAAAATGTTTTTTTGATCAGATTGTGCAAATGAAGGATAAAATTGAGGAGGTGATAATGCCTTGGGTGAAGGCTCCCATAAGATTATGCATAATGAGGAGGAATACGGTCCCAATAACGACCTCTCATTTTTTTTTATCTTTCCTACAATCTGATGCCTTGATTTCTTAAAGTTGATCTGAATAAGTTTTATAATTGGATATGATTTATTGGGTTGACCAAATGGAGCACTACTTTTCATTTCATGACATAGCATATGACCTATTGAAAGTATAAATAGGTGTATTCTATCTAGATAGGGAATGTTAGTAGTGGTGGAAATGGCATAAGAAAGAATCTTTAGGGGTTACTACACAGAAGTAGTTTGTGAGAGCCTTGTTTTCCCACTTTATTAGGGATGCAAATTTTCTAGGACAACTTACCAAATTATGCCAAATTAGCATGGTGGAAGAGTATATTGATTCCTTTGAATATTTGGATGTTAGAATGGAAAAAATAACTAATTAATTTTTTAATAAATTCTTTATTATTGGTTTGAAGGAGAAAATGAGAGCCCAAGTAGAGATGAACCACCTTTCTATTTGATTGGAGGCCACTCAGCTTGCTCATTGTGCACAAGTTGTATCCTTTGCTCAGTTCAAATTCCTCAACTTTTATCCACATCCAAGCCCAAATATGATGGTTCCTTAGTATCATGCCCCACCCCTCTAGGTACAAAAGTTGACATGGGATTGAATGACATAATGCCAACTCAAGGGTCTCTGCTACAATTGTGATGAAAAATATTCTCCCAAGAATAATTGAAGGAACAAAAGATATTTATGCCCATTTCTAAGGACATTTATAATGATGATGGAGGGACTTGGGAGGAATTCACTCCCATTACCATGAAAGTTCCTCCTCCTAACCAACTAGGTGAAGAGCCTCAAATATCCCTTCATGCTTTGACCAATATTTCTTCACCTCAGACATTAAAGTTGGTCAAATATATCAATTAGTGGTAGTTCACTGTCTCATTTGATAATGAAAACACCCATAATTTCATTCATTACCACATTAACCAAGGAACACATTGTTATATCCATGTTGTTAACAACTTTCAGATTATGATTCTTAATGAGGTATCTATGAAATGCGGTGGTCAGTGTGAAAATGTGAAACTTCAAATGGGTGACTCTACTTCTGCAAAAATCACATGTTTTCCATTGAGATGGGAAACTATGATATTGTTTTGGGTGTTGAATGGATGAGAACATTAGGATCCATCACCATGGATTTCTTGGAATTATACATGATTTTTTAGAAGGAAGGGACTTCCTACATGCTCAAAGGTTTCAAATCAATCTCTTCATAAATAATTAGCTTCCACTATATGGAAAAGATTCTAAAAAATGATCATTCTAACATTATTTCATAATTGCACACTATTCAAGTGTTTGAGGCAACTTCTCATATAGATGATCTATATTTGTTGTTAGTGTTGGAAAAATATCAACAAGTCTTTGAACTTCCCCAAGTATTACCACCCTCACGTGGAGAGTATGATCATAACACCCCGCTACTTCCTGGTAGTGTACCACCCAATGTGCACCTATATCATCATCCTTTTTCCCAAACATTTGTTGATCCTAATTAAATTGAGGCAATCAAAGGTTAGCCTCATCCCAAGACCCTCAAATTTTTTTGAGGCTTTCTTGGCCTCACAAGTTACTACGGGATTTTTATCTTGAACTAAGGTAAAATTGTTTCTCCCCTCACCACCTTGATAAACAAAATGCCTTTTGCTTGAATGAGGATGTTGAATAGGGTTTTTGGGATTTAAAAGATATTATGTGCACTACAATAGTCCTCGCCTTGCATGGATTCAATAAGAATTTTGTTTTGGACTGTGATGCCTCAATCAAAGGTATTGGGGCTATGTTAATGCAAAAGGGATTCCCACTTTCCTTCACTAGTAAGAAATTATGTGATAGAAACTTGGGAAAATCCACCCATGCGTAGGAAATGTTAGTTGTTCTTCAAGCACTTGATATGTGGCATCCTTACTTGATGGGATTCCATTTCCATATTAAAATTGACCATTGTAGCCTAAAATATTTCATAGAACATAGGTTTTCGTCCCTAGAGAAGAAAAAGTGGGTCACAAAAATTTAAGGCTATGACTATGATATTATCTACAAGAAGGGGAAGAAATATGTGGTGGAGGATTCTCTCTCTAGGAAGTATGATGAGGAAGGATCCCTATTTTCCTTATCTTTCCTAGTGCCTGATTGTCTACATGTGATACATCAAGAATGATCAATGTATTTCAGTATCATGCACATGATCCACCGACTATAGGCCAACCCTTGTGAACATCCAGGATACACTTGGAAGGATGGCGAGATTAGCAATAAAGGCCTTGTTTTTTGGTTCAAGATTCCCCACTCAAATCCTTAGTGTTAGCTAAATTACACTCCTTTTCCACAATGGGCCATTTGGGTTTTAGAAAACATATGAAAGGATCAAGTGTTCATTCTTTTGGGAAGGCATGAAGAATGACTTTTGTGCCTTTGTAGTAGAATGTGAAACTTTCCAAATGAACAATGGGGAAATGATAGTCTCTAAGATCATTACAACCCTTAACCATTCCTTCCACTACGTGGGATAAAATTTCTATGGATTTCATTGTGGGGTTACCAAAATATGGAAAAAAATTAGTGATCATGGTACTTGTTGATTTCCTTTCCAAATATGTTCACTTATATGCCTTACAACACCCCTTCAAGGTCTCCACCATAACATAGATCTTCTTGGAAAATATTTTTAAACTCCATGGAATGCCTAAATTCATTGTGACTAATCATGGTCCTACCTTCACTAACATTTTTTTGTAGAATTTAAACTCCATGGAATGCCTAAATTCATTGTGACTAATCATGGTCCTACCTTCACTAACATTTTTTTTTAGAATTTGTTTTGGCTTCAAGGCACCCAATTTAATTTCAATGCAACCTACCACCCCCAAAATGATGGCTAGATGGAAGTAGTCAACAAATGTTTGGTAACTTATTTATAATGTTTTTCCTTAGATCAACATTCCCAATGGGTCTAGTGGTTACCCTTGGTTGAATGCTTGTACAATACTACCTATCATGGTGCTACTAAAATGACCCCCTTTGAGGCAGTTTATGGACACTTGTTCCCATTAAATTATCACATACTTACCATGCCTCTCTAAGGTTCAGGAGGTGGATGACATCCTAACAACCTGTGTTGACATTATTTGTAGCCTCAAAGATAATTTAGTGGTGGATACAAATCACACGAAGCAACAAGCCGATCAATATCACTCTAAATATCATTTTGAAGAAGGGGATTGGGTGTTCTTGCATTTCCAACCCCATAAGTAGACATCACTCAAGGAGAAGAACCAACAGAAGTTAACTCATAATTTTAATGGGTCCTTTCCTATACACAAATGTATAAGCCTTGTGGCTTAGAAATTGGCTCTTGCCAGTGATTTTAATAATCACCCAATCTTTCATGTGTCTTGCATGAGAAATTGGTCAGGTCCAATTATAGATTTCAAACTAGCCTTCCATAATTGGATGAGGAGGGTTCCATTCAATTGCATCTTGAGGTTGTTTTAGAAAAACATGAATGCCATTTTAGTGAATGCATTATTTAGAAAGGTTTGATCCAATGGATCGATACACAACCTAAAGATGCTACATGGGAACCAATAGAGATTATCTAACAATTTTCCCATCTCTAGTCTTGAGGACAAGGTTTCTTTGTAATGGGGAGATCATGTTAGGGTCCCACCCTAACTCCACTAGTTAGTGGAATAGGTTGTTACTTAATGTATTCAGGTCCACTAGGTGGATAGGGTTTTGGTCAATTATAAATTATAATTTATATATAGGAGTTGAAGCTATGTAGTAGGTTTCCTACTAATATAATTGTATTTGGATATTTTCTTATGTTCGTTGTTTCCCCCTCGAAGAGACAAGTGAACATTGCATCTAGTTTTCAATATCAATAAAGATTTGCTTATTGTTGTTATTTTCCAATTCTAGTTATTTTATTTTATTTTATTTTTGCTTGACTATATTTTTATCTATCTTGTTATGCTTATTTTCATTCTACAACGATATTTAAACTGTTTTCTTTGAATATTTTGTTTCAGCTAACAAGGAACACCACACACTATAATCACTTGACTACATTTTTTGTGACTCCATTGTGTAGTTCTCGTTAATCCTACCATTTATCAAGAGTGGATTTTCCTCTTTTTTTTTCTTGATATAGAGTGGTCATTAATTGAATTTACGTGACTCCAATGGAGAGTTCTTATCAATCCCACAGGGTCTCCACTCAATGAACCAATGAGATAGCACGTGCGTTCATTGGATATTAAATAATGCCCCTAATTTTACTAGGTATTGAAAAATACCTCCCAAAATCCTTTTGTTTAACCCCCCTCCCAATACATGTTTCCAATAAAAAAACCCTATTTTACTAGATATCCCCTATTTTTACTAGATGACCCTTTTTATACCCCTGTTAGTATCATTATTTTGAAGGTAGAGTTATAGGTTTTTCAAGAGTTTGAAAAGGCATGCCTTGGTCTTGGGAAGACTAATGCATTCCTAATTGAGTCATCGAGTGTGTGTGTTTTCAAATAGTTGTGTCTAATGAGATGTTTCAAGGTCCGTGGGTCATTATTGTTATAATCTATCAAATGGCATGTCAAAAAGAGTCAAGTCATAAGTCTAGGTGGAATGGTTTTTGTGGATATCATGGGACATTATGACACATTATGAAAGAAAAAGAGTCATCAAAGGTTATTATGGCATATTTGATATCTTTCAAAGTGGTTTTGTACTTGGTCTACATAAAAAGTACACATGTTGTGCAAACATGCTACACAAGTTGCTTGGCGCTACCTGAAATGTCTTGTCATCCTAAACGGACCAATAAAATTCAAATCATTATTTTCTTAGTGTTTGCATGTCTCTCCCCTCCCATTTTTCATTACTCAATACCCTCTGCCATTGATCAAACCCTCGTTCTTCACCAAATTCAAATTACCTTACCTAATATGCAAACCTTTCTAGCTCACTACGCAAACCCCCATCTTCCTGCTACACAAACCCTTGTCTGCACGATACGCATCCCCTGTTCCTCCATTTTTTACTGTGTAAATACTAAAGGGCTATATCTTATGTCTAACAAGTGTCCTGCATCTATTACCTGTGAACTAAAAACTTGTTTGTTGCATTGTTGAGTTCACTTGACTCAATTGAGTAAACCCTAACCCTTCTTTCACGTTGTGTAAAATTCCTTGTCAGAGTTTTAGCCTTTGAAACATCCCTGTTTGTACCAGTTTTAGTGTTTTATCCTACATCTACAACATGGCCACTTAAGGGAAAAATAAATACAACAAAGGAGGCAGTATATTGAGATGTGAGCCACATAGTTTGAAGTTGGTCAATTTTGATCCTACATATAGGGTTTCATTTGATCAAGATGGATGTATGAGGTTTTGCAAGAAGATTCAAGGATACAATGTGCAGGTAACAAAGGAATTTTCCCTAAATTTCAATGGATTTTAGACGAGGATTGCTAACATCACTTTTGAAGTGTAAGAGAAGACAATGGCTGCTGCAACTGAGATTCGATTCTAGGGGGAGAAGTGGTTTAAAGGTATGCCTCTTGATCCAGTTTTCTATACTGATTTCATGAAACCCAAGTACAAAAATTAGAAGTTTGGTACCACTATTCCAAGAGAATGAATACTGGAGCATTATGAAAAGTTTTTAAGAGTGGTTCAACAATATTTCACTTGTGAGGGAAGATTTGATAGGGTATACCTTTATCACATAAGGCTTTTGATGCATTTCACAGGGAAGAACCCTTTAAATTTACCTTTCTACCTATACAAAAGTTTAGGAAAAATGGCAGATAGGGTACAATCTAGGGCCGATCATCTTAAGACTAGTCTGTTTCATTTCTCTCTGGTAAATTTTCTAGTGGTGGAAGAACTCAAGAAATCAAATAGATACTGGGACTCTTTCTTAACTTCAAATAACATTCCTTTAGATCCCAAAGGAGACAACCCCTCATCTTCTGAGAAAGTGGCTTCTAGAGATTCAAGTGGGAAGGAAAAATGGTCTGCATAATAGGGCATGGGGAAAGGAAAGGAAATTGATGATTCTTCACCTAGCTAGCCGGCTAAGAAAAAAGGTAGAAGGCTACACTTTGCTGATAAGGTGGAGGAAACACCAAGAGTGAGTAGCCCAATCACAAGGTCAGTTTCTAAAAGATTACATGTACCTTCCCCACAGACACAACCTATTGAAAAATCAGCTCAAGAAATGGATGAAGATCAGGTGCAACCAAAATAAAAAGACCAAGTAATCAGAGAGCTACATGATCAACTTAAGGAAGCTAAACATGTCATAGCTCAGTCTTTTTATGATAACAGGGATATGAAGAGGAAAGTGGCTGAGAGGGTTTCTGATATTCAAACTCCACAAGATGCATTAGGTTCAAAGAAGGAATCAGTCTCAAATATTCTAGAAGGTTCTAAAGAGAAGGAAAGCATGCATAGTCCTAAGACTATGGATTTGATTAAACCTACACCCCCCTTAGAAAGATCCTCAACCAGAAAGATAACCTATGATTACAATCTTGCAGAGGAAATGCAAGCACAAGGATAGCCTACATCAGTTGAGAAGATTTATACTTCACTTGGAGAGGGTGAGAAAAATTTCAAATGGCTAAATAAACAACTAAGGGAGGCTCAATACCTAATAATTCAGCCGAGGGAAGAGAAAAAAATATCAGAGATACAGTTTGAGAGGCACTTTAAGGAGTGTGGACCAGCCATAAAAAATGTTTGTGCAAGTCTTACAACCATAAAAAATGTCTGTGGCTTCTAGAGATTCAAGTGGGAAGGAAAAAGGGTCTGTAGAACAGGGCATGGGGAAAGGAAAGGGAATTTATGATTCTTCACCTAGCCCACCAACTAAGAAAAAAGGTAGAAGGACACACTTTTTTGATGAGGTGGAGGAAACAGCAAAAATGAGTAGCCTAATCAAAAGGTTTGCTGCTAAAAATTTACCTGTACCTTCCCCACATACACAACCTATTGAAGACTCTGCTCAAGAAATGGATGAAGATCAGGTGCAAAAAAAAGAAAAAGACCAAGTAATCAGAGAGCTATAAGATAAACTTAAGGAAGATAAACATGTCATAGCTCAGTCTTTTCATGATAATAGGGAGATGAAGAGGAAATTGGATGAGAGGGTTTATGATATTCAAAATCCATAAGATGCATTAGCTTCAAAGAAGGAATCAGTCTCAAATATTCCAAAAGGTTATAAAGAGAAGGAAAGCAAGAAAAGTCCTAATACTGTGGATTTGATTAAACCTACACCCCCCTTAACAAGATCCTCAACTAGAAATATAACCTTTGATTAAAATATTGCATAGGAAACACGATCACAAGGCCACCCTACATCAATTTAGAAGATTTAAACTTCACCTGGAGAGGGTGAGAAAATTGTCAAATGGGTAAATAATCAACTAAGGGAGGCTCAATATCTAATCATTCAGTTGAGGGAAGATAAAAGAATATCATAGATAAATTTTGAGAGGTAGTTTAATGAGTGTGTAACAACCATAAAATTTTTCTATGTAGCTCTTACAAATTCCCAGCCAAAGATGAAAAGAAATGCACTCCTGTTTACGCAAGTGGGAAACTTGAAGAGACAAAATTTGTCATTAAGGAAGCAAAATGGGTCTTTGAAACAAAGGATGAAAGTTGATGATGAGGCTAGGGGTAAGTTGGACCTACTGGCAGAGGTGGATGAGATATAAATGTCATGTTTTCACAATTTTTTTTTTTGATAATCCAAGGTTTAAAACTGTTTTGAGTTTTCGCTGGAAAATGACATTGTATAGAACTTGTGTAGAGAGCTCATGATACAAAAGTGTTGAAAGTACACTGAGTGTAAAATGACATTGGGAAATGATGGGTGAATGACATAGAAATTATTTTTATCCTTCAACAGGGTTGCAACCACCTCCTAAACGAAGTTTACTGAAGAAATCCACTACGTTGTGTAAAGCTCGCTACACAACTGCGGTTGGTTGCAATTACACATTGAATTAAAACAACTTGCTACACAAAGGTGAAAGGGAGCCTTGTTAGTGCTCATACCAGTCTAATATTCGTCTCCAACTATCCCTAATGACTCACATAAGATTCAAACTCGAAAATATGTTGGAGAATCTCTTTTGTCAAAGAATATTGTATGCATTAATATGGTCAAGGAAAATTTGCTATTTTTATCAAGTAGTTAGAGTTTGCTTCATTTTTCTAAGTAATCATATCCAAATTTATATGATAGTAGATAAGTTAGACTTCCCTATCATAATAAAGTATTTTTCTTATATATTTGAGCATTTTGAATGTTCAAAGGGTTGACAGAGGCATACATGATATTTTGTTTGATCATTGTACCGATTTTCTGAATTTAAATGAAATACTAGTGCAGAAGTCGTGAACTTTTCATACCAAATATTCTAGTGGTGATGACCTAAAGTCCATGTTCCTTTTCATGTATGTTCTTCTTGTTTCTTTATCTTTCATCAATAGATACTTATATTTTTAAATTGGAAATTAAATAGTCTAAAATTCATCTGAAAATGGTGCTTTAGATTACAGAAATTTGAACATTGTCATTTCTTCTTAACTCATCATAATTCATCTTTAATGGTGCTCTAAATGTTGTTATGTGTTTCTATATTTATTCCATTCTATAACAACAAATTAAAAAATTGAAACCCAGATCCATAACCTATAGCATTTGTGGCTGATCTTGAGAAAATCTTACATAAAAGAAAATAAAAGGCATCTGACTCAGGTATTTTTCTAGATAGAAATATATCATTTCCTAAGGACGGGGTGAAGAGCATTGATGATCCTGATTTTGATATAAAATTTGAGCAGACTTTGTTTAGATCTATATCAAAGTCTAACTTGACTGAAATTCTGTTTGATGAGAAGAAATTTCAATCTTTTATTTATGATGTTCCCATTCAAACTGTAGTGATTACCAGTCAGATTGTTCAACCAGTCCAGAAACCTCCTAGAACCATGGAAAAAATATATGATTCCCTTGTCTTACCTA
Source organism: Picea engelmannii (assembly GCA_009831015.1). Taxonomy (NCBI): domain Eukaryota; kingdom Viridiplantae; phylum Streptophyta; class Pinopsida; order Pinales; family Pinaceae; genus Picea; species Picea engelmannii. The sequence continues at coordinate 114,316 of ML798266.1, read as the reverse complement.
CTCAATTGCATGATCTACCTCAAAACTGTAATTAGAGAATCAAATCATATGATGCAGAAGAGAACATTTCTGCTCAAAGACATTTAGATTGGTTTAATGATTTTGCTGACCTTGAGGAGGTAGATGATGGAGATGTAAAAGTGATATTGTTTGCACAAAGTCTCTCAGGTGAGGTAAGAAAATGGTTTAAGGCTATTCCAACAGAAAGTATCGCTAATTTTGCATCCTTTGAGGCAACCTTTCTTGCAAGACGGGGAGACAAGAATATTCCTCTTTAGTTGTTGACTCGATATAATAACATAAAAAGATCACCCAGTGAAACAGTTCAAGAGTTTTCAACTAGATTCATGAGGGTTTATAATGTAATTCCTGCTGAAGTATAACCCCCTCCTAGAGTTGCACAACTTCGTTATGTTGATTCCTTTGACAATGATTTTTCCTTGCTGCTGAGGGAAATGAGATCTATTTCACTAGATGACATGATGAATGATGTAATTGAAGTAGAAGTGAATTTTATGGAATTAGGAAAGATTAAACATAATCCAAAAAATTGATATGAAAAAATTTCAAGGATAAGCTCAACCCTAAACTTCCCAGTCATCAGATGAAAAAATTGATCTAATGATAAAAAATATGGAAAGGTTGGTATAAAAATTGTCCTTGGATAAAAATCCTTCCATCAGAGATCAGATTGAACTTCAACACATAAATCCAAATTTCAGAAGATTACTAGTTCCACAGATCAGATAGAGAGACTAAAGGAATCAAGGTGATCAACAAATCAAACCCCCCATTCCAAAATAACTATGTTGATGAAAATTTTGATGAATCTCTTGAAGAAAACATACATTGTTGTGATGATACTGAAACAGATGTGCTCCTAACTAAAGAAGAACATGATCAATTTATGGATGAAAATGATAAGTTTATGCACAAAAATGATGATATGTTGTCAATGGAAACATAAGAGTATAAGAAGGGGTACAAAAATGCCATTATGCAATTTCAGAAGCAATACAATATTAGAAATAAAAATGTGCCTTTGAATCCTTAGAAGGGAATCCTACAAGAGAGTCTCAGGCTAAGGGAGTCTCATGCTAATCTACCTTCTTCAAGTAAGCCTAAGAAAGATAGTTCTTCAAAGGATGCATTGGAGAAAGGAAAAAATAAAGAGGAGCTGCCAAAGAAGGTCCCATAGACAAGAAAAGATGCAATCATAAAAGAGGTAGAGAAAATTTAGTCTCCTTTTAATTTTGAAAGTGAGATGGAAACAATCAATTTTTTTTTACCTTTCAAACAGTTAACAAGGAATGATCAATATGGAAGCCAAATCATAAAAATGTTGAAAATGGAAGAAGCATATGATACTCTAAACGTGTAAGATGATCATCCTACAATATTATTTGGTCCTTGTTATCCCTCACTTTAGGGATAACTAAGGAGATTATGTCTCAAGGCCCACATGTCCTAGACATGGAGTACCGAGAGCCATATTGACTTGAGCATGGCCCTGGAGGGCCCATGTTTTCTTCCTTCAACACCTTCACTTTGTCAACAACAACAACATCCATCAACTCAACTTGGTCCTATAGCAGAGATGGATCTTGCTCCATGAGGTAATGAGTCCAGGTATCATGGTATGTGTCACTCTAATCCTCAAAACCTTTGAATATGTGCATTTAGTTATTTTTGTTTCTAACGGGTGCTTGGATCTTATACTTATCCACTTGACCATGTCTGGGGGGAATGACAGGATGTCCTAGTAATATTGTGCCCATAGGTTTTGAGTTTCCACTGGGGGGATTCATGAAGAGTCATCGTCCTCTCCCATCATACTTACCATTTTCCATCTTACTCCCGCTCATCCATCCCATTACATTGGTCTAGGCATTGGGTTGACCAATTATTTAAGGGTTGAACCTTACCTTGCAGGAAGAAGGGGATAAAGGCCCAGAGGGTAAAAACAACTAGTAAAAGAAAAAAACATAAAAATGAAACCTCGATATGCTTTGCCCAGGGATCCTTGAGAAAGTAGTAAAAGGATTCTCAACAAGAAACAGAGGGACCCATAAAAAAAAACAAAAAAAACAAGACCTAGTCAGAGGCTAGGGGGTATCATCATGAGCCAACCTATTAGGTCCATGGGCATCTAGCGGTATGAAATTATTGGCAACAGGTTACCGTGCCAAGGTAGTGGCTCTTGGTGGCATAGCTAAGAGAAAGGGGGTCTCATCATGAGCCAACCTTCTCATTTCCGTGAAAGTGCTTGTGGGTAACATTTCCACCACTAGTCACCACTCCAAGGCAGTGTCCCATGATTATCTTCTTGAAAGAAAAAGAAATAAAGAACAAAGATAAAAGGCATGAATGGGCTTGGAAACATTTTCATCCAAGACAGGTGCAACTCACTCTCTACAGAGGCACCCATGGGTAAGCCATGTATTTCCCTGCTATCACTGCACCCCTTGTCTAGACATTCCTTATCCACCTCATCCACTCACATGAATTGGATTTGAATTCTCCTGGAAACATCCCAGAGGGTAAAAACAACACAATAGGATGCCTTGTCACTTCTTCCAAACTTGGCTTGTAGATTTGTGTAATGTATTTGAGAACTTGACTGGGTAAAAGGGGTTTTATGCACATGTTTAATAAAAGTGATGATTGGATGTGATTGACATTGCTATGATGCCTATGACTTATGAGCCCATGGAGGGCGTATCTGTTGATGTGARGGACCATACCTAATGGACAGGTACCATATTGGACAAGTACACATGGGGAGATGATTAGTTCAGACCTTCATGGGGCTGAGAGCCCACCAGATGGATGATGAGACCCCAATAGGTGGGAGAGAYARGTCATAGGGGTTTGCACCGGGGAATAGGAGGAATTTCAACCAGATGAAGTTGAGAAGATCTATACCCAAGGGGGTTGTTCCCTCTCCACTGCGACATTGGCCTTGGAGGACCCATGACATCACCCAAGACATATTATGACATCATCCAATGATATGAGAGTTTTGGGAGGCAGTTGTGTCATATTTGGCACGTCTGGAAACTTCCAAAGGCCCAAGGAGGGMTAACATTTTTMTTCAGGAGGCCCATGTTGCCTTAAAAAGGGCTAACGTCACCCTAAAAGGGCAYGAYGTCTTCAATTTTGCTTGATTAGGGTTTTAARTTATGACATTTAATGTAAAAACATTATTATTGTGTATTTTGGCCATGTCGGCTTTTTGATGACCTAAAATTAAATTAAGGTCATTGCTATTGTATAAATAGAGAGCTAAAACTCTCTTATTTTCATCATCTTTCACTCACACTTGTGTGAGGTCTAAAATTTGCGCCCTCTTTAGGGTTTTTTTGGCTGAAATTATTGATGCGCACTTGTTGAAGGAGGCTTTTCTTGGTTATTTTCTACATTTTCTTGGTGGAAGGTTTACAACTAGAGTTTGGCTTAATGAATGCTTGGTGAATGTAAGTGAATTTCTGCAATCCTTCTTTATTTGAATGGTTATGGTATCTTTTACTTGCATTTCGATGAAATTTGCTGGATTAAACCCTAGGAAATAAGCACATGTTGGTGTCCTTGTTTCAAGTCCCTACAAAGTTATGCTAGAAACCATTTTGTTTGCTGAAAATAAATGCTATGGTCTTGCCATTGCAACACCCTACCATTCATTCTCCAAGATAGCCATGCGTACGTTTCCTTTTGATCTACAGAAGGAGGAATATGCACCGAGGCCTAGGTTTACTACACCTTAGTGTGTCATCTTCCCCTAGGGTTGATAGTTTGAAGCCTTACCTTAGAAACACTTCAACCATCATATCCCTATTTTCTTTGGTCCTATCACTCTCATTTCGGCCCTTCAACCTTTGCAACAAGTTTGACTCCATTTTCCCTAATAACACACTGATCTAAGACCTTGTACTTGAGGGCTTTTGATCGCAACTTCCAAATACTCTTGAACAATTATTAACATCTTCTAACCCTAGCCTAGATTAACCTACTAACCCTAAAGTTTCCATTATCCATTTGAGTTATATTTATACTTTGCAACATTTAGATCCTTTATTGAGCAATTGAAAGATTGACTAGTCGTTGCTTCTAATGAATGTTGGTATTTGACATTGATGATAAATCATTATTTTTCATTGTGAAGCTTCTTTAGCATTTATTGTGAAGTGATATATTGTAATCATTGCTATTGTATATCATTGATTTGCTTCATCAATATTATTGGTCAATTTATTTACATTAGAAAGTTCTTGATTATATGAAGTACTAACCAACAAGTGATCTTGCACATATATAGTTTTCTTGTTGCTTTGTTTCGGGCAGGTACACTTATGTTTATCTTTATCTTTATTGGTTGACTAGATGGAATTTCTCATTGGTGGTGACTTGTGAGGTGGGAAAATTTTACTTATCCATAAGCCTTTGCCTTATCAAAACCTTAGGTCACTGGGGACGTCTCCCCTGGGCCTACCGCCCTAAATAGAAAGAGATATCCTATTGAGGTGACAGTGGTAGGATAGTCTCGGTTTCACCAGTTTTCTTTTGTTTCACCTATCCCTTACTTCCAAGTAAAAACTGTGCGATAACATTTTGGCACCGCTGTCGGGTAACACTTAGTCAATTCTCCTCAAAGACGACACTTTTGCAGTAAGCCTTTCCTCAAGAGTCTTTATCTTACAAGCTTACTTGGCGACTCCATTGAGGGTGATTTCCCTTATCTTTTTGATAATTTCAAGCAAATTATCTGGTGACTCCACAAACCACAAGGAGGTATAATAACCCTCCTCAGTCCTTTAGAAGAAAKCCTCCCCGAAACTCTCCTGTAGTRAAATCACTTTTCAGAGGGAGTCTTCCTTTAAACACAATGTCTAGCACAACAATTGAGACCAATGCACCGAATCCAACCAATAACCAAAGACAATGGTAATCTAGTATTTTCAAGCCACTAGACATGTCAGATATACCRAGCTACCTTAGGAAAATGCCACCCAAGTATGAGAAGTGGTTTCCTAAGTTTAMTGGTCTTGATGAAATTAATGCCGAAGAGCATATGAACAATTTTTGGGAATTTTTCTTTATCTTTAGCCCATTAGTGATGATKATGAAGACTTAGTCATGAAACTATTCTCTKCTACCCTCCTTTATGCTTCAAGATGATGGTATCACAATCTTCCTGATGGAAGTATTAAGACCATGGATAAATTAGAAGAGGCCCTTTTCAAGAGATGGAGTATCAAAGAAGACCCCAACATGCTGTTAACTAGGATGAATTCCMTTGGGAAGCATGAGAATGAGACCATTCAAGAGTTACACACTAGGTTTGAAACCCTGTTGCAGAAGATCCCTGTGAGCCATCATCCAACCAACAATTTCCTTGTTTATATCTACACCAAATCTTTCACTGGTCAACTAGGGTATCTCCTCAGGGATAAAAACCCCCAAACAATCCAAGAAGCTCAAGAATTAGCTACAAAGATTGAAGGAAACCTCCACTCATGAGCCTTTCTCAAACCCAAGGGGAAAAATAGACATTAATCCCAAGATAGTCCACAATGCTGAGCCTTCCTTAGATATCTGTGCCAGCCTAGCAAAGTTGCAAACAACCATGGATGGCATGATGAAAAATCAAGAGCTAATGATGAATAGGATTGTAAACCTAGAAAGAGACCAGAGCTAAGTACCAGGGGTCCCATACAAAGGCCAATTCCAAAAGGGGAACCAAATCTATAAATCGAAGAATGATCAAGAGGTTTCTAATAATTTAGCTCCTACAAATGTCATGGATGAAAATCCTTGGTGTTTGCAATGTAGTGAAGCACACTAGGAACATGAGTGTCTCTACAACAATGGAGGCCATGACAAAGTAAACAATGTGGGCCATATTATAGAAGGCCCCCACATTTGCCTAAATATCTCTCTTGAGGAACATTGAGAGGGCATAAAAGAAGAAACCAAGAAGGTTAGGATAGAAGTGATAAACAACTTAGACCAGGAATAAAAACAAAAGTTGAAGAAACAAGAATTTCAGGTGTATAGACGAAAGACGCTAAACCAACCTGTCTCTATCATTCCTGCAATAACTCAAACAAAAACTCCACCCTTGGAAATTCTCCTTCCTAAGGCATCCAAAACTGAGAGGGTGGATTTAAACTTTGACTTCGAAGGGGCACTATCCAATATGCACGTAACTATCCCTCTAAGAGAAGTCATTAAGGCACCATATGTTAAGGAAAGGTTTGATAATTTCTTCAAGGGATCATATAGACCAATGGACCCTCCTATCATGTTACAAGCTAATCATTTTAGGGTCCAGTATGATGAACACTCGCCCTTTTTCATGAACTTGCCGATGAATAAAAAAATCCTCAAAAATCGCATGTTGGATTCAGGGGTTGGTGCCAATATGATGTCTCTTAAGGTCATGCAACAAATAGGCTTAAAAGTCACATGACCTTACATGAATGTGTGTGGCTTTGAATCTAGAGCCATACCCACACATGGGGTAATTGAAAATGTGGAAGTTTTCCTTAAAGAATACCCTCAGAGAATAATCCACATTGACATAGTAGTAGTAGACGTCCCATATGTGTGGGGGATGTTGTTGTCTAGGAAATTTGCCTCAAATTTGGGAGGTAATCTTGAGATGGACCTCACTTATGTGAATATAACCTTGAACAATGTAACCATAGGTCATCTCCCGAATGTGCCAATGACTAGAACCCATGTGCAAGAAGCTAGTGATCCCATCAAAGATGACAAAGCACATGAAAAAATCATGGAAAGTCTTCCTGAATTTTCTCTTGATGAGATGACTTTTTCTATGGAGGAATACTTTGATCAGATTCAATGGCCCAAGAAAGAAGAATACCAACAACTCATATACAAGTATAAATACAAAGAAGTTGGGACTGTAAAATTACTGAAGACATGAGAAAGCGATATATTTATTTGGCCTCCCCAACAAGAAGTATTTACAGTAGAATCCCACCCCTCTCCCTCTACACAATACACCAAGGTTGCTCAGGAAACAACCAAATTGAAAATCAGATAATACAAGGAAGGGGATGTAGTATGGATGTGGGATACCAAGAAAGGAGAGCCTACTAATGTTAAAGGAAGTACTCAATATTGACTCAGACCTTTCAAAGTTGGAAGAAATTCAGTTGATAACTCTTATTACCTATATACATTAGAAGGAAGAAGGTGCTCATTACCAGTCAATGGACACCTCCTCAAGCCCCACCAAGGTGGGGAGACTTGACTTCACAGGTAAGTTCAGGTAAGTAGGTAGGAATTTGCATTCATTGTATATACCATTTGCATTGCATGCTAGAGTAGTTTTCTTTCACATTTGTACATATGCTTGCTTTCAGTTATATATATATATATATGAGTTGGCGGTGATATCACCACCCCAAATGATTGCTAATATTTTCTGTTGAGATCAAGAAGGTTATAGGTTATTCCAGAGATGCCCAGGTTCTCATGCACTCTACGGTGAGCACATGTCCCCGAGTTGGAGCCAGATGTTATCCCCCACTTTAGGGATAAACAAGGATATTATTTCTCAAGGCCCATAGGTCCTAGACATGGAGTGCCGAAATCCATATCGACTTGAGCATGGCCCTGGAGGGCCCATGTTTTCTTCCCTCAGTGCCTCCACTTTGTTAGTATAAGCAACATTCATCACCTTAGCTTGGTCCTGTAGCATAGATGGATCTTTCTCCATGAGGTAATGAGTCTGGATATCATGGTATGTGTCACTCTGATCCTCAAAACCTTTGAATATGTGCATTTACTTATTTTTTTTTCTAACGGGTGCTTGGATCTTATAATTTTCCACTTGACCATGTGTGGGGGGAATGACAAGATTCCCTAGTAATATTGTGCCCATAGGTTTTGAGTTTCCACTGGGGGAATTCATGAAGAGTCATCGTTCGCTCCCATCATACTTACCATTTTCCATCTTACTCCTTCTCATCCATTCCATTACATTGGTATAGGCATTGGGTTCGCCAATTATTTAAGGGTTGCACCTTATCTTGTGGGAAGAAGGGGCTAAAGGACTAGAGGGTAAAAGAAGCTGGAAAAAGAAAAAAGCCTAAAAATAAAACCTCTAGATGCTTTGCCCAGGGATCCCCGAGAAAGAATTAAAAGGCTTCTCAGCAAGAAACAAAGAGACCCACAAAAAATAATAAAACAAGACCTAGTCAGAGGATAGGGGATCTCATCATGAGCCAGCCTATTAGTTCCATGGGAATCTAACAGTATGACACTACTAGAAGCTGGTTACCACACCAGGGTAGTGGCTCTTGCTGGCATAGCCAAGAGAAAGGGGGTCTCATCACGAGCCAACCTTCTCATTTCCGTGAAAGTGCTTGTAGGTAACATTGCCACCACTGGTCACCACACAAGGAAAATGTCTCCTGATTAGCTTATTGAAAGAAAAAGAAATAAAGAACAAAGATAAAAGGCATGAATGAGATTGGAAACATTTGCATCCAAGACAGGTGCAACTCACCCTTTATAGAGGAACCCACAAGTAAGCCATGCATTTCCTTGCTATCACTACACCCCTTGTCTGGACATCCCTTATCCACCTCATCCACTCACATGACTTGGATTCGACTTCTCCTGGAAACATCCCACATCTAGTGAGCATTAGCCCAATAATATGCCCTGTCACTTCTTCCAAACTTGGCTTGCAAATTTGTGTAATGTCTTTTAGCACTTGAGTGGGTAAAAGGGGTTTTATGCACATGTTTAATAAAATTGATGATTGAATGTGATTGAAATTGCTATGATCATTGTGACTTATGAGCCCATGGAGGGCATATTTGTTGATGTGCATGATCATACCCGATAGACAGGTACCATATTAGACAGGTACACATGGGGAGATGATTAGTTTGGACCTCCATGGGGCTGAGAGCCCACCAGATGGATGCTAAGAGCCCAACAAGGGGAAGAGACAGGTCAAATGGGTTTTCACCGGGGAAGAGGAGGAATTTCCACTAGAGGCAACTGAACATACCTGTACCCAAGGGGGTTGTTCCCTCTCCACTAGGACGTTGGCCTTGGAAGTCCCATGACATCACCCATGACTTATTATGACGTCATCCAATGATATGGGATTTTTGGGAGGCAGTTGTGGCATATTTGGCACATGTGGCAGCTTCCAGAGGCCCAAGGAGGGATAAATTTTTTCTCCAAGAGGCCCATGTTTCCCTAAAAAGTTCTAACGTCACCCTAAAAGGGAATGATGTCTTCACTTTTTCTTGATTAAGGTTTTAAATTATGACATTTAATGTAAAAACAATATTATTGTGTATTTTGGCCATGTCGGCCTTTTGATGACCCAAAATTAAATTAAGGTCATTGCTATTGTATAAATAGAGAGCTAAAACTCTCTTATTTTCATCATCTATCACTCACACTTGAGTGAGGTCTGAGATTTGTGCCCTCTTTAGGGTTTTTTTTGGCTGAAATTATTGATGCACACTTGTTGAAGGAGGCTTTTCTTAGCTATTTTCTGCATTTTCTCGGTGGAAAGTTTACAACTAGGGTTTGGCTTAATGAATTCTTGGTGAATGTAAGTGAATTTCTGCAATCCTTCTTTATTTGAATGGTTATGGTATCTTTTACTTGCATTTCAATGAAATTTGTTGGATTAAACCCTAGGAAATAAGCACATTTTGGTGTCCTTGTTTCAAGTCCCTACCAAGTTATGCTAGAAACCATTTTGTTTGTTGAAGATAAATGCTAGGGCCTTTCCATTGCAACACCCTACCATTCACTCTCCAAGATAGCCATGATTACTTTTCCTTTTGAGACAAAGAAAGAGGAAGACACACTACTGCCTAGGTTTACTACACCTTAGTGAGTCGTCTTCCCCTAGGGTTGATAGGTTGAAGCCTTGCCTTTGCAACACTTTAACCATCATATCCCTCTTGTCTTTTGTCCTATCACTATCATTTCATCCCTTCAACCTTTGCATCTATTTTGACTCCAATTTCCCTAATAACACACTGATCTAAGACCTTGTACTTGAGTGATTTTGATCACAAATTCCAAATAATCTTGAACAATTATTAACATCTTCTAGCCCTATCCCAGATTAACCTACTAACCCTAAAGCTACCATTATCCATTTGAGTTATATTTATACTTTGCAACATTTAAATCCTTTATTGAGCAATTGAAAGATTGGCTAGTCATTGTTTCTAATGAATGTTGGCATTTGACATTGATGATAAATCATTATTTCTCACTGTGAAGCTTCTTTAGCATTTATTGTGAAGTGATATATTGTAATCATTACTATTGTACATAATTGATTTGCTTCATCAATATTATTGGTCAATTTCTTTACATAAGAAATTCCTTGATTATATGAAGTACTAACCAACAAGTGATCTTGCACATATATAGTTTTCTTGTTGCTTTGTTCTGGGTAGGTACACTTTTGGTTATATTTATCTTTATTGGCTGATTAGTCGGACTTTCTGATCGGTGGTGACTTGTGAGGGGGGGAACTTTTACTTATCCATAAGCCTTTACCTTCTCAAAACCCCAAGTCACCGAGGACGTCTCCCTTGGGCCTACCACCCTAAATAGAAAGAGCTATCTTATTGAGGTGAGTCACAGTGGTAGGATAGTCTCAGTTTCGCTAGTTTGTTTTTCTTTCACCTATTCCTTACTTCCAAGTAAAAACTATGTGATAACAGTCCTCAATTGAAAGAATGTGGTGATGATGGTGATGTGCCTCCATTCAATGCTAGACTTAAAGTTCATGATTCAGGAGCATCTCATAATTTTATGCCAAAGGTAATCATGGATGAACTAGGTTTGGACATAACTAGACCTTACACAGGTATATTCTCTTTCGATTCAAGGAAGGTGAAGTGTTTAGGATTAATCAAGGACCTGGTTGTCTCCCTGTCTCAAATCCCATCAAATAATTTGGTCATGGATGTAGTGGTTGCTGACATCCCTCCCAAGTTTGGCATGTTGTTGTCAATGTCATGGGATGCCAAGTTGAAGGGAACTCTACATATGGGCATGTCCTATGAAACTATACTAGTTTTTGGCTAGGAAAGGAGACTGTACAAGGAAGTACTGTTGAAGTACATGGTAAGCAACATGAGAAAACCAAACAATCATCCTATTTATTCTATTAACACTGAGGTTGGTTCTTCAATTTTTTATAATGACCTGTGGTTTGAAGAAGAAGATCCAAAGATTAGTAAACTTCCTGTGAAAGATGAGGCAGATCATCAAGAAAGGAAAATTTCAGATCAACAAAATAATTAGGATGATGAAATGTGGAATATGAATTTCGATGGATCTGCTAGTAAAGAAGGAGTTGGAGCAGGTGTTTGGATAATTCCTCCTAAAATAGGTTCAAAGATTTTCTCTTACAAATTTGCTTTTGACTGTACAAATAATATGGTTGAGTATGAGGCATTGGTTTTGGGTTTGAACACATTGAAATATTTGAGGGAAAAGAGAATAGTTGTACATGGAGATTCTGATCTTGTCATAAATCAGGTTAAGGGCATCTATCAATCTAAACATCCTAGGTTGAGGGCATACATAATTACAGTTCTTTATCTACTTGAAAGTTTTACAGAATATAACTTCTCAGTGATTCCAAGAGGACAAAACTTGATTGCTGATGCATTAGCCACTTCAGCTTCTGTTTTCAAAATTCCTATATTTCCTAACAGAAAACACGAGATTGAAGTCAATAACAGAACAACAATACTCGATAACATCAAATATTGGAAGATTTTTGAGGATGCCAAACAGGTGGTAAGATTTCTCCAAATGACTGATGAGTTTGCCAACATAAATATTGATGATGAAAATTGTTGTGACCAGGAAGAAGATGAAACCATGTTTTCAAATGATGATTGTTTCCAAAATCAGATTGTTGGTAGAGACATTTTTCAACTCAAAAATAATATCATTCCCAAGGGCTTGGTTCCATTAGAAAATATTTTTGACAATAATGATGTGGCAAGGAACCCCAAAGTCACTGAAAATGGTGAATAAATAGAGGATTGTAACATTGGGACTCAGGAAAGTCCTAAAATCATCAAACTGTCCAAGACACTCAGTCCATAAATGAAGGAGAGATATATCATCTTAATGAAGGATTTTCCAGATGTTTTTGCTTGCAGCTATGAGGATTTGAAGGCTTATGAGACAAAATTTATTCAACATGTTATTCCAATAAAAGATGATAAAAAAACCATTTAAATAGAAATTGAGAAGGATTAATCCTTTACTGTTTCCATTAATTGAGAAAGAGGTAAGAAAGTTTTTTGATGCTAAGATTATAATATCTTTGAGATTCTCAAAATGGTTGGCTAACTTAGTTCATGTTAGGAAAAAAAGTGGCGAAATAAGGTTGTGTGTATATTTTCAAAATCTGAACAAGGTTTCCCTCAAAGACAACTATCCTCTTCCCAAGATGGACTATATTTTATAGAAAGTGGTTGAGTCACAGAAAATGTCAATGCTTGATGGCTTTTCTAGATACAACCAAATCATGGTGCATCCTAATGATCAAGAGAAGACAACCTTCACAACACCCTGGGGTACATTCATGCATGCCAAAATGCCTTTTGGGATTATGAATGTAGGGGCAACATTCCAAAGAGATATGGATATAGATTTCGCTGATGAAAAGGATAAGTACATTGCCATTTATTTAGATGATATTACTGTTTTTTCAGATTCTGATGATGAGCATTTAAAACATTTGAAAAGGGGTTTTTCAGAAATGTAGGAGGTTTGGAATTTCATTAAATCCCAAAAAATCCAACTTTGGAATGCAAGAGGGTAAACTACTTGGTCATATCATCTTAAAAGAAGGAATAAAGATAGATCCCGACAGGGTAGCTGCAATTCTGAAAATTGATACTCCTAGAAGAGAAAAGGAGGTACAATCCTTTCTTGGAAGAGTGAACTTTCTGAAGAGGTTTATCCCTAATCTGGAAGAAATCATAAAGTTCATTACCAACATGTTTAGGAAAGGTAGTGAGATAAAGTGGACTCCATAATCTAGGAAATCCTTTGAGGATATAAAGGTAGCATTGAACAAAGCACCAGTATTGGCTAGTCCAGACTATGCAAAGGATTTCATCTTATTCTCTTTTGCATCATAACACACCATTGATGATGTTTCGTTGCAGAAGAATGAACATAATTTTGAAAGGCCCATAGCCTATTACAACTAAACTTTGAGAGATTCCCCTTTGAATTATGACATCATGGAGAAGCATACATATGCATTGGTAAAAGCCCTTAAATAATTCAGAATTTACATTTTTCATTCTCATGTTGTTGCTTATGTGCCTAATAATGTTGTGAAAGATATCCTGACCCAGTTTGATCCTGAGGGAAGAAGATGCAAATCAATAAAAGTTTTGTTAGAGTATGATCTGGATATAAATCCTAAAAAGCTGATCAGAGGCCAGGGGCTTGACAAAATGATGACATAGTCAAATTATGATGTCTTGGGGGTAATTTTTATTGCAGATCTGTTAGAAAATTCAAGAGAAGAAATAGTGCCACAGGTATCCCAGAAGTTTCTTGAATATCCATGGTATGTTGACATTATCTATGCATTGATAAACTACAAGATCCTTCTAAACTAAGCAAAACAAAGGCTAGGTTCCTGAAATTAAAAGAAACAATTTTTTTTTTATTCTTGATGGTTCTTTGTATTGGAAGGATCTAGGGGGGATTTTGTTATGTTGTTTGATGAAAGATGAGGTATAAAAGGATATCAAAGAATTCCATAAGGGTGAATGTCGAGGGAACCATTATTGGAAAACCATAGTGCATAAGATACTAAGATAAGGGTTTTATTGGCCCAACATTTTCTCTGATGTATACAAGGAAGTGTCAATCTATCATGAATGTCAGATTTTTGATGGAAAAAGGAAATTGTTGCCCTTGTCTTTGAAACCAATTTCTATTGAAGCACCATTTAGGCAGTAGGGCCTTGATTTTATAGGAGAAATTCATCCAACATATTCGTCTCAACACAAATGGATATTCACAACAACAGACTATTTCACCAAATGGATTGAAGCAGTACCAACAAGGTAAGCTACTGATGTTGTCATTATCCAATTTCTGGAAAGTAACATTCTGTCTAGGTTTGTCTTCCCAGTGAAAATAATAACTGATAATGCAACATCATTCAAATCTAAGAGGATGGAAATGTTTTGCAGTGATTACAACATAACCCTTGGTCATTCCACAAACTATTACCTATAGGGTAATGGATTAGATGAGTCATCCAACAAGATTCTACCAAGAATTATCAAAAAAAATTTACATGAAAAAAAGAAGGCTTGACACAAATAACTCATATATGCACTGTGGGTTGATAGGATTAGTACCAAGAGGTCTATTGATACATCTCTTTTCCAGTTTTCCCTACCTCATTACGATCACCAATTATGAAATTGATGCAAGAACAAGAAGATGAATCAAATGATGTTCAAAGGAGGATTAATCAACTGATTCATGTACAACAAATGAGAGAAGAAGTGTACAACTACACACAATTGCATTAGGATAAAATGAATAAAGTGTTTGATAAACATACAAAGGTTTATTATTTCAAGGTAGATGATCTGGTGCTGAAATGGGATGCAAGAAATGAAGATAAAGGGAAGCATGAAAAGCTTTACTACCTTTCGATGGGACCATTCAGAATTGTTTCTTATCATGGAAGCAATGCATATTTGCTGCAAGAAATCAATGGAGATCTCATTGGTGGAGGGTCTGTGAATGACATGTTTCTCAAAAACTACTTTACTTAAATCATTTTGATATTTTCATCTCATTGTAAATAACCATTTTATTTTTCATATAGATCAATTGAAGTCGTCATTCAACAAAAATTGAAGCCTGAAGTGAAGGCCCTAATGTTCTATTKTTTTTTTTTTTGCTAGTGTGTGTCAAGTTTGTAAAAAGGTTTATCGGTTTATTTTATTTTTTTCTCTTTTTGAGTCAAAATAAAGTCCAATGGRTAAGGCACTTGGTCTGTTGTTCTTTGCTACCTCACAGGGAGGATAACATCCCTGTTGGAGCCAAATGTTAATATCATTATTTTTAGGCTAGAGTTAGAGGTTTGTCAAGACTTTGCAAAGTCATGCATTGGTCTTGGGAAGACCAATACATTCCTAATTGAGTCATTGAGTGTGTGTGTTTCCAAAGAGTTGTGTCTCATGAGATGTTTCAAGGTCTATGGGTCATTATTGCTATAAACCATCAAATGGCATGTCAAAAAGAGTCAATTCATAAGTCTAGGTGGAATGGTTTTTGTTGATGTCATGGGACATTATGACACATTATGAAAGA
>ML798266.1:86101-98256 GCA_009831015.1 Picea engelmannii | reverse complement strand
AGTTTAGATGAGGATTGTTGACATCACTTTCCAAGTATCAGAGGAGACAATGGCTGCTGCAACTGACATTTGAGTCCAGAGGGAGAAGTGGTTTACATGTATGCCTCTTCATCCAATTTTCTATATTGATTTCCTAAAACCCAAGTACAAAAAACAAAGGTTTGGTACCACTATTCCAAGAGAATGCATAATGGAGCATTATGAAAAGTTGTTAAGAGTGGTTCAATGATATTTCACTTGTGAGGGAAGATTTTATAGGGTATAAATTTATCACATAAGGATTTTGATGCATTTCACATGGAAGAACCCTTTAAATTTACCTTTCTACAGGTACAAAAGTTTAGGAAAAATGGAAGACAAGGTACAAGATGGGGTTGATCATCTTAAGACTAGTTTGTTTCATTTTTCTCTGGTAAAGTTGCTCGTGGTGGAAGAACTCAAGAAATCAAACAGATACTGGGACTCTTTCTTAACTTCAGATAACATTCCTTTATATCCCAAAGTAGATACCCCCTCTTCTGCTGAGAAAGTGGCTTCTAGAGATTCAAGAGGGAAGGAAAAATAGTCTGCATAACAGGGCATGGGTAAAGGAAAGGAAATTGATGATTCTTCACCTAGCTAGCCAGCTAAGAAAAAAGTTAGAAGGCTACATTTTGCTAATGAGGTGGAGGAAACACCAAAAGTGAGTATCCCAATCACAAGGTCAGTTGCTAAAAGATTACATGTACCTACCCCATAGACACAACCTATTGAACACTCAGCTCAAGAAATGGATGAAGATCAGGTGCAACCAAAATAAAAATACCAAGTAATCAAAGAGTTACATGATTAGCTTAAGGAAGTTAAACATGTCATAGCTCAGTCTTTTCATGATAATAGGGATATGAAGAGGAAATTGGCTAAGAGGGTTTCTGATATTCAAACTCCACAAGATGCATTAGGTTCAAAGAAGGAATCAGTCTCAAAGATTCTAGAAGGTTCTAAACAGAAGGAAATCATGCAAAGTCCTAAGATTGTGGATTTTATTAAACCTACACCCCCCTTAGCAAGATCCTCAGCTAGAAAGATAACCTATGATTACAAGATTGCAGAGGAAACACAAGCACAGGGATAGCCTGCATCAGTTGAGAATATTTATACTTCACCCGAAGAGGGTGAGAAAAATTTCAAATGGCTAAATAAGCAACTAAGGGAGGCTCAAGACCTAATAATTCAGCCGAGGGAAGAGAAAACAATATCAGAGCTGAAGTTTGAGAGGCACTTTAAGGAGTGTGGACCAGCCATAAAAAATGTTTGTGCAACTCTTACAAATGCCCAGTCAAAGATGAAAAGAAATGTACTCATGTTTAGGCAAGTGGGAAACTTGAAGAGACAAAATTTGTCATTAAGGAAGGTGAATAGGTATTTGAAACAAAGGATGAAAGTTGATGATGAAGCTACGGGTAAGTTGGACCTACTGGAAGAGGTGGATGAGATATAAATGGCATGTTTTTCACAATTTTGTTTTTTGATAAACCAAGGTTTAAAAATGTTTTGAGTTTTGGCTGGAAAATGGCATTGTAAAGAACTTTCATAGCGAGCTCACACTACACAACTGTTGAAAGTACACTGAATGTAAAATGACATTGGGAAATTATGGGTGAATGACATAGTGGTGATTTTTAGCCTTCATTAGGGTTGCAACAACCTCCTAAATGAATTTTACTGAAGAAATCCACCACACTATGTAAAGATTGCTACACAAATGCTATAGGTTGTAGTTACACATTGAATTACAACAAATCGCTATGCAAAGGTGACAGGGAGCCTTGTCAGTGCTCATATCAGTCCAATATTCGTCTCTAGTTGTCCATGATGACTCGCATAAGATTCGATCTTGAAAATATGCTGGAGAATCTCTTTTGTCAAAGAATATTGTATGTGTTAATATGGTCAAGGTGAATTTCCTATTTTTAGCAAGTAGTTAGAGTCTGTTTCCTTTTTTTATGTAATCAAATCCATAGTTATAGTATAGTAGAGAAGTTCAACTTCTGTAGCCTAAGAACATATTTTTCTTATATATATGATCTTTTTGAATGCGCAAAGGGTTGGCAGAGGCGCAAAGGATATTTTGTTTGATCATTGTACCGATTTTCTAAATTTGAATTAAATACTAGTGCAAAAGTTTTGAACTTTTCATAACAAAGATTCTAGTGGTGATGACTTGAAGTCTGTGTTCCTTTTCATGTATGTTCTTCTTGTTTCTTTATCTTTCATCAACAAATACTTATATGTTTAAATTGGAAATTAAATGGTCTGAAATTCATTTGAAAATGGTGCTTTAGATTCAAGCAATTTGAACATTGACATTTCTTCATAACTCATTAGAATTCATCTTTAATGGTGCTCTGAATTTTGTTATGTGTTTTTCTCTTTCTTACATTCTATAACAACAAATTAAAAAAAATGAAATATCATTACCTACCTATCCTTTTCTTCCTTGAGAGTTCAACCTACCAGTTACTGATTTCATTTTCTTTCAGAGTTAACTCCATTGCCCAACAATTTCGTTTCCTTCTTACCAAAAAACCTTAAAAATGCCTTCATATATTCAAAGATCTAGCCTTTTATCCTCAAAAGAAAACCTATCTTTTAGAGACCAAGTGACAAGAGAGATCACTCTTTGAACTGAAAGGGATAGTTTCAGTTATAAAGTGGTTATGTGGTTACGTTTGTGAGTTTCTTCCTCATCCTAGGAAATTTACATAGTGCTAACACCCCCCAATACCTATAAACCCCCCCATAACCCACTCAAACAACACAATACTTGCAATATATTGAACCTATTTTTCACAATTAAAAAAACCCCTTTATAAATGAACATGATAAGATATTGGTCAACAAGGTGAATCCCCCATGATCAATCCTACCCTAATTGTTCAAAGTGTGTGGATTCTTTCTTCTCATATCTTCATTTAAAGTGTGGGAATTCTTCCTTTCTTCTTGTCAACCCTACCATTTGTTCAAGGTTCATGAATTCTTCCTTCTTTTCTCTTTTTTTAAAATGTTGGGGTTATTCCTTCCTTCCTATGAACCCTAACCTTTGTTCAAAATGTGGGGATTCTTCCTTCATGTCTCATTATTCTCTTGGTCCCCAAGTAATAAGATATTTCATTTGGCTACTAATAAATTCTTTCCTGGGGAAATCTCTAATGTAACTACACTCACTCAAATGAATATGTTGAACATGGTGAAAAATGTACACCCAAATGATTTATCTATGGGAATCTCTATTCAATCCACCAACCAAGGATTTCCTTCAACAATGCTTCATCACCTAGTAAACATAAGAACCTTTGCTTTCCTTATGCGACAAGTATATAGTCACCTAATGCCTCCTTTCAACTTGACACATACAACTAGTATTCACAACATTTATTACACAACCATGTCCCTTACCTCTATTCAAGTGGACATACAACTTTCCACCCCTCATGTCCAAGTGTGCATGCAACGAGACTTGCCATGTCGTACCTGTAAATGGCTCATGCTCCATGTGGATAATTATTTCCAATACCTAAGAAAAGAGTTTAGGAACCTTAGGACTCTCCTAGGAGATCCTCATCATATCCCTCAAACTACAACTTATAAGTCTAATAACCATGAACCCTTTCGCACACCTTATGTGCCTCCTTCCCAAAGAGGAGGACGATCACACACATCCTCTCCTTTTGCAAGGTAGTTATCTTGACAAATTATCATACAAATTTTGACACATGTGCCCAACCCACTTCACCCAAGAATTAGTGTGTATACCACGAAATTGACACTCATTTATTTATTGAGTGTCAAGCTCTTCAAAAGAAGGACCTTAAGGAATCATGTTAATGCACTCATTCTTCTAAACAATAATTGTTACCTTTAACATATGACAAAAATCCCAACATGTAGTGTTATTGCTATAGGTTTGGTATCCACCATACAAATGATTGTATGGTTCATGAGAGGAAGGACTACACTAAGTCTACTTTGAGAAGCCCACAATCCCCTTCCTTGAGAGAAGTTGAGAAGATTCAATGTGACATTCTTCTTATTCCTAGTTGAGAGGTTCTTCCATTTCAGTGACTCAATTCTCCTCCTAATTTGTTGGACCTTGTTTGGGTTCTTCCCCCAATATAACCTTGAGCCTATGTTCCTTTATACTCTCCACCCTATTCTCCTTTCCTCATATTGGCCATAGATATGAAGCCTAGGTCTGTGACCTCAAAGACCCAATATTCCCTAACTTAGGTTTTGACTATGAAGGTTGGTTAGGAGCTAGGGTCACCTATATGCCTAGCTTTCATTTTATCCCTCATTCTCATGCTCCTTATCCCATGGATCCCTAATTTTCTAATAATGCATGAAAATATCAAACTTCTATACTTGCACCTATTCATGCCTCTTCTCTCTCTGAGATTGAGATTATTGCTTATAATATCGAGAGAAAGGTATCTATATTTGCAGATGACTTCCTTCCTCCCTATCTCCTTTTTATTCCTCTCAAGGAAATGGTCCCTTTATCTCTTTTGAATGATCTTCCCCATATCTTTATCAAGAGGTGGAATCCCTTCTCTTTTGATTTCTTCTAGTAAGGTCTATGTTGTTTGTACTCTCTCTTTGTATATACATTTTTTTTATATACTTGATCCCATGTTTTCATTTCCTTGACTTCAAAATTACATGATAGTGTTATATTCCTTGGTTGCGAGCTCAATTGTGTTGTTTTACTAGAGCCCCATGTTTATTGAAATGAACATTTAGCTTAGCCTCTCCCTTATTATGAGATATGGTTTTTATCCTTCTATTTTGATTTATGTAGATCTATGTATTCTCTTCCCTTAAGGGAATGGAAGTCACCTCTTACCTTCTTAGCTACTATGGGAAAGTCATGTTTACCTTCTTCTTGCATTAATATCATATCATATGCCCCTTTTCCCTTTGTGATTGAATTACTTGTGTAGGTTCCTATGTTCATATGTCATTGATGAAATATGAGACATCCATATCCACCATTGAACATGTGTCTTTCTAAGCTTCCCTCTAGAATTTATAATGCGTCTCAGAGATAACCAAGGTACTTCCCCCATTTTACCAAATTATGTGATTGTTAATTGTATGTGTTGTCATACCCATTACCTCTTGCTTATGGCTAATGATTTAGTGTCTTCAAGTTGATGGAAAAACTTTGTACTTTAAGTAATTTAATTTCTATATTCTCTCACTTGTTATATTACTTCCTATTTTTGGAGTCTATTTTTTATTTTACTACTAGTATCTAGGATCTTCATTCCTTATTGTTGTGGACTCCATGGTGTAGTCAAATTTTAATATTGATGGTTGACCTATCATTCACTTGTATCCAACTGATCTCTTGGTTCTGGTATTGTTGGATTCCCAATAGCCAACATAATCATATGTATATAATGTCATGCTTTCTACAAATAGTATTTATTATTCATAATGTTAACCTTCTTCATGATTTCATAGCTAGTTGTCATCATATATTAATGTTTTTGTTAGCTTAGTCTTTTATTTCATGCTTTAAATAACTATATTTTATTTCTTCTCATATCCTTGGCATTCTCAGCTTGCAGGGCTACATTTTAATCTTGTTTCCATGTGTATAGATTGATTGTTGTTAATGTTTAGAACCCAATAACCAAATAAACACCCAAATGACCCAATTCAATAGTACCATTCCATTATAGAGTAAAATATTGAATAAAAGAGATGCATATTCAAGGGGAAACCTCCTTTTACAAAACATAAATACACAAAAGAAGGTGACCTTTCAAGTGAATTTCCTTGATGTATATATAGGAGACAAAGATGGCTAGAAAACAATAACAATAAGCTGACATAGCTATAATTAATGTAATCATAATGAATGGAAGTTATGGTTAGGGGCTTAACATGCCCCTCCCCTTCAAACAAGTGTTTCCTCAACACTAATCAACTATGGATTCTTTTGTATGAACAACTCATCTTCTCAAGTCACATCTTCTATCGGTAGGTTCTTCCACTTGATGAGGTACTCCATAATTTCTTTGGTCCTTAGTTTCTTGATCCAGGTTTCAATACAAATTCAGGTTAAAAAATTATTTTCCCCTCTTAATTAAGCTCTAACAAAATAGTTTGAACTGGGATATTGTCACATATTACCTTCTTAAAAAAAGAAACATGGAAGGTCGAACGTATATGTGAATAAGGAGGTGACTCCAATATGTAATACCTATTTTCAATCCTTTCCAACACCTTATAGAGAACATAGTACTTGGATGCTAATTTATTTTCTTCTTTTGTTTCTTGAGGGACATCTATTTGTATGGTCCTTGTCTCATAAATAACCAATATCCCCACTACCCACCAACACCTTTGTTATGAGGAAAATCACTCTATGGCATGGGGTAAACCACAACAGATAGAAATGATTGCATAAATCAACTCTAATCTCAAGTATGCTATATAAATAAATATGATAACAAGACAATATAAATAGCCTACCTCGTCCAAACTTTCGATGAAGTCCACTATTGAGCACTTGACTCAAATAAATACACCTGTAACTTGTCCTCAAAAAACAATATACACAAGCATATGGTGATAATATATAAAGCTAGCACATATAATAGAATAATTCATAAATATTCATAACAGTTATGCCCATGGAATAATAGTTCAAATATTTGCAAGAAATTAATTAGACAAGAAAAGAGTATTTCTATTAAAATGTAATCAAAATAAGTGTATGAATGACAAACTTCTATGTCGGCACGTTCAGAACCAAGAAACTAAGTCCCTTCCAGTTGGGCCTCCACCACTTCAATCCTCCACCAAAGGAAATCTCATATAATAGAGACAATGAGGTTCTCAATTAAATAGGGAAGAGTTTGGGGGTTGAACAATGTGTTCAAACTTAAAAGGACAAAGGGATGCAGACTCACTATGAAATGAATAATTTATCCAGAGTAACTTTTCTCTCAAAGTTGAATTCTTCTCCTCTTCTCCACGGATTGGATAAGGCCCATTTATAACCTTCAAATGAAATTCAAGGCCTGAGTCAGAACGTTTCCAGTATATGGAAGGTCAAGGATCATGGATCCTGTGACGTGACATGGAAACCCGACACCATTTTTTGATTTTGAGCACAAAACCTGATGTACATGAGCTTTAATGGTGCAACCTACGTATACGCATGATGTGTAGCTTTTAGGGTGTTTATGTGTGGAAAAATATGTTTTTTAGCTTTGGGAATTGCAAAAGGGGACTTCAAGTCTGCATAGGGAAATGGAAAAGGCCTTCTAAGAAAGTTTGCATGAGGTGAGGTAAATATTGCTATAAAAATATTTCACCGACCGTTCACCAAGTTGATTTGAGTCAACATGTGTTGCCCCCACCCCAAATTGATACCGTGGAATTTGTTTCTATTTACCATATCTCCATTTTTGTAGGTTTTATGTCTTATAATGACCCTTCATTTTCATCAGGCATCGACATTGGTCCATCACCCTTCTGTTCACCCTAAACTATGCTATGGATGGAGTCTCACTCCATGTATACTATTTCCACTTATGTTGGCTCCACCTATGTTAGTTACCCCTCACTCACTTCAATTTTCCTTTCACTGTGATGTTTATCTGCTAAGTTGTTTCATCCTATTTTTTTCTACATATAAGTTTTCCTTAAATATTTAGAGAACCTCTTGTTGGTGCTATATGTGATCCTCCATTGCTTGAACCTTAGGTTTCCCTCTCAAGGGTGTTGTTGTTGATCGAGGATGATATCCATAAAGTGCCATAAATGGGGACATGTTGGATTAATTATTGAGGGAAGTGTTGTACCATTGTCATCCCAATGATAATCTCTTGACTCAATGTAATTGTTTGTCAAATGCAAAGAAATGGAGATGACCTTTTAAAAATTCATTCACAATATTAGTTTTCCCATCATATTGGGGGTGGTAAGAGGAGCTTTGATCTAGTTGAATAACAAAAAAAAAAACAAGTTATTCCAAAAATTGTTATTGAAAATTAGATCTTTGCCTTATCTAGGTGGACATCGGTGGTCACCCACCTATTCCACTATCTCAAAATAAAGTTTCCATCTTGGCATTTCTTCTATAGTTTTTCGGGTCCCAAACTTCCGAGGTTGTTTTGAGGCCCTAAACGATGTTTTTTTTGACATGGTAGAACCCAATAGATATTGAAGGCTTGTATTGGGTCACTTAGAATGTGTACTCCTCGACTAGACCTTTATGATGGGGTATCGAGGTGCCCCAAATGGATATTGTATGCAAAAGTTATTCCCTTGGGAAGTTTATGTATCAACTACCACCATTAGGGCCCACAAACCTTTTGGCGTTTCATCTTCTGGGGTTAGGGTTTTGGATGTTTAGGGTTTTCTCATTTATGATTTATGTTAAAAATCATTTGGAGTGTCATTGTAATCATCTTCTTGCAAATGTGCATAGCCGTCACATCTTTTTTTAGAGATAAGATACCACTATTATAGCGAGTTCATTTCACTTTGTTTTTTCTTTTACAGTCTTTGCATATTTCATTCTTTAATAAAAATTGAGTATTATTGTATCTCTGTGGTTCTGTATTATTTATGTGTTTCATTTCGTTCCCTCATAAATCTGGATCAATGGTATTGGAGCGATATGCTCTTTATCTGTTTCTTTGTGCATGTCCCCAACGAGGTCAAGGTATAAGGCATTGGGACTGAAACTGGTTGAGCCCTTGGAATATTTTCCTCACCGACCTCGATGGTCGCCCATGGAAGAGGAAAAGAGAGATGAGGGAGAAAGATATCCTATTAAGTTGTTCCTCGCGGAAGTCCCTATGCAACAAAGGAACAAGATGATGGATATTTTTAATTGTCGACAAAAACATATGCATTTTCATCAAGAGACCACTTTGGAGGCACCACCCCTTCAAGGTTCAAGTTAATTTTGATAGTCTTGTATTTTAATGTCAGATAGATGAGGATGTTGTGGAAGGTGGTTAAATTTACTATAAGGTTACTTATCTGTCGACAATTTTTCCAATAGGGAAAATATCACCTTTGTGCTTCTTAAGGGGGTCCCCTATGTCAAACATTGGTGGGAGACTTACTGTGAGCATAACTCCACAAAGGAGTTTGTAATATTTGGGGCCAAGCCCATTTGGGACTCTTTTATGGATGCAGTCAAGGATCAATATTGCCCTATTAGAAACTACGACAACCAATGCATGAAATGGACCACATTGCATTAGGAGAGGGACCAAATAGTGTCGAAGTTCACAAATACCTTCCATACCTTGTGCACCAAGCTAGGTATCATAGTTTATGAGTGACACCTAGTTATAAAATACCGTGGGGGTACACATAGGTATATCCAAACATAAATGAAGTGTTTGGACATCTCATCATTGGGAGTTGCATATTGATATGTTTTCAAAATCAAACCAAAATTTAAGTAGAGGAATAAGAAAGAGTTTGGACCTGTGAATGCATTACAACAAAAGTAGGGAAAAGACGACCCTAAAACACTAAACAAAGGACAAAATAAGTATGGACAACCTCAGGAAAACCAATGTAAGTCACAAACAAAGAAAGGTAATGGGAAAATGAAGAAAGACATTGGGAAATGGTGTGAGTTCCATAAAATTCCCTGACATAACATCGATGAATGTCGCTTGAAGCAATCATTAGTAGTCGAGTTGAAAGCCTCAGGGTCAGATCCAGAATCCAACTCTGATTTAGAGCCAGACAAGGGAAGTGGATCATTGATTTAGAACCCAGTGCCATAGTCACTACCACCAAGATCCATCTAAACAAAATAGAAGAGTCAGAGGAAAGTGATCGCATTTTTCACTTGTAGATGTAGGTGAAGGATGATCCACTATATTTTATTGTTGATAGCGGAAGACAAAAGAACCTCATTTCAGTAGAGGTCATAAAATAGTTGGAGTTGTTAAAAAAACAACATCCACAACCATACAACATTAGGTGGCTCAGTCAAATACAAGATCTTTGTGTCAGCCAATAATGTTTCCTTCCCTATGGAATTAAGACTTTCAAGGATGAGGTATTGTGTGATGTTGACCCACTTGAAGTTTGTGATGTTATTTTAGACCATCAATATATGTGGAAACATCATGTTGTATTTGAGTCTAGACCTCGTAGTGCCATTGTTACTATGAACAAACAATTGTACAGGATACCAGAGGTAGCTCCACCTACCACAATTTCTTTGGTCTCAACTAAGCAATGCAGGAAGGTAATATCCTATACTGGGAAATTTGTCCTCTTTGTTATTCTCTCTCAAAGTGAATGGAAGGTCATGGCTACATTGATGGAATTCACATAGGGATCCTCTATGCAACATAAACAAGTGGACAAAGTCGTGGAAGAATATACGTACATCTTCACCTCACCTACAAGGGTGCCTCTGTACTATCAGGTCAAGAATTCAATTGAGGTGACCCCTGAAATGCCTTTACCTAATAGGATAGTGTATCGACGTTCTCTCCTGGAAAATGAGGAAATTGAGTGCTATATTAAAGAGCTGCTCCAAAATGGGCACATGTGACCAAGATCCTAAACCCGCAGATGCCCAATCGTGCTTGTGTAGAAGAAAGATGGGACCTGTCAACTCTATATTGATTATAGATATTTGAACAAAATCACATTCTGGAATCGGTACCCAATTCCTCAAATTTTTGACCTTCTTGATCATCTCAAGGGGGGAAAGTACTTTAGTAATATTGATCTGAATTCTAGCTACCACCAAGTCCCCATAGATTAAACTGATGTATGGAAGATTTATTTCAAGTCTAAAGAAGGTCTTTTCGAATGGTTGGTCATTGATGCAGACCTATCAACCCTCGGACCGAGATCCACTCACAGGATCATTCTCTATCCCCTTGAGCCGAAGCGACTCCTTTCAATTTCCTGCTGGAATCTGCAATTTATCAATCCACAGGTCCTTTTCATAGCTCGCAATCTTGCATGTTTGCGAGTCGTGACTCCTGACTCTTCCTCTCCAATCTCGCGATACCTGAGATCATGAAATGGGTATAGCTCTTCTTTCGCCAGCACCGTCCATGCGTGACCATTGGTTGGGCTTTATGCAAGCTTCTCTCGCCACTCGACACTTCGTGATTTCAAAGGTTTAACTCTTGTGCTCTTGTCTCGAAAATCCCCGAGATGTGAAAAGTCAGCAGAGTGTTGACTCCTTCCAATATGTGACGTGTGTCCACCGGTCTAATAACCGAGCCCATTGTGTGGTTCTGCCACATGTCCCTTCCGTGCCTCGGCTCTCGACACTTTGTGACTTCTGATGTCGAAAACAACTCCTTTCAACCTTTGAACCCTCGAATGCATGAAATGCGATGGGTTTCCTGATCCAATGGTCCTCCCGCAACCTGGATCTAACGACTATCCTTGATCCTCAAGATTTTGCAACTTCATGACTTGGAGCACCCAACTCTTGGGCTCTCACCCTGTGAACCTCCGAGTTCGCGAGATCCCTAGATCTCTGCCGCCTATCCTCCTCTGATGGACGACTGTGATTTTCTCACGACTTCACTACTCGTGACTTCATGACTTTCGGGACAAAAGCCTCGACTCCCTGTCCACCAATATGCCGAAATGGTGAAATTTCGACATGTCGTCAACGCGGGTCCCATGATGGAACTTCTCGCCTTTTTGAGTTTTGGACTTCGCGACTTCATGAATCCGGATGCTGAGCTTTCGGCTCTTCAACCCACGAAACCTTGAATTGGTCAATGAAAGTTTGACCTTCATGTTGGTGAGAATGCCACTTGTCCACTCTTAGATGGACGGTCCTGATCCTCTTCGCGACTTTGCCACTCGCGAAGTCGAAGGGATTCCTCTTTTGAACCTCGATGTCTGAATCCCCGATAGAGAGGATCTCGTGACACGTGTCCTTCCAATCAGACGACTCATATTCTCTCGCTATTTTGGGACTTCACACCTCGTGACCTCCCGAGTCTTGATGCAAAGGTTTCGACCCTTCAATTCACAAAACCCCAAAATGAGATTTACGTGGGTGATCCAACGACCCTTGTTGGTTCAGATCCTACAGTCCGATTCTCCTGAGATTAAAATTAGAAAAAACACTCACC
>ML798266.1:75380-85692 GCA_009831015.1 Picea engelmannii | reverse complement strand
TACCTACTTACATTTACGAGTATAAATCCCTCTTAGTCCTTCAGACGAGAGCGAGACACTCAAGGTATGATTACAATCTACTAGTATGCCCTTTCTTAATTGTTTAATCTACATTTTTCATATTGAACTTCAAAATATTTCAAACAATTTATCATGTGCCAAAATGTGTTGGCGCTTGCCCCCATGCTCGCTTATTGTTGGCGATGCTCCTGCATCATACCCCCTCGCTTGAAAATATTCATGGGATCCTATCCATGAGCTCTCGCATGGTCTGTCCATGCTTCTGTATCTCTGCTTCATTTTCCCAGCTGACATCTTCAACTGGATGTCCCTTCCACTTGACTAAGTATTCAAAGTATTCCTTTCTCCTGGTCCTCTTGCTAACTCTTTTGTCGAGTATGCTTTCCATGTGTGGCTTCTCTGCAACTGGCATCTGTTTTGTCCACTGAACCTCTGGTTTTTCTTCAATTGTTCTTGCTTCCTCAACTTTGTAGGGTACAAATCTGAGACATTGAATATCAGAGAAATTCTGATCCCATTGGGTAATTCAATCTCATAAGCATTTGCCCCAAATTTCTTCAAGACCTTACATGGTCTGATATTCTTCATCTTTAGTTTGCTATATGTCCCCTTCGGGAACCTTTCTTTTCTCATATGTGCCATAATCAAATCACCAACCTCAAATTGAAGTTGTCTCCTGTGTCGATCTGCTCTGCGCTTATACTCCTGGTTCGAGTTCTGCAATCACTCCTTCACTTGGCTGTGAAGTTCCTTCATCGCTTCTGCGAAATCGTCTGCACTAGCACTCCTAGTTGCATTCTGTTCTGAATCCCTCAGTTCATATACTCCTCTTGGCTACATGCCATAAAAAATCTGGAATGGACTTTGTCCTGTGCTTCTGTTGATTGAATCGTTATAAGAAAATTCCGCATGTGGTAGAATATTGTCCCACTGACTGTGATGTTCTGTCACCAAGCTCCTCAGCAAGTCTCCCAAACTTATGTTAACAACTTCTGTCTGTCCATCCTTCTAAGGATGATAAGATGAACTGAACGATAAGTTTGTTCCCAAATTTTTCCATAAGGTCCTCCAAAAGTGTCCCACGAACTTGGTGTCTCGATCCGAAACTATGCTCCTTGGTAAGCCGTGAAGTTGAATGACGTCTTTGAAAAACAGATTCACAATGTGAGTTGCGTCACTGGTTTTCTGACATGGTATGAAGTGTTCCATATTATAAAATCTATCCACCACCACAAAGATCGAGTCAAACCCTCTTTGTGTTCTCGGCAGCCCCAATATGAAGTCCATGCTAACTGCATCCCATGACCTGTTAGGTATGGGCAATGGTTGATAAAAGACTGCATTTTGCCTCTTCCCTTTTGAATGCTAACAAATTCTGCATCTGTCCATGAATATTTTGGTGTCTGCTCTCATTCCTGGCCAAAAATATGATTCGTTTAACTTTGAGAACGTCTTGTCATGACCAAAATGTCCGTCTAATCCTCCACTATGTTTCTCCTTCAACAAATTCTCCCTCATGGAACATTTTTGAATATAAAGTTGATTACCCTTAAACAATAATCCTTCCTAGATCATGTATTTTGTCCATTGACCTCTGTCCCTGAGAATTGGATTCTTGGTTGCTTCATACACCTCCTTAAAATCTGGATCATCTCTGTACATGTCCCTGAGATCATCAAAATCCAGTGTTTTGACTCTGAACTCCTGCAACAACAAACATTTCCTTCTCAAAGAATCAACAACTTTGTTAGCAGTTCCATAAATATTCTTAATTACAAAAGTAAAGTTTTGCATGTATTCAACCCATTTAACATGTCTTTGATTCAACTTCTCCTGTTGAGTCACAAATTGCAAAACATGATTGTCACTGTATAAGACAAACTCCTTCGGGATTAAGTAATGTCTTCATTTCTTCAATGCCTGAATAATAGCATAGAACTCCTTGTCATACATGGAGTATTTCACTTTCACTTCATTCAACTTCTCGCTGAAGTATGCTATTGGCCTATCTTCTTGGCTCAAGACTTCCCCAATTGCAAATCCACTTGCATCACATTTTACTTGAAATGTCTTTTTGAAATCTGGTAACACCAAAATTGGTTGTTCCGTGATTTTCCTTTTCAACAAATTAAAACTTTTCTCAGCCTCTTCTGTCCAGTGAAAAGACTTGTGTCTCTTCTTCACTGTGTCCGTCATCAGTGCACTAATTCCACTAAAATTCCTGATGAATTTCCGGTAGAAACTAGCCAATCCATGAAAACTTCTAGCCTCAAATATATTCTTTGGTGATGGCCAATTCTTAATTACCTCCACTTTATCTGGATCCATCCTCAACTTATCTGCAGAAATAACAAACCCCAAATAATTGAGTTATGTCTTCATGAATCAAGATTTCTTCATATTTATTAGCAACTTCTCTTCCTGTAATCTCTTCATCACTGTAGCCAAATGTTTCAGATGCTCTGCCTCTCTTTTACTGAAAATCAGTATGTCATCAAGATACACAATGACAAATTTTTCGATGAAATCCTTCAGGACTTTGTTCATCAACCTCATGAAGGTACTTGGTGCGTTTGTTAAGCCAAATGGCATAACAAGCCATTCATACAACCCTTCATTAGTCTTGAAGGCTGTCTTCCATTCATCTCCTTCTCTCATACAAATCTGGTGATATCCACTTTTCAAATCAATCTTTTAAAAAAATTTGGTCCCACTCAAGCAATCCATCAAATCATCCATCCTTGGCAATGTAAATTTGTACCTGATGGTTATCTTGTTGATCGCTCTCGAGTCAGTACACATCCTCTAGCCTCCATATTTCTTCGGACTGAGTATTTTCGGAACAACACATGGAATCAAGCTTTCTCTAACCAACCCTTTGTCCATTAAGTCCTGGACCTGTCTTTTGACTTCTTTATTCTCCTGCGACGTCAATCTGTACGCTGCTTTATTTGGAAAACTAGCTCCAGGTATGAGATCAATGTGATGACTTACACTTCTGATCGGTGGCAACGAACGAGGTAGTTCGTCCACTACTATGTCAACAAACTCTTCCAACAGTTTCTGAACATCTTACGGTAAATCATCTACCCTTGTACTGGTTAAAAAAATCTTAGGCTTCTCGACCACAATGAATTGTGGTTCCTCCTTCTTCTTAAACTCTGTAAGAAGTTCCTTTCCACTCATGAAAAGTACAACGTTGCTTACTTCAGGTTTCACCTCCTTATCTTTGATTGGAAGCAACATGTGAGTTCTCCCATTCTTCTCTAGGGTGTATGTGTTCTTCCTCCCATCATGAATTACATTTCTGTCATATTGCCACGGTCTACCTAGCAATAGATGACAAACATCCATGGGAATGACATCATAGAGTATTTCATCTTTATACCCTCCTATTTTAAATTCAACTAAACATTGTTTAGTGACATTTACCTGATGTCCTTTTTGTATCCATGAAACTCTGTATGGACTTGGATGTTCAATAGTCTCCAACTCCATCTTTTCTACCATCTCTGTAGAAACGAGATTGTCTGTGATACCACTATCCACGATGACTTTGCATACCCTATCTTTGGTCTTTCAAGAAGTCCAAAAAAGACTGTTCCTTTG
This sequence comes from Picea engelmannii, assembly GCA_009831015.1. NCBI lineage: Eukaryota > Viridiplantae > Streptophyta > Pinopsida > Pinales > Pinaceae > Picea > Picea engelmannii. Next base: position 82,062 of record ML798266.1, on the reverse strand, counting down.
CACCGAACTCTCTACCTCCTTCTCTGGCATTAAGAGAACTTTTCACATCATCAACGATCTTCCGCTTTCAACATTTTATGCCTCAACATTCCTTCTTTGTGCTTCGGCAATGTGAGTCTCACCACATTCTTTCTTCTTATCTGGACACTCATAAGATTTATGTCCGACCTTTCCACATGTGAAGCATTTCACCACTCCACCTCTTCCTTTTCCTCTACCTATAGTACGAGGAAAAATGTTTCCATCAACATACTGACCTCTCTGTTCGGTATGTTGCCCTCTCTGTAAACTTCCACCTCTCTCAATTTGAGTCTGAGGTTTCTTCCACTCCTCCTTGGGTTTCTGATTTCTATCCTGGGAAACTGATTTGCCTCTGGGCTGACTTCTGCCTCGGCCTCTTTGACCTTGTTTTCGGCTCAACTTCTCTTCAGCCTTCAGAGCCATCTGATAAGCATCTTCCACCGTTAGGATGGTCATCATGCTCATCTCATCCTGAATGTCGTATCTCAGATCATTCATATATTTGGAAAATTTTTCATCATCACTTTCACGATGACCTGCTTTGATGTTCAACCTATAGAATTCTTCAGTGTACTCTTTCATTGACTTCAGTTTCTGTCTCAAATTATGCATTCTCCGAAACAGAGTAATTTGGTAATCCCTGGGAATGAATTTTTCCTTCATCGTCGAAATCATCCTATCCCAACTCTTGATTTTTTGCTTGCCTTTGCAGTGTCTGTCGGCTTGTAGCTCATCCCACCACAATGATGCATGTCCTTTCAGCCTTGTGACAACATGTTTGACCTTTTTGTCTTCCTTGACATCTTCATAGTCAAAATATGTGTCCAGAGCTCTAATCCAGTCTAGAAGCTCTTCAACATCTAGGTTTCCCTCATATATTGGAATGTCCATTTTTTCCTTAGCACTTATTCTTGCAACAACCCTAATCAGGAATTCATTTGCTGCATCTTCTGCTACAACTTCTTCTCCTTCATGTCCAGCTTCATCTTCACTTTCAGATTCACAGACATCTCCAACACCAACTGTGTGCCTCTGTGCTGTCTCCATGTCCACGAGTCTGGCGCGTATGTCACGCATCTCTCTTTCCATGGCTGGATTTGGCACCTGCTTACTTCTTCCTCTTGGCATTTTCCTCTCCTCTGGTAGATCGGGTATTTGTCTATCTCTTATTCTCAGTGGCATGGATGAGATTTCTTTCTCGCTTTCCCTGTCTGAAGTATACAAATAGAGTCAAGATCTAATACCAAAACTGACGCAAACCTATCGGCCCTCAGATCGATATCCGCTCATAGGATCGTTCTCTATCCCCTTGAGCTGAAGCAACTCCTTTCGATTTCCTGCTGGAATCTGCAATTTATCGATCCACAAGTCCTTTTCGCAACTCACAATCTCGCGGGTTCACGAGTCGTGACTCCTGACTCTTCCTCTCCAATCTCGTGATACCCGAGATCATGAAATGGGTATAGCTCTTCTTTCATCAGTGCCCTCTGCGCGTGACCATTGGCTAGGCTTCACGCAAGCTCCTCTCGCCACTCAGCACTTCGTGAGTTCAAAGGTTGACTCTTGTGCTCTTGTCTCGTGAATCCCCGAGATGCGAAAAGTCAGCAGAGTGTTGACTCCTTCCAATATGTGACGTGTGTCCATCGGTCTAATTCTCGGGCCCACTGTGTGTTTCTGCCACATATCCCTTCTGTGCCTTGGCTCTCGACACTTTGTGATTTTTGATGTCGAAAACAACTCCTTTCGACCTCCAAACCCCTGAATGCACGAAATGCGATGGGGTTCCTGATCCAATGGTCCTCCCATGACCTAGATCCGATGGCTATCCTCGCTCCTCACGATTTCACAACTTGGAGTGCCCAATGCTTGGGCTCTCACCCTGTGAACCTCCGAGTTCGTGAGATCCCTAGATCTCTGCCACCTGTCCTCCTCTGATGGACGGATGCGATTCTCTCGCGACTTCGCTACTCGCGACTTCTGGACTTTCAGGACAAAAGCCTTGACTCCCTATCCACTGATATGCCGAAATGGTGAAATTATGACACCTTGTCAACACGGGTCCCACGATGAAGCTTCCCGCCTTTTTGAGTTTTGGACTTCGTGAAGCCGGATGCTGAGCTTTCGGCTCTTCAACCCATGAAACCTCGAATTGGTCAATGAAATTATGACCTCCATGTTGGCAAGCATGGCACTTGTCCACTCTCAGATGGATGGTCCTGATCCTCTTCGCAACTTCGCCACTTGCGAAGTTGAAGGGCTTCCTCTTTTGAACCCTGATGTCTGAATCCCTGATATAGAGGATCTCGTGACACGTGTCCTTCCAATCGGATGACTCAGATTCTCTCACTATTTCGGAACTTCGCACCTCGCGAACTCGCGAGTCTTGATGAAAAGGTTTTGACCCTTCAACTCATGAAATCCCGAAATGAGATTTATGTAGGTGATCCAATGACTCTTGTTGGTTCAGATCCTACGGTCTGATTCTTCTGAGATTGCACTTAGAAAAAACACTTACCATAACCTTCTTGCTCCTCTGCACGATCAGATGGTTCTCGAGACTTTACGAATTCCCCTCAGAGAATTCTGACCGTCCAATCCCTCCTTGACGATTCTTGCGAAATGAGCAAAATGTTCCTTCACGAAAATTATCCACCAGCAAACAATGTCATTGCGCTTTCGTCCAACACTTCAAGGCACTAGCCCTCTTGATATTTTCTTCAACAACTTCGAATATCCTATCCCTCCTGAGCTTGATTAAAAAATCCTCAAGTCCTTTGGGGAAAATTCCTGCACGCACTCCTTGCGACAATTCTTCAAATACTTCCAAGTATTTGAACCTCTCTGACTCTGTGCATTCCCTGTGACAATAGTCTTTCAACAATTTCGCTCAGGTTGCAAACAATGAGACTTCACTCGGCCTGTGCACTCCTTGCATGGCTCTTGTGCTTAACTTGCACTTCCATGAGAATGAGAACAATGTTATCTCTCTTGAGCTTGCAGAGATGAACTCTAACTTCTGTCAATGCACAACTTGTGGACAATTTCACTGCACTCCTTGCAGGAAAACTCTTGATTAGACAGAGAAACAATTGAAACTCATTCCTTACTCTCCCTCTCTTCAAATTTCAGACATTAAATGTGAAATCATACATTCACGCATCAAAGCAAATGCATAACAGAGAGTAACCAATCATGAGCATAACATTCAATCATGCATACACAGAAAGTATTACGACGCCATGATTTTGAATCAAGCTTCATATATTAATCTCAGAACTTCTGTACATGGGTTCTTCTACACAGTTTTCTACTTCTTCTTCTCTATGCTCTCTTGATTGATAATGCTGCTAATGTTACAATGATACAAGTGAGGGTGTCTATATCCGTTTTCCCTCCGACTCCTAAAACTATCTAATATAAGAATTCAAAGCTACCTACTTACATTTACTAGCATAAATGCCTCTTAGTCCTTCAGATGAGAGAAGGACGCTCAAGGTCTGATTACAATCTACTAGTACTCCCTTTCTTAATTGTTTCATCTACATTTGGCGTATCGAACTTCAAAATATTTCAAACAATTTATCATGTGCCAAAATGCATTGGCGCTTTCCCCCACGCTCGCTTGTTGTTGGCGATGCTCCTGCATCAGTCATGCCCTTTTTCTTGACGAATCCCCAACAACTTTCATGAGGTTGATGGATGACATCTTGCGGCCCTTCACCAATTCCTTCGTGGTTGTATATTTGGAAGACATCCTCATCTTCAACAAGAGTTGGGTAGAACACTTACATCACATTCAACAGGTCCTCCACACTCTACGGCAACACAAGCTATATCCTAACCTAGAGAAATTCTCCTTTGGCATGAACAAGGTCTAATACCTCAGATACATTGTAGATGAGAATGGGGTTCATGTCTATCCAGCCAATATCCAAGTCATTAGTGACTATCCAGCCTCAACAACACTCACAGAGGTTAAGATATTTTTAGGCCTTGCCAACTTCTATCACAAATTCATATTGGGGTCCTCCCATATCGCATGGGCTCTCAGCCAAGTGACTATGGGTGGTTGCAAAGCCAAATTTTTGTGGGGTGGGTCACAGTAGAAATCCTTTGATGATATGAAACATCAATTAAGCTCATCCCTGGTGCTCTCCTTACCCAATTTACAACAACCATTTGAGATTGAGACAAATGCTTCTGATTATGGTGTTGGTGTTGTTCTCACTTAGCACACTCATCCAATGGTCTATCATAGTGAGACACTCTCATATGTTGTCCGTAAGTATCCCACCTATGACAAAGAAATGTATTCCATCGTACAATCCTTCCACCAATGGAAGCATTACATTCTAGAGAAGGAGACAATCATCCATATGGATCACAATCCCCTACAATTTATTCAGATGCAAGGAAAATTGCAGAATGATAGCCATCCAAAGTAGTCCACATAATTGCAATAGTGTCACCTCAACATCAAGTATAAGAAATTGAACAACAATTGAACTCAAGTATAGTTTCATTGATTGCCTCAATCGACCTCCAGTTTCAACACTAACCACAATGCTTGACTCTTGTAGGAATGAGAAATTTGGGTGGTCCCAACTCTATGACAATGATTCTGACTTCGCTACAACTTACCAGATGTTGGGAATAGGCACGATCATTGCTAATTTTTATCTTTAGGATGAACTGTTATGCCATGTAGGTCATCTATGTTAGGGTCCTAACCCACACATAGGTAGAATAATATATGTGGATGTAATAAAGGTCAATATTAATAAGGCCTTTCAATAAAATAGAATAAGGTAGATGTAAGAATACCTAATAGAAGCTTCCGCTTCTAGAAGGATCTTCCTCTAGATGCTTCTTTTTAGTATAAATGGGAGTCGAGGGTATGAGAACCCTATCTTGGATATTATTGTAATAGAGCTCTGCTCAACTGGAGGTTGCCCCCTTGAAGAGGCCCGTGAACATTGCTTTCAGATTCAAAGTGTTATTTCTGTTGTTATTCTTATATCATTTCAGTGTTATTGTGGTGAATGTTCTGGTTATATTGCTGTTATTCTGCCATTACTAACACTTTATTTCAGTTCTGCATACATTTTATATCTGGTATATTACAAGTGGTATCAAAGCACTTTCCTCGGTAGAAAGTGTGGGTTAATTTTTTTTCAGGGTAGAGACGCATTTCAGCATCTTTAAGCCACAAAGATCTATCGTTACATGCATAAACCCGTGGTTGAGGGATTCATACATGTAGGAAATACAAGTGGTACTTAAGCGCATATATGTTGGCCACCCTTGTAACCCTTGTTGGTACCCCTTCGAGTGGTAGTGCATCAGACAACACCTATGTACGGATCGACCTAGATTATTGGAAGCCCTCTTTAGATAAACTGATCGACCACCTGACTTCTCTAGCTTCACTGAAAACAACACTCGAGAAGATACTCTCTAGTACCTGGGTAGTCGGGTAGTACGGCTAAGGGTACGGTCTATCCTCCTTAGTTAGTGCCCTGAGATATTGGGACGAGTACTACTGTTGGACCCCGCACATATATCAGAGAGATATAGCACAGGGAAAACCCTTGTCTGTAGAAACCTTGAATACCTAACCCTTGTCTGGAATTTGTTTCACCATTATTTGAGACCTATTCCATTGGATTCATCTTCTTTCCCTTATCACATTCATCCATATCATTTTTTTGGCCAAAATTTTTACCCTGCCCGCCCCTTTTCAGTTTCCTCATCCTCATGGCCCATACTCGTAGCCAAGACTTGGAAGCTCTCTTCAACACCTTGCAATCTGGTCTCATTGAGATCCAACAAGAAGTGAAACAACTAAGTGTCAATGTTGTCGCCACCAATACAACCATGCAGTCCTCAATGGGGGAAATCAAACATGACCTCACCACCTAGTTTGAATCAGTCTTTATGACACTTTGCACCAAAATACATATCCCTATAGATAACCCTTCCTCTTCCTCACCTCCACATACTGAAGGTGACCATTCCTCTCATTCCTATACATTGCAGAACCATCACTTTCAATGTGACCTACGCCTTCCGTGGGTGGATGTCACCAAATTTGATAGCTCAGACCCCACTGGTTGGGTAACCCAAATGGAACATTACAGACGACTTGGCCAAACTCTGGTATGGTGTTCTCCATCTAGATCAAGAACGTTGGCAATGGTGGCAATGGAGAAAAACATCTCGTTAAGGGTATATTGCTTGAACACACTTTGTCGCAGAGCTTTATGAACGCTTTGACACTGACACCAACCATTTGGGTCGTTTGACAAATATGAAACAATTAGGAACAATGGAAAAATTTATAGCTTCCTTTGAGCACCTGGTTTTTAGAACAGAGGGCATGTCTGATGCCTTTTTTCGAGAGTGTTTTATCAGTGGCCTCAAGGATGAAATTCGGGCCCATGTCCTCATGGCTCAGCCTGAGAGTTGGGTGGAGGCTACCAAAAGAGCTAAAGAAGCACAACAAGTTGTATCTTCTCAAAACCACAAACCCTCCTTTATCCCTCGCCCTAAGCCAATAAATTCCACTACTCCCTTTGCTCCACTAAAGATCCAAAAATTGACTAGGGATGAAATGGATGAACGCCAAGTCAAAGGCCTTTGTTATAACTGTGATGAAAAA
>ML798266.1:51652-69054 GCA_009831015.1 Picea engelmannii | reverse complement strand
CTTTTGTATTCGACCCTTTTCCAACCAACCAAAATATAGACACTATGCCCAGCCAACCAAATAGTGCGTGGGCACTTCAAAATACCACCCAAAACATGAAATTCACCTCCCAAAACATGAAATCCGCCTTTCAGAGAGAAATATCGTTTTAGCCAGTTTTTCAACGGTTATAGTTATGAAAGGAGAACCGTGGATCTAACTCTAAATCAATATTTTTTGAAGAAAAAGCTCTAAGATAGTAAATAAAATAATCAATATTCTTTGAAGAAAAACCTCTTAGATAGTAAATAAAATAATAAGGAACAAATAATTCCTCATCCACTCAAATAAAATACAGAGAAACCAACAAACTATAATAAACCACAATGGCTAGTTAAATCAGTAAATTACTCAACAACACATAGAAGGAAAACATAACACATTGAGGCATAATTTTTATACTAGAATCCAAATGGGAAAACCAATTTGGAATGAGGATCATTATTCTCCTTAATCTATAGTACAATGCCTCTCCTCCGTGGCCAAAAGACTATTTGAGAATGAGAGTGAGGGAAGAAATAAGAAGAGCTAGGACAATGCCTCTTCTCCGTGGTCAAAAGACTATTTGAGAATGAGAGTGAGGGAAGAAATAAGAAGAGCTAGGAGGTAAGGGAAGACCAACTTCCCATTCCTTAGCCTTTGTCATATTCTTTTTCTTCTTTTTTTTATTTTTTATTTTCAATTTTTATCTCACACATTCATTCGTCTTATTCAACTTACATTTGCATTGTTTTACATAACTTGCATAACCTTAGTTAATTGTCATGTTGTCTTGTTAGTACTGAGTCTTATCCATTCACCTCCGGTTGAGAGGATTTTTGGTCTCCAAAAGCTCAAGGAAACCAATTTTGATGTGTTGTTTGCTTCTATGGAACGTTGACTTCTTGCTACAACTCTAACTCTAGCTCGTGGCTCGTGGCTCTGGTTCTCACTAGCTTATTCCCGCAATGAAAAAATCTTCTCAGTGACTCTCAACTTTGAGCAATCTCCAGATACAAACTCTAGGCCCAACATCCATTCCCATCTTCCTCTGTGCCTTGGAGGCGATTCATCTTAGTAGTCATGAAGTTAAGTCGAATGTTGGTCTTCTTGTGAGCATGCTGCCATCACATATGAGTCCTATGAAAGTAAGTGTGGCCACTTTCTTTAGCTAGAATCAATTGCTTCCTAGCATGGAAACAACTCTCAAGTGCCTACACATGCTTCCAAGCACACCATGGAGTTCTCAATAACCTTTGCGCACCAATCTCTAGCACAACTCCATGACGGGGTTCTTCAAATGCAATACATGAAACAAGAAATGGGTTTTGGCTACTCTCAGCATCAACCTATTGTCATTCTTATTTTCTTTGTTGCTATCTCCCCTTGGACAACTTCTGTCACTTAGATCGGAGATGCAAACAATTCTTCATCTTCTTCAATCTTCACTCTTCACACCCTTCTCCTAGTTGTGCAGTTTCTAGGGTGAAGCTCTGGTTGAAGTCGCCAACACTTTGCTTCACACTGACCAATCAAAGTGCAGTGGTGGAAAAATTTCTTCTTGCTGCTACAAGGACTTCTAGGCATAATCCTCTCCATGTGCTTCTGTGTTTGTTGTTGAATTGGAAAAACCTTCTTTCCATTCCTCCTCTTGAAGAAATATTTCATGCTTCTCCTAGCAATATGCTTCAAGATGGTCTTTATTTCCACAATGTGAGCATGTATCTTCATACCAACAATTGTTTATGGTATGGTCTCCCTTCTTGTAGCAATGGAAAACAAGAAATGTCTTGTTTTGCTTAGACCCTGTGATGTCTCGTTCCCAAGACTAGGCCAACATGGAGTGACTTAGTAGTCTATGTGTTCCCATAGACTATAGTCAGGCACAAACATGGAACAAAATGGAGAAATAAGGGTGAATTGATGGCTAAATGATGAATTAAGCCAAAAACTTAGGAAAAGTCACTTAAGCCTAAGTTAACGAAGAATTAGAATGAAAAGGTGCTAAAGGGGGGCTTAATTAATTAATTATTCACCTTAGGAGGAAAAACGCCTAGCTTAAGTAAGGTCAATGGTGAATTAGGTTGGGAATGGTATAAAGGGAGGAATTTGACCTAATTCCTCATTATGCATTGTTATGATTTGATGTTGAGAGTTCCTAGAGGAGGAGAGGATTCGACTTTACTGTTTTGTGAATTTCTGGAGGAAACCACCATCATTGATCGGTTTCGGTGTTGAGAGACACACCCTATCCCATCGGAGATACCATACAGGTATTTCATCATGACATTCAAGAGCATCCAGTTACAGGGGGCGCAACTCAACCAGTGAGGGCACAAGTCAGATTGAGGGTTTGTGGAGCTGCACGAGGACAAAGCTCTGATTACATTTTCCTTCTGACCCAGTTGAGATCCAACTAGGGTGCTTAGATTGAGCTACTTCCCATTAGATTTCGACAGTGGAATCATTCAGATCACACCATCCATCCATTTAGGGCGCAACTCTTCCGGATAGACATTTGGGGTTGCATATAGAGTATCCGAGCAGATTCGAGGAAACCCTTCTGACCCAGTTCCGCATTTGGTGAGACGATTGTTTTGAGCCCTATAGCAACAGATTATGTTGGTGGAATCCTTTGGGGCGCATCCAGTGTCCCAGGAGGTGCGCAAACCCCCTAGGGGTCCAGATCCAGTGCCTAAGAGACCAAATCTGAGATCCGACACTCATCCATTTCAGTCTAGAGGCCATGGAGCTTCTATTTGAGTAGTTTCCAGCGCATTCCGATGGTCTATTCTTCTGGACGATTTTTCCAGCTGGTAGTGGTTACCGTACTTCTCTGGAATCACATATTTTTGTCGATCTATCCGTGCATGCATCAGATCTTCTATCATCTTCTGATCACGGGTATTTTGATGTTATTTGCTTGTATTCCAGTGACGATCCATGAGATGTAGCTGATGATTATATTCTATATTTCTAGTATGCTATTGTATTTCCATGCTTAAGTCGTATAATACATGTTATTGAGCAGTTGATGTTCTTTACTTCCACATGCATCCTTTATATGTTGTTTAAACTATAAATACACAACATGCACATGCAATAACCCACATGCACATGCAATAACCATCAAGATCTCAAACACACAATTGAAATGCAACCAGAACCCCCCAGTGTATCAGATATGCGAGACAAAATATTAGATTAGTAGCAAATATCTTGATCAGTGGGATCAAGGATATTTTAGTGGTATCAGAGCTTTAGTCCTGCCAGCCTATGACTAAAGTTGATGAGTTCAACGGGTGACACAGAAGGCATAGAGGATGTGGGGAGACAGATATGAGCGACCATAGGGAAGTGGTAAGGCTCCCATGGAACTAGAGGAAACCTTCATGTAGGTTATCAGTGATATGATAGCTAGTCAGCAGACTATGTTTCATTCCTTGGCTTAGGTGGCCGAGAGATTGGCTATGGTGGACATTCCGGGCACAAAATCCCCACATGTAGCATAGGGGAACTCAGGGGCATGCAGTAGACCCCAGTCACCCACTTGCACATACACATCTTCGAGTAGAATTCCCAGACCATGGTTCCCTAGTTTTCAGAGGGCATCACCAGTAGTAGCACAATAGCCGTTAGCACACAGGCTGCCCACTCAGGCGAAAGACATTGCAGAGTACAAGAGGGAGTATGCAATGTTGGGTTGTGACTTCCATCATGACATGACATTGGTCGAGTACTGTGGACTTAGGGGCATGGACCATCCCAGAGAACCTCAAAGAGGAGGACAACAAAAACAACATGGGCAGAACATAGATTTCATCTGGAAAGTTGGTAAACTCACCATACCTTCTTTTGATGGATCGTCCAAATGCACTACCAGAGTTGGGGTACAAAATCTAGACATGTACTACAAGCTCAACCAGATGACCGAGATGGAGGCTAGTGATTCTTTCACATTTGAGGGACAGTTGGATGGACATGATGATAGCGCATGTCCTTCATCTTCCCCGTCAGGCAATGTTGAGGATTCAATACTTCAACATAGTGGTGACACTTGTGAGGATTCATATGTGTTGGCACTTAGACATGATGAGATTAGGAGGTTGGATGACCTACCTATAGGTGTAGACATGGCTTCCAAGAAGTCATGTATGGAGGATGATGAGCTTCCTATGATGAGCAAGCCACATTTTTCATCTTCTCAGTCACATATGCTAGCCACGACACATGAGGATATCAGTGGCATTCTTGATATGGTAGAGGAGCCTTGTGTGGGGATTGTACACAAGGGCCATATGGATCTGCAGACCTAGGAGGAGAGGTATGGCTTGGAGATAGTTGACCTTACACATACCCATCAGTATGAGGAGAGTGAGTCACCACTCTTGGAGATTCCATTTATGGACCAAGTTGTGGAGACCTACAACTTGTTGGGACACTTACTCCTAGGATCTATCTTCAGTGATGAGGATGCACTCCTTATTGGACGGGATGACCATAGCACGTGTCTGGACACATCTGTATGGGATCCATGCGTAGATGATATTAGTAGGTTGAGTGCATAGGAGGATACAACTGCCCATACAAGATACAATGTGATTCATATGGGGGTCATAATTGGTGATGACATGCAGTGGCATACAAGAGGACTCAGTAGCACATGGGACAGTGGGCAGTTCAGTGCCTTATATTTTAAGGAGTGTGTTGTTGGGGATTCCATTGTTGACACTAGCAGTGAGAGTCATGAGGTAGCACCTCAACAGGATTGTGACCAGGAGTCACGACACTTGGCAGGACAATTGAGAGTCAATGAGGACATGATCATGGAAGCCACTAGATGCATTGATGACACACATGCATTGGTGACAGGTTATTATTGGAGGGCCTTGATGGAATAGGATAGTTCAGATGGGGGACTTATCATTGATGACTTCCATACACTCAGGGAGAGAGTGATTGTTATGAGGGTCGACTACCAACAATTGTTGAGGGATAGGGATTACCTATTGGAGGTTGGCGAGATATATCACAAGACACTGAGGGAGCAGGAGGTTGAGGTGGACCGACTCACTCATGAGTTGGTGAGCACACAGAGATTCTTGGAAGGCACACAAAAAACCCTTCAGGAATCAGAGTCCGGATCAGAGGAGCTCCTTGAGGAAATTAGACAGAGATCCACTACACCTATTTCAGCAGAGAGTCAGATATATCACTTATCCACATTGCGAAAGAATGTTGGTGGTTTAGTAGTAGAGCACTCGCTGAGGGAGGAGCATGAGGAGTACCCAGGATCACTGATGAGTATGGAGAGATATGAGCCAAAGATACATGAGGATGTCCATAGGTCACAGGGACCACCCTTCACGAGGGGTGTTGAGACAGTCGGGCACACACGTACACATGGGGATTCTAGAGCCAGGGGCAGTTACGAGGACACTTCCATTTATGTTCCAGGATTGGCTATCCTTCATGTAGAGTATGAACCCATAGTACACCCAGGATCCATGATGTTGCAGGAGTATACAGGAGATCACATGAGTATGCAGGGGCACACAGTGATGAGTGGTAGTTCACAAAGATATACATAAGTGTACAGTGGGATTCAGGGGGACACACTGGATGGTAGGGAGGAGATGTACTTAGTAGAGCATGGTGATTCCTCTCCCTTGCAGTAGTATACAAATCTGGGAGATCACCTTCACCGTAGCAGTAGTTGCGTGAGTGATGATGGATGGAGAATGATTGACCCACAATTGGTGGAGATACCTACTGTTGTACCCGATGGTTGGTGTTCAATGATGATTATAGGTGATTATTTACCATGGGTGTTGATGGACAAGATTTTGGTTAAGTCCTTTGGATTGACCAAAGCATATGCTACTTTCCAGTCCTATAGTTGGTTGCCGATATTTATGATGGCATTTCTCGATACTTTCATCATTGATAGTAGCACAGGGGGAGCTAGACAGTTGCAGGGGACATGGAGTGTTGGTAGGTTGAGACCTCTAGACAAGAGTGTCTTGATTGCATACAACATGATAGGGGTGGATCATCAGGGGTAGACAGTTGAGGCCCTAGGCGTGATGGAGAGTATCCTAAGCCATGGGATAGAGGATATCTCAGAGGTTGCTACATATTCAGACTCTCATTAGAATGAGGGTGGAGGGATTTTGACAGTTACCAGTAGGGCACATCAAAAGTTAGTGGGGATTGGAAGTGATGAACTTCCAAATTTGACATGGGATCCGGGAGTCCATTGGGTCAAAATTTTGTTTCATCTTATGAGGATCCAGGAGTGGAGGGTATAGTATGGATACTTTGAGCAGACACTCATGATCATAGTAGAGCAGCATCAACATGATGGTCCCTATCAGAAAATGGCATGGGACCCTGGGATTACAGGGCTGGGGATTTCATTGACTGATGGAAATGAGCGAATGTTTGCAGGGGGAAGCCACTTTGATTTTCCATTGAGTTTCAGTATTGGGAAGAACACGTCACTGGCTGGTGATTCATCGAGGTCTTGTAGTACCTCACTATGGCAGTAGAATGTTTAGTCGGTGGGGGTCGTGTTGCATTTGGTATGGTCTGGTAGGATAGACCCATTTCAGGTTGAGGCCATGTGTTATTTGCATGAGACTCATGGTGTTTATTTGTTATAGAACTATACTCCACAGGGCATTGCAGGTCACATTCTGATATGGGATCTATAGATTGGAGTGCTTGGTATTTCAACGTTTCATGGAGTTGAGTTTCGAGTAGAGTGGTTGCTCAGGGAGTTGATTGAGATTCTTTGGCTATTGATCATTCTACTCATCATGAGTATTTGGGTGTCATGCGTGATGAGCACTTGGAGAGGCCTCATCTTGAGGGGAGTCTACCTTGTGTCACATAGGTGGATATGGGACCCCGATATCATATTTAGTTGGATTGATGTTGCTTGAGGACAAGCAATCTTGGGAAGCGAGGACTGTGATGTCCCGTTCCCAAGAGTAGGCCAGTAGGGAGAGACTTAGTAGTCTATGTGTTCCCATAGACTATAGTCAGACACAAACAGGGAACAACATGGAGAAATAAGGGTGAATTGATGGCTAAACGATGAATTAAGCCAAAAACTTAGGAAAAGTCACTTAAGCCTAAGTCAACAAAGAATCAGAATGAAAAGGTGCTAAAGGGGGGATTAATTAATTAATTATTCACCTTAGGAGGAAACACGCCTAGATTAAGTAAGGTCAATGGTGAATTAGGTTGGGAATGGTATAAAGGGATGAATTTCACCCAATTCCTCATTATGCATTGTTATGATTTGATGTTGAGAGTTCCCAGAGGAGGAGAGGATTCAACTTTACTATTTTGTGGATTTCTGGAGGAAACCACCACCATTGATCAGTTTCGGTGTTGAGAGACACACCCTAGCCCATCAAAGATACCATACAGGTATTTCATCATGAATTTCAGGAGCATCCAGTTACAAGGGGCGCAACTCAACTAGTGAGGGTGCAAGTCAGATTGAGGGTTTGTGGGGCTGCACGAGGACAGAGCTTTGATTACATTTTCCTTTCGAACCAGTTGAGATCTAGCCAGGGAACTTAAATTGAGCTACTTCCCATCAGATTCTAACGGTGGAATCATTCAGAGTGCACCATCCAGAGTATCCGAGAAGATCCGAGGAAACCCTTTTGACCTAGTTTTGCATTTGGCGAGACGAACATTTTGATCCCTATAGCAGTAGATTCCGTTGGTGGAATCCTTTGGGGTGCATCCAGTGTTCCAGGAGGTGCGTAACCCCCCCAGGGGTCCAGATCTAGTGCCTCAGAGATCAGATCCGAGATATTCCACTCATCCATTTTAGTCTAGAGGCCAGGGTGCTTCTATTGGAGCAGTTTCTAGTGCATTTTGATGGTCTATTCTTCTGGACAATTTTTCCAACTGGTAGTGGTTACCATACTTCTCTGGAATCGCATATTTTTTTCGATCTATCCGTGCATGCATCAGATTTTCTATCATCTTCTGATCACATGTATTTTGATGTTATTTTCTTGTATTCTAGTGACGATCCAGGAGATCTAGCTGATGATTATATTATATATTTCTAGTATTCTATTGTATTTCCATGCTTGAGTTGTATAATACATGTTATTGAGCAGTTGATGTTCTTTACTTCCACATGCATCCTTTATATGGTTTTTAAACCATAAATATGCAACATGCACATGCAATAACTCACATGCACATGCAATAACCATCAAGATCTCAAACACACAATTGAAATGTAGCTAGAAACCCCTGGTGTATCAGATCTGTGAGATAGAATATTAGATCAATAACAAATATCTTGAACAGCAGGATCAGGGATATTTCAAACCCCTCGGTCTTCTTCTTTTTGTTTATGGTATGGTCTCCCTTCTTGTAGCAATGGAAAACAAGAAATGTCTTGTTTGGCTTAGACTCCTCGCTCTTCTTCTTTTCTCTCGTTAATTGGTTTGATTCTTTCTTTGAGTGCAAGTGTAGTTTGAATTTGTGAACTCTCCTTATTGTTTCCCTCCTTCAATCTTCCACAAGAAGTTTGAGATGGTAGTGGGCTGCCACCTTTATTTACCACTATTGCTCCTTCTCCTGATGAGCAAGCCAACTCTGGCATGTCTTTTTCCTTCAAAAAAATGGTCTTCATGGTGATGTAATTCTCACTTCTTCCATTAAAGTCTATACCTTCATGCTTGGCCCTTAGCGTAGCTACATTGGGGCTCAAGATGCATTGTCTTCTCTTTCCTAGCCCTTGGTCACCATAGCCCATTTGCCTTAAGAGATTGGACCCAATTCTTCTGGTATGCTTCCTAAATTCACCATATGGAATATCAACTTACCGAAATGGTCTCAGTCATGGTGATGGTTGAGGTAGTGGAAATGGATGGTGGCTTTGCTTTCTAGTTCTCTTGATCAATTGCTTGGAGCTTCTCCAAGGCCTCCTCCTTCTCTGCCAACTCCTTTTGTATTTGTGCCAACATCTAAGTGAACCTATCTTCTTTCCAACTATTCAATTGGATGACCTTCTCACCAAGGTGTACAAGTTGTGCTCTTGCTTTTCCCAATCTATCATGACCATTGTGAGGGTGTCAGGACATTCTTAAAACTTCTTCTTGAGAAATGTAAACAATTTGGTAGAGGTATCAATGTGCTTCTCCATCTCTGCCATCCTCTTGTTAAACATATGAACTCGCTCTTTCAAGTGTTCATTCTCCTCATGTTGAGTATTGTTGACCCTTGAGTATTCCAACTTGTCTATGTTTGCTTTACCCATAACGACGTTTGCATGTTCTATTCAAATTATTGATAATTGTCACAATCAAGGATGTAAATGCTCTGATACCATGTGATCCATAAACGAGGGACTTATAGCCCACTCACTTCATTAACACAGATCCTTTGCAGAAATATCCTTTGTGCTCTGTATTCTAGCTTATATAAGAGTTGTCTTCTGGAGGATACTAATCCTATGTTACTCTAACCCATACAATGATCTTTATACTTCTAAAGGCTACAAGGCTTATTCTTGAATGAGATCTGCACACATCAAACAATCGTGAGAAGGAAGCCCTAGGAAGCTCAACAACTCTTCAATTTACAGTTAGAAGGTGCCATGAAGGTGCCATCTTCATGGATGCTAAGTCTTCTAAGTATCTCCTTGTGATAGATAGTTCCACATTTACATATTTATGGCCATTCAATTATTAACCGGAGTGACACGCCCAACTCCTCTTCAAACCTAGAGTAAGAGGTCTCGTAATAGGTGAATGGTAGATAAGTTCACTATGGTGTTCATTCGTTCAGATTGCTTCACTTTTGATCCAGATAGTGGCATCGGATTTAATAGACCAATTTATTTTTATGAATGAGAGGGATATCACGACCAAACCCACACAGAAAAGAAATAAGTTAACCTTTCGTTGAAGAGTAGTGCAGATGACGTAGCTACTCACTAGCAATGGAATTGCCCAATCACTCAGGGAAAACAACCCAATGGTCAATGTTCACTCAAATTCCCTATGCATTCATTACCCACTCCATATGTGCATTCAGTCAAACCGTTGTTGTGCACAGGAACGTTACTAATCTTTCTCACATAAGTCTTAACGCCCAAAAATGACCATGATATGCGTGGGGAATGGAGGATACCTACCAGCGACTTCATGGCACGTCTGAAGCAAGTTTTAGGGTGTGGGCAATGTAGAATACCAAACAACAATTTTGTGGAATGCCCAGGAGAAAGATTTAGTGCATGGACAATGTCAAACATCAAGAAACGAGATGTGGGTTATCCAATCTCTAGGGTTTGAGTGTAGGCACGTTGAGCAACAAGGGAATGAAGGGCATCTCGTTACCAGGGTTTAGAGTGTGGGCTCTATAGGCAGCAAGAAAACACGTTTTGGTACGCTCAAAAGCTTGGTTCAGGTAGTGGGCACATTAGAAAACAAGCGAGCAGTGAGTGGCACGCCATGTGGCTAGGGTAAGGTCGTGACTGTATTAGACAACAATAAAATGAGCCAAGGGACGCCCAACTATAGGGTTTGAGCGTGGGCACTGTACAAAACCAAAAGATGATCGTGGGACGTCCAACATGGGAGAAAATGATCCTCTAATAGCTAACTATGCCTAGCAAGCCAAATGGTGTGTGGGAACTTAAAAAACAACAACAAAAACATGAAATTGGTCTCCCAAAGAGAGAAGGACTCCTAGGAGACAGAAATATCATTTTAACAAGTTTTTCAACAACTATGGAAGGAGGACCATGGATTTCCCCTCGCCCAATTCACTCAAAAGTGGAGGATAGCTAGCTGTTGCAATGGGTAACCACCATCAAACCAATATTCTTTGAAGAAAATCTATCACATAGTAAATAACAAATAATTCCTCATCCACTCAAATAAAATATAGAGAAGCCATTAAAGGATAAGCAATTAACTACAATAAACCACAATGTTGAGTTAAACTAACAAATTACCCAATACATATAGGAAAACACAAACCCTAGAATCCAAATGGGAAAACCAATTTCAAATGGGGCTCACTTTTCTACTTTTTGCTATCTCGGTACAATGTTATTTGTTCCTCTCCTCCTTGTCCAAAATACCATTTGAGAAAGTGAGGGAAGAAAGAGGGAGAGCTAGAGGGTAAGGGAATACCGACAACCATGGCTACTCACTTCTCATTCATTAGTCTTCTCTCCTATTTGTTTTATTATCATTTAATTACTTTAAAAAAAAATCTATCACACCTTCATTTGTCTTATTCAACTTACATTTGCATAGTTTTACATATCTTGCTCAACCTTAGTTAATTTCCATGTTGTCTTGCCGTTACTAAGTCTTATCCATTTTCGGTTCGGATCCATTTTGGATCATACACTAGGGTCCTATTGTAGTTATTGAATGAGCTGCCATGTATTCCAATCATTTCCAATCATTTTCCATTCTATTGTTTCTTATGTAACCCAATTATCTTGTAGATTGGAAATAACACAAAGTAAGGCATCAGTGCCCTTTTATTTCCTTGAGAGTACATCCACTATCGCATTCTATTTCGTTGTTTGTAGAAAATTTCAAAGTCATAAAATAACATCTTTGTGATCTTTTTGTGCTTTTCTAAATATATTCCTTGTTGCGAGAAGTACTTCAAACCATAACAATTTATTTTTAACTTGAAGTGTCTTCCTATTAGGTAAGGGCACTATTTCTCAATGCATGCAGTATGGCCAAAATTTCCTTATCATAAATGGTTTTAAGTAAGTTTTTTCCTTTATGTTTGTTTCTTTCAAAGGCAATGATACCTCCTCATTGCACTAAAACTACACCAATGCCATGCCCTAAGACATCAAACTCTGCAATAAAGGTTTTTGTGAAGTTAGGGGCGACCAATATAGGAGTGCTACAAATGGCCTCCTTATGTTTCTCGAAATCTTGGGTTACTTCTCGAGTCTAAGAAAAGGCATAATTTTTCAACAATGATGTTAGAAGTGTTTATGTTGACCATAGTTCTTGACAAAATAGTGGTAATAGCCCATTAATCCTAAGAATCACCTAAGAATATTCAAGGTTTTGGGAATTAGCCATTTCATCACAACTCTAATTTTATTAGGGTCCAACTTGACACCCTCATGAGATACAATATGGCTTAAATATTATACTTCTTGAAATCTAAAGGAACACTTGGAAGGGTTAACATATATTTATTTCTCCTCTAATAGCTTTAAGATCAGGTCAATATGTTGTACATGTTCTTCTTAAGATTTGTTGTAAATTAGTATATCATCAAACAATACCAACACAAATTTTCTGAGGAAAGGCATGAAAATATAATTCATTAATATTTTAAATGTGGAAGGTGCATTAGGAAGCCCAAAAGTCATCACTAGAAACTCATAATGACCTTTATGTGTTTTAAATGATGTTTTGAGATTATATTCTTCCTTCTTCAGTAATATGATGAAATATTTAATGGAAATCCAACTTAGTAAAGAAAACCGCTCCTTGCAATTCATCTAATAATTCATCAATGATGTGAATAAGAAACTTATCTCCAATGCTAATCTTCTTGATTTCTCTATAATCTAGACACATATGCAATGAAGACTCATTTTTGTAAAACATCACCACTAGTAAAGAGAGCATTTTGGCTAGGTTGAATGGTGCCAACCTTTAGCATTCTTGAACCATATGCTTAATATAAATCTTTTGGGCATAGGGATATCTTTAAGTTTGGATGTTAGGAGGAAGGATCCATGAGATGAGTTGACTAATGTGATAATGGTCTTGCGTAGGAGGAAGATCTTTGGGAATCTTGACAAATACCTTGAATGGTTGTTAGTAACTCTTTGAAGATCTAAAGGCACATAGAGATTAGATGTTTGAACATCTAGTGGAGAATAATTGTGAAATTACTCATGGGTGTCCTTTTTTAACTTTGTCATGTTATTGGAGTTTATTAGCACTTTAGATGGTTTTCTTGCATAACTCCAAGTTCAATGTTTTTTCCTTATGAGTAAAACCTAATGAAAAGTTCTTGAAAATTCAGCCATTATTCCTAGTGGTTTTAATGATTGGACCACTAAGACCAATATATCAACACCACTCATTTGGATTGTGGTCATTGTGGCATCCAATAAATAATTCCCCATAGTGAGATTAATACCATGGTACTTTTTTTAACAATTTTTGGTACCTTCATCTACAATTGTTAGTTGAAACTATGGTGCTAGATATATAAATCAATTAAGAAGTTAGGCTAAATTGTGGTTAATGAAATTATGGGTAGTACCATAATCACTCAATGTTATTATCTTTATTTCTTGATATATATTTCCATCATGAAAATGTGAAGATTTCCAATGTGGACAATGTTGAAATATTGTAACTTCGAAGAATATTCTAATTATAATTGAGTTATTATCTTATAGATCAAATCCCCTTTTATGGATTGATCATGTCCAGTCTTGTATAAGACCAAATCCCCTTTTGTGGATTGGTCAAACCATATTTATATGGTGGTGTTTGTAAAATCGGCCCCTGGGTTTTAATAAAGTGGTTTTAACCACTATTGGAAGAAGTCATCCTTACTTGATGAAGAGAAAAAACCCTAGCACCTCCTTAACTAGTATTTATAAGTGAGGAGGGCCCCTCATTTTTTCACTCACCCACTCACACTTCTAGTGCACATATTTTGAAGGTAGTTGCAGTTGAAAGAAGAAGGAGAGAGAGGTGCATACTGAGTCCTAGTATTTTCTTGGTGTTTTTTTCTTAAGTCTTGACATTGTATTGGCAATCTATTATTGAGGAATTTTTTTATGGGTTTTCTCCCCCACGAGGGTTTCCCAGGATAAAATGTTGTGTACCTTGTGATTGTGTATCTTTCAGTGATCCTAGTTATGTTGTTATGCTCTAGTAAATTGAAAATAACTTAATGAAAACTCTAAATTTAACATGGTTTCAGAGCTTGAAGGAATAGAGCACCTTTCACCGGGTATCCAAAAATGTCATTGTTGTCGTACAAGAAAATTAGGGATTTTTATTGGAAAGGAATTTCTAACTAAAAACCATCTAGGGAAGTGCACCCTACCATAGCGCATCATTTGGCATTTTGAGCACACATTTTTAGTGGCCAGAGCCTTTGAAAATTCAAACCCTAGTTTTGACTTGTACCAAAAAACCATAAAATCGAGAAACTAGAACCAATACTAGAAGTACTAGACGAGATTTGCACAGGTTCAGTTTCAAGGGGTAAAATTTGGATTTTCTTAAAACAGACAACTCCATCCTGCTCGCCTTAGCCCAGTGCATATCTTGGTAAGTTCAGATTCACTTTCTGAGCACTTCCATTTTCTGGTCATTTTCCTAGCTCCAGGTCAAGATGTCTGCAAGCACCGAGATTGTTGACAAGTTATAAGGTGTGAAAAACTTTCATTCCTGGAAGTACAAAATTGGAATAATTATTGAAGAGAATGACCTTGCAAAATTTATAAAAGAAAATGTACTAGAACCTAAAGAAGATGCAACCAAAGGGAAGTACAAGAAGGATATGGTTAGGGCCAAATGGATCATTGGGGACTCCATTAAAGATCACTTGATCCCTCAAGTGTCTTCTAAAAATAATCCAAAATATATGCTTGATTCCCTAACCATAATGTATGAAGGAAAGAACATCAACCGAAAGATGAACTTAAGAACCCAACTCAAGAATACAAAGATGCAAAAAGGAGAAACAATTCAAGACTATTTCTCTAGGGTTACTCATTTCAAAGAATAGATAGAAGCAATTGGATACAAATTGGATGAATATGAACTCATCATGGAAACTCTTAATGGTATCATAAGACCTTGGGATGCCTTCATCCAAACCATTTGTGAAAGAAAATAAAAACTCCAATTTGACAATCTTTGGGAAGAATGTGTTCAAGAAGAAGCAAGAGTAGAAAACCGAGAAGTAGTACTATTAAGGGATGAAGACCAAGCCCTAGCTTATCATGCTAAAGGAGGAAAGTATCATTTCCAAAAGGAGACTCACCTCCATAAGGAATCTCACTCCCCAAAGAGATTCACCCACTTCCATAAACAATCTCACCCTCCAAGGAGATTCCAAAAATATCAGAAGCGTCAAAGAAAAGAAAAAAGATTTCTCCTCTTATCAATGTTATCATTGTGATAAGATGGTCCACACATTGCTAAGAATTTTCCTTCCATAAGGGAAGAATAAAAGAAGAGAAATAACAAAAGGCATCATGCCCATGCAGTTGAAGATGACAAGCCACCCATGAAGTTAACTAAAGAAGAGATTGAAGATTATGTTTTATTTTCCACCTTCTCGGGATCTATGACACATGGAGAGGACACTTGGCTCATTGATAGTGGTGCCTCTAAGAACATGACAAGTTAGAGAGAGATTCTCTCTATCCTTACAAAAAATGACTTTTCCCAGAAAGTTTCACTCGGAGATGATTATCAGTATCCTATCAAAGGAATGGGAGAATCCACCTACAAACTTGATTCAGGGTCTTCAATGAGAATGAAGGATGTACTTTATGTACCATGTTTGAAAAAGAACTTACTTTCTATCTTAGCTTTAGCTAAGAAAGGTTTCAGGGTTGTTTTCATAGATGGTGAAGTTCTTATGTGACCTAAAGGAAAAACCATAGAAGATGCAATTGTTATTGGAACAAAAGAAGGTGGCTTGTATAAGTTAAAAGGTCACTCAAATGCAACCTTGACTCACTCCACTGAGATTCATTTTGAACTTTGGCATAAAAGACTAGCTCACATCAACTACAAAGCCTTACCATATGTAAGAAAGGTAGTTACAGGTTTACCATAATTCAAGGTTGATCATGAAGGTGTATGCAAGGGATGTGCACAAGGAAAGAACATAAAGAATCATTTCCCAAAGAGTGACAGTAAAGTAGAAGGAATATCGAAGCTCATCCACTCATATGTATGTGGTCCAATTCCATCAACCTTTCTAAGTGGGTATGTATACTATGTGTCATTTATTGATGATTATTCTCACAAGACTTGGGTTTATTTCTTGAAATCAAAAGATGAAGTACCCAGAAAGTTCAATGAATTCAAAGCCTTGGTAGAAAATGTCTCCAAAAGAAAAATCAAGATACTTAGGTCAAATAATGGAGGAGAATACACCTCAAATGAATTTGGAATCTTTTGCAGAGATGTCGAGATTAAGAGGGGCTCACCACTCCCTATAATGCTCAACAAAATGGAGTAGAAGAAAGAAAGAATAGAACAATAATGGAAGTAGTGAAGACTATGATCCACGATCAAGATCTTATGATGCACATATGGGCTGAAACAATAAGAAAAACTATTTATGTCCAAAACATATTATCCCATAGTGAACTTGGATTCAAAACCCCCGAAGAAATGTTCTCCGAAAAGAATCTAGAAGTAAACCATCTCAAGATATTTGGTTGTCCAGTGTTTGTACACATTCTGAAAGAAAGGAGAACTAAGTTGGATCCTTCAATAAAGAAGGGAATGTTTGTTGGATAATGTGAGGTCTCTAATGCCTTCATAATTTACATACTAGGTTACCATCATATTCATATCAGCAGAGATGTAACCTTTGATGACAATGCAACACTCAAAATATCAAGGAGATGACATCTTGAAGAAGTATATGAAGAAGAACCTGTAGCTCCCAAAGTTGAAGAACTTGTGAGTAAAGTTACAGTTACTTCTGATGATGAGATTCCAGAAGATCATGATATGATAGAATCTCAAGAACCTCCCTAGATGACTATCTATGACAAGAGAAAGCCAGCTTGGGCAAGAGAACTTATTCAATATGGAGAGAAGTATGGTGCCCTAGAGGGAACCATGAGACAAAGCAAGAAACCTAAGCCATTCTCCAGTTATATGGCCTTGATGTTGTCGGATAGTTGGCTTAGGTTTATGTACAGTTGGTATGGATTGTTGGTTGTCATTGATGTCAACCATTGGAGAGTGATATTGTATATCGATGTCAACCCTTGGAGAAAGTCCAGTAGCACAAAGGTTTGGGTAATGGACCCAATTTTGTTTGATGTATAATGGTATGAGTTTTAATATATTTGCAGGTAAGAATATTTTATATGGATAGTACATGTCATGCCATTTTTGGTGGTATGTGGAACGTCACATAACTCCTCACATTTTGAGAGTTATGGCCTTACAAATTTGGAGGACCCTCATATGTTGACTTGAAGCCCCAAAAGGTTAAAGAAGTCAAAGTGCTTGCAAAGAAGAAATTATTTAAATAATAAAGTGAAGTGACAAAGTCAAAGAGGATTATTTAAATAATAAAGTGAAGTGACAAAGTCAAAGAGGATTATTTAAATAATA
>ML798266.1:25285-50133 GCA_009831015.1 Picea engelmannii | reverse complement strand
GTTGTAGTCAGAGAACATAGGGGGTTGTAGCCTCCTTCTAGTTGTAGCCAGATAATTGAGGAGTTGGAGCTTCCCTCAGGTTGCTAAGTGCAAAGAAAAATCATTGGCTTTTATGCATACTGTGTGTTGAGACTTGTAGAGTTAAGTGCAAGTGATTGTAAGAGGCTTTGTGTAGACAGACTGTGTAAGACTTTGTGCTATCAAGGAGTTGGCTTTGTGCTTTGACCTGATTTTGAGGAAGGTGGATCTAGTGTGCTGTGCACAAATCACCTGCTTAGTGCGAAGCTGAGCTTTGTGGATCTATGCACAGGAGCAGACATATGTAAGAGATTGCCGACTAATAAAAAAGAAGAAGAATAAGTTGGTGGATGTATCCCCACACTGGGGTGAACCACGTATATCCTATGTTGATGTGCTATGTGTGATGTTGTTCATGTTTTTTATGTGTTTTTCTTCTTAGTTCACTGATCTTGATGTATGATAGATAAATATGTGGATGCTTAGTGCTTTATGATATTTGATTGTTAGATCTGAGTAAATTACTTGATCTTGGTTGCTATTGTGTTGATCTGTAATTAAGGTTTAATCTGCGATGAGAATGGGACTTATGAACTAATGCATATTGATTAGCTAAGTGATCTGTTAAGTGTTGTAATCATAGATCTGTGTCCCATCTCGGTTGTAGACACCTGAGTCCTGCAACCCCTCCTTCCTCTACCTCGGGTGAGACTTCATCTGATCTGCAGGTGTTGCTGAAAGGACCGGTAGTTAGGGTTTTGTTGATGCGTTGTTGAAGCGTTGAACCCTGGGTCTGCCCCTATGCCAACAGACTCCAAATTGGAACCAGAGTGATTAAGGTTCAGAGACACTGGCACTTTACACACTCCCTACAAAAAATCCAGGACAATCTGCAAACAATGAACACAATGGAGTTTCATTGGGTACATAGGTCAGCGAATGGCCTGACAGACATAATCGCCAATGAGGGGGTTAGCAAGGAAGGACCAGAAATAGACACTACCTGGATCAACATCCTAGAAGGAAAATTCAGAATGGACTGCATCCAAATAGCGACAAAAGATCGTGATGATAACTTAAGCAAGGAAGGTCACATTGAGAAGGGTAGCAAAAGACCCAACGGAAGGCATAAAGGACCCAGGCAGGATATGTCTGCCCAACACTCAAGCACCAATTACAATGCAGGATTAGACTATACTACAGGCGAGGTTACAACAACACGGTCGTGTCAATAGTAATATTTGCGGGGAAAGACCATCAGAAAGTATCGATGACAAACAACAGGAAATGAATGATGTAAGGCAAGAGGGATTGACATGGACCAATATCGATCCACCATGACAAAGACTAGGTAAGGGGAGTTTCACAACAGGATATCAAGCGAGCAGGGGGAAGTGACCATAAAGGGATAACAGTCGATTCATCATGATCATACATACTATGACGGGGTAAAAGGATGGGAAGGTTCACCTCCACAAGAAGACCATGATTGGAAGGATGAGCCTGCAACAGAGAAAGTTTCAATAAGAGAAGTAACATCACAAATAGATGCAAACAGAAGAGAACAACTACAGGGGCAACCATGGACACAAGATCAGGGAAAGGAGGAAGCCTTGTGTAGACGGGAACAGGTTGAGAATCCAACAAAGGAGCTTCCATAAGCCAGATGGGATGGTGGGAATGAAGCGAATGCACAACAAAAGAAAACCCCCGGGGAAGGGAACTCCGAAAAATCCTCATTGGGTTTCAAGGATGGAGAAGGTGGAAAAATACATGGATGGAACCTTTCATACTCTATTTTCACCGAAAGGAAAGTCGACCATCAATCGGTGGGAAAAGGAAATTAGAGAAAAACACAAGGGCAAAACATGGGATGCTCTGACTCAGGAAGTGGACTAGGTAACTGACCTAGGAGCCATGCAGCCTAGGGAAACCCTCTACCACAAAACAGTGGATATGGCATGGAAAAAAAATATGATGATTGGAAAAGTGAGCTTGGAAAGGGAGGACGCCAGATTGGAGAACAATAAGGAACACATGAAACTAATGAAAGAAATCTTGAGTCGCCTTAGTAGTCTGGAAATCATTACCAAACTACTAACTGAGGTCGAGAAGGACCAAGAAGCCAAGATGAAGTCATTGGCTGCTCAAATCCACCTCTACCCATGCTACATCCATCACATGGACATCATGCCAGCTGACGAGAACGAAGCACCAACACATATCAGAAAGATTCACATAGTCCCCCAAAAGGAGGAGAACATGGGACAAGTGGATGAAGGAAAGAAACATATCATTATCTTGGACTAGTGTCTGGTTAGTCTATTGTCAAGTCAGTTGGGTCAGTCTTATGTCAGTCTCAACTTCTGTTATTTTTTTCATGTTTGTTGTGCTTATCTTTTCAAAAACTGGATATGGTAGGACTGGGCTGGTTTCCCTGGGTGGTAGTCCAGTCATACCCCTTGTTTATTTCAGAAAATGCAACTCGAGAACCTCTTGTGTGGTTTTTTTTTTTGGTAGACTAGGGAGTCCCCCTTTTTTGTATCATAACCCTCCTTTAGTAATACAGGCTCTTAAACTCGCTTACAAAAAACAAAAAAAAATCTATATTTTCTCCTCCTCTTGTTGTTTCTGAAAGTAGTAAAAACTCCCCCCTTTCCTACTCAAATTTTTCTTGATCCTTCTTCCCCCATGCTTTCTTGACTCTCACTCTTCCCCCTCCCCAAGGAATATTACTAACAATGTTTATATATGTTTTCTTTCGAACCAGGAACTTGTGCATTTGAATCTATCAACCGTGGTTTCCAATTTACTTGTGAGATGTTGTGCACTATATGTGTAGGCTACAAACTATTACCTTGCATTAGTTTGTCTAATATTCTTGTACCTAGAAAGGGAGTTGCATCACCACACTACATAAGTCCAAAGCCCAATAACACTTGGAAATGATCCATATACTTGAACATTTGATCATGCTAATGGGAACCCTATTATCACCAACAAATCTCCTTGCATGAGTTAGGTAATCCCTTTTTCTATAGATAAAAAATCCCATTGTCTGAAACTTTGATAAAAACTGATCTACAAATTGAAAATTTCATTGTAGAAAATTAAAACACATTTGCATAAACCATGAATTAATAAAATGGAATTAACTGAAAAATAAATAAATATGCATAAATAAATAAACACACTTAGAAAATGAAATATTACCAAAATGTACATTTCTCTACTCCAATGGAGTGAGCTCTTCCTCCCAGATGTGTGGATCTCATAGAAAAGGAACCTACTTTCTTTGAAGACGCTATTCAGAAGAAAGAATGGGTGGATGCCATGACGAAAGAATATCATTCCATAAACAATGATGTATGGGAAATAATTCTCAGACCTAAGAACAAATATGTGGTATCTTCCAAATGGATATATAAGATAAAACATGTTGCGGAAGGAAGTATTGAAAAACATAAAGCAAGGTTTGTATCCCATGAATTTTCTCAAAAGGAAGGCATTGATTATGAAGAGACGTTTACTTCTGTAGCCAGATACACTTCTATCAGAACCATCATAGCTCTTGCAACCAAGATGAAGTGGAAGTTACACCAGATGGATGCGAAAACAACCTTCTTAAATGGTGTTATTGAAGAAGAAGTGTATATAGAACAACCACAACGGTTTGAAGTTGAATATAGAAAGAATCATGTTTGTATATTGAAGAAATCTTTGTACGGATCGAAGCAAGATCATAAAGCTTGGTATGGAAGAATTGATAGTTTCCTGACGGGCTTGGGATTTACCAAGAGTAAAGATGATTCTAACCTTTACTTCAAGGTTATGAATGATGAGCCAATTATATTTCTATTGTATGTGGATAACTTATTCTTAACAAGAGAAGAAAAGCACATCACATATTGTAAGAAGAAGCTCACTACATAATTTGAGGTGAAACACCTAGGCTCGATGCATTATTTCTTAGTATTGAAGTTTGGAAGAGCCCAGAGAAGATCTTCCTTAACCAAGGGAAGTATGCAGTTGAAATAATGAAGAGGTTTGACATGTTCGAATGTAAAGCCATGAACACACCCATGGAAACAAAGTTGAAGCTCTTGGTTGATACTTAGTTAGAATTGGTTGATGCTACACTATATAGACAAATTAATTGTTCATTGATGTATCTGATGAATACCAGGAAATATATATGATTTGTTGTGAACACCTTGAGTCAGTATCTGGTAGAGCCCAGACATGTTCACCTTGTAGATACAAAGCATGTGATGAGATACCTTAAGGGTATGTTGGATTATGGTCTCTGTTATACTGGAGAACATGACTTCAAATTGTATGGTTATACTAATTCAGATTGGGATGGAAGTGTTTCTAATAGAAAGAGCACTTTAGGATGTTGTTTCAATATGGGGTCAGCCATGACTTCACAGCAGAGTAGGAAGCAATCCAGTATTACTCTCAGCATGACAAAAGCAAAATACATTGCAACATGTTCCGCTATTTTTGAAGCCATATGGATTCAGAAGTTGTTGACAGATCTATTCGATCTAGAGATGGAAGCCACTGTGATTCTATGTGATAAAAAGAGTTTCATAAAGATGATAGAGAACCTAATGTTCCATGACAAGTCAAAGCACATAGAGATATGGTATCACTACATTCGTGATATGGTGCAGAGTGGAGCTGTAAAACTCCAATACTTTGGCACAAATGAGCAGGTTGTGGATGTGTTAACCAAGCCTCTATCTCGTTTGAAGTTTGAATACTTCCGATACAAGATTGGTATAGTCATAAAGGACCTCCCTTGAAATGGAGAGTGATGTTGATGATACTATGGTATCCTAACCAACAATGGGTATCTCCATTAGGATTTTATATCCTAGGGGATTGATCATCCCTAGACAGATCCTGAAGGTCTAGTAAGGATAGTCTGTCAGAGTACCTGTGCATGTATATGATAGTTGTGGTCAGTAGTGGTAGCTCTGTTAGGATTTTATATCCTAGGGAATCCTTTGATTCTTGAGAATACCCTAAGGTCCGGTAAGGACGGTCTGTCAGATTACCACGTGGTAGCTCTGTTAGGATTTTACATCCTAGGGAATCTTATGATTCCTGGGAAGATCCCGAAGTTCTGGTAAGGAAGGTCTGTCAGAGTACCAAAAAATGTTGTTGTTACACCTTCCTCACTCTATTTCCATATGATGATGATGTTGTTATCTCAGCCTCATGCTGATGATGTTGTTGTTTCAGCCTCATGTTATTGTTGATGATGTTGTTATCTTAGCCTCATGTTGATGATGTTTTTGTTTCAGCCTCATGCTGTTGTCGATGATATTGTATTAACCTCATGATGTTGATGATGGTGTTGGTGATGTTTTTGTCTTAGTGTTATGCTAATTGATGTTGATGCATATGATGATGATGATTCTATTTCAACTCCATGTTGTGAACGATGATGTTATTGATGATGAGAAAAACTTCAGATGATTTGTAGATATGTCAATCAATGTTCTAGATGCCAATGATGTTGTTTCCCTCTCTCTCTCCCGATGATGTTATATTGGGTTATTTCTGTAGAATACCCTTCGCGTTAAGGGGGAGTGTTGAAATATTGTTACTTTGAAGAATATTCTAATTATTATTGAGTTATTATCTTATAGATCAAATCCCCTTTTGTGGATTGATCATGTTGGGTCTTGTAGAATACCAAATCCCCTTTTATGGATTGTTCAAACCAGAGTTATATGGTGGTGTTTGTAAATTTCCCCCCTCAGGTTTAATAAAGTGGTTTTAACCACTATTGGAAGAAGTCATCCATACTTGATGAAGAGACATAACCCTAGCGCCTCCTCAACTAGTATTTATAAGTGAGGAGGGCACCTCATTTGTTCACTCACTCACTCACACTTCTAGTGCACATATTTTGAAGGTATTTGTAGTTGCAAGAAGAAGGAGAGAGAGGCACATGCTCAATCCTAGTATTTTCTTGATGGTTTTGTCTTAAGTCTTGGCATTGTATTGGAAATCTATTATTGAGGAAGTTTTTTCTTGTTTTTCTCCCCCATGAAGGTTTCCCAGAATAAAATGATGTGTACCTTTTGATTGTGTTTATTTCAGTGATCCTACTTATGTTGTTATGCTCTAGTAAATTGAAAAGAACTTAATGAAAAATCTAAATTTAACAGACAAAGAATGGAATGATATGGTTGGAGTAGTCTCTTTTAGTTCTAGATCTTGAAAATTAGGTTCCATCTCATATTATTTTTCCTCTGCACAATCAATGTAGAATAATTATCTTCTCACCACACTTGTGCACCTTACTATACTCTCTCACAATTGACCCATAGCCCCCTTTTTATTGTTTCATGTTAAGCCCTATATATTGAGTTATTACATTTACCATTATATTAGTGTTGTCCTTATTGGTCATCTTGAACCTTCAATTGAAATTGTACCCTTTGTCTCCTATATATACCAAGGATACCTAGTTTTATAAGGCATGTCATCTTATACATTTATTATATTGTAAAAGGAGGTTTCCCCCTCGAAGAGGCTTATCATTTATTCTTCCATCTAATTCTCAAGGCATGGAGTTTCTTCTCTTTTTTTATTTTTAGGATATTTGAGTGTTTGTTTCCTAACATTTGGTATCAAAGCATATGATCCTAGGGTCTTGTTCCTTCAAATGAGTCATATTGGAATTTTCACTATATCTTTTTTTTTTTTTTTTTTTTTTTTTATGAAGTTAAGGACCCTAAAGTTTTTAGGAGAATGAAGAAACATAATGAAGTAGCAATGGTTACAAAATTTGTTTTGCTATACTTTCACAAATATGAGATGTGTAAATTAGGGATTTTGACTAGTCCTCAAATTAGTCCCAAACGATAAATATTTTATTAACAAAGGGATACTAAGGTGATGTAGCAAATTACCTATGATAAATATTTTATATTTTGATTCAATATAATTTTCAATTTATAGTTTGTGGAAGTTAGGGTTTTTTACTAGCCCTAAAACTAGTCTCAAACAAATGTTCTGGGTAAAATAGTCATATTTGATCCGATATAGATCCACATTAAGTGCAATTAGTTTTTTTGAATAAGGTACAAACCATAGTGTCTCAATTTAAAATTTCAGAAGTAGATCTAAAAAATTGAACACATGGAAGTTCGTATAAGTTCACTCTCCTGAAAAGGAAAAAATCAACAAGTTTTGGGAAAGTTACCATAATTTTTTCTTGGCACATCAAAATTTAGCCAAACTTGTGGAATTGTAAAGAATACATATTAATATAACATAGAATAAAATTTCAAAATCAAAGGTGCATAATTTTGAAATTTATATTAAATGCAAGGTCGGCCTACAAAACAATCTCCAAATCAAGGTGTTAAAGGTATGCAAATTACAATTGACATAAATTTGATTGGAAGATCTATTTTGAGTGATTAAAAAAGTGTTGTAAATTTAAAATATATAACTATAGATAAATATTATTTGTATCCCACATGAAAATGGTGTTGCAAAAGATTCTACACCAATCAAACCTCCAAAGAGCTCAACCATGACTCATGAAGAAAGTGAAGAGATACATAATCAACTATGAAAATTGGAGAAACGGTTTAACGAATTGAGTGATAAGTCAATGAAAAATGTTGATTTGATAAAATAAAAAATATAAATACAACTAATGGAAAACATATGGAAAAGGTGGAACAATTAAAAACTTCCATGGCAACCATGCTCTTATATACCCTAGATTAGAGGTTCCCAAAAGGTGATATCAAGACGCAAGGAAATCATGAAAATATGGATACAATTTTTTTGAACCCCAATCACATATGGTGAATATTTTAACAAATGTGGAGAACATGAATATTGAGTCCCAGGATCATGATTATTCATCACTCTAAGACCCACATCATCAAGGATTCAACTTAGCACCAAGGAACTACTTAATTGCCAAGATTGATATGAGGAAATTTGATGGTGAATATCCTACAACATGGATATTATAGATGAATCTATTATTTTATCTACACAAAGTTCCAACTTTACAAAAGGTAAATCTTGCATCCTTATATCTAGAACCTGATCAATTTGTTTGGTACCAATGAGTTTGTGAATGAAAAAATATTCTATCATCTCTTGTTCCATTTTTATGGATGAATTTATAGCACATTATGGGGGGATTAAGAGAAACACGTTCTTTAGTCAATTGATAAATCCCATGCAAAGAGGTCCAATTACAAAGCACGTTCAACAATTCCAAAAACGAAGTCTCAGGGTAAAGAACATTCCATAGGATAATTTGTTAGACTTCTTTATGGGCACTTTAAAGGAGAGCATTCATACAAGGTGTGTCTCTTAAAACATAAATTCTTGGGGCATGCCTTTAGTGTGGGAATGAAAATTGAAAGTAAAAATATGGATACTATAAGGGTAGCCACTAATAACCATAGAGAGCACCATGTTCCCTCTCCTAACCTCATTCAACCTACAACTTTGAAAACTTATAAAATGGATGAAAGAAGAGAAAATAGACTATATTTTAATTGTGAAAACAAGTATAGTAAGGGGCATAAATGCGATAAGAGGAAATTATTCTACATAGGTTGTGAAGAGGAATAAGATCAAGAACTTAAACCATCACAATATATAGAACTAGAAGAGACTACTCAAACCATATGTCATCATGCATTAGCTAGCATCAGTACTCTACAAAACCTCAAGATAGAAGGATACATAAAAAGGAAAAAGTTAGAAGCATTGATTGATTTTGGTAGTTCCCATAACTACATTAATTTCAAATTAGAGAAACTTCTCAATTTCTTTATATATCCAACACTAGAGTTTCAAGTAATTATTGCAGATGGAGGTACTATAAAATGTTCAAGGAAGTGCCATAGTATTAATATCACTATGGGGGAGTTATTGTATACTCCCATGATTACAATCCAAATGGGTGATGTTGATTTTGTGTTAAGGGTCGAATGGTTATAATCATTGGGAACAATGGCTCTTAATTTTCAAGAAATTTTCATGATATTTTCCTCTGAAGTCAAGGAAATTGAACTCAGAGGTATCCAAGGGAACCCCTCTAAAGTGATAATCTCCATGGTGTAATTGCACAATTTTTCTCACTAGATGTTCAAACATATAGACCCTTTATTCCCATGGATCTCTAAAACATTATCGACAATTATTCCAAGGTATTTAGAGAGATGCCTAAAGGTATTCCACTTACTCAAGATCATGACTAAGATATTCATTTGAAAAGGGGAAGTATACCACCTAAAATTAGGCATTACAAATACCGATATGCACAAAAGAGTGAGATTGAGTGTATGGTTTAAGAAATGTTATAGGTTGGCATCATTCAACCTAGCTAAAGTGATTTCTCTTCACTAGTGGCAATGGCTCACAAAAAGGAAGGTTCATGGTGTATGTGTACATATTATAGAGAGGTGATCTAGATTGGATCATTATATAAATTTTCATGTATATTGGCACTTTCTGGGTGGAAATTTTGGAGGAATCGTCTTGTAGGGCCATTTTAGTAGTAGACCCCAATTTGGAAAATTTGGGTTTGAAATTGTCCTAAATATTTTGGATCCATTTCAAGGAATAAAATGGATTTTTTTTTCTTCAAAATATATTTTGGAGGAATATGCCATATTCTACATACTGTTACCTTTCCAATGGTGCAAAAATCATCTCAATAGGAGTTCATATGTGAAAGTTATGCCTCTCATAAGTTGATCTATTGTGTTGACTACCATGGTACGAGTGGATGCCACAATATCCCCTATTACTCAAGCGCATGGGGATAGCCACGTGTGTACTTTGAATAATATTATATAAGGTCCAAACCTTATCACTAATTAAGGGTTGAGGAAGCCAAAACCCTAACCCTAGATGACTATTGAGCTATGTTGAATATCGGGTCACTAGGAGGAGAAGGGGTTCTATTCGTTTGTATTGTACTTGTTCCATAGTTGAGAAGATCATCCAAAGTGTCGGATTTGAGAGCATAACATAGGTAGGAAGAGAGAGTTTGTAGTATCCATTCAAGCCATAGATTCATAGGCAACTCAATAGTGAGTGCCCCCTTTCTTTGTACTTGCATTCCATAACTAAAGAAAATATATCAGAGCATAGGCATCACCTTATAGTCGGGTTTCTATTTTATTGGGTTTACCAGGATACATCTAGTGTACATTTGTGTGCATATTTTTCTGTTCTTTCATTTTCATATTCAATTATTTTCATAAATTTGAGAAATTAAACTAGTAATAACTAATATGGGATCTAAGGAAAATTAGTTTGCATAGTCTAAGATTTCATAATATTATAAGATCTGTTGTGATGAACTATTCCAATGGAATATCCATGGTATTTTATAGAGAATATTGGTATAAAAACAATTTTCTTTGGGATATTTGTGGAAAGCTGCAAGATCTAGGAATTGGCTTAAGAAAAAAAGTTGCAAAACCCTAGCCATAGAGGATGAGTCTATTCACAACAACTTTCAAGATCCAGGAGACGAGAGATTTTCTAGGATGGAAGATAAATTCCTTGATATCTCTCACAATATTACCCTCCTCATGGTGGATCTAGAAAGAAATATTGGATTGTTCAAAGAGGTTGGAGGCTCTAACTTAGATATCAGATCAGAGGGGAAACCGAGAGATAAAGAAGACCCAAAAAAGGAGTTGAGGAAAGATCATGAGAAAGAGAAACCAAGTTCTAATTCCATTACCCCTTCATTGTATTTATTTAAAATGGAAGAGAAAATGGATATTAATCCATACTAAGGTGACATCGATGTAGTAAAGTTGAATAATTGGTTGCAACATTTAGAGGTCTATTTCAATGTCCACCATATCGAAGAAGAGCATAATATTTCATTTTCCACACTGAAATTAGAGGGACATGCATTAACCTGGTGGGAAAGTCATAGGGTAACACTTAGGCTAGAGGGTGATCCGCTAGTAACTAAGTGGGAGGATTTCAAAACTCTCATTAAGTCCCAGTTCTACCCTATTAGGTATGCATAGGACCAATGGATATGTTGGCATTACTTTAGGAAAAGGAAGGGACAAACCATGCAAGAGTATACCACCAAATTCAGGAATATGGACAAGAACCCAAATGTACTCCTTAATTATTTTCGGTTCTACACAATAATTTATGAAAGAAATTGATGCTCTTCAAGCCTAAGATAGTTGATGAGGTATGTATGCAAGCACATTACTTGGAAAATATAGGCCAAAAGAAAGGACAACCAAGTGGTTCCAAATAGAAAGAGCACTAATATGCTTCCAAGGATGGAAAGAATAAGTGTAAAGGGAAATACACGAAGGTGACATCCACTGCACATCAATGCAAGGATCCAAGTACCCATTGTAACCATTGCAATATCGATGGTCACACTAAAGAAAAGTTTTAGAAACTACATCAGAGTTGAACCCTAAGAAGCATGAGAACTATGCCAAGAAGAAGAACCATCTAGCCATGGATTTAAGTAATCAGGTAGAGAGCATATCATATGTGGATGAGAATATTTCTTACACTTCAGTAAAGAAGGAGGTGATTCTGAGTATCTTTCATCGTAAGGAAGAGAAGGAGATGAAAAAAATATTCCATATCAAGATCCAGGTCAAGAAGACCAAGGTAGACAATCTATTCAATTCAAATTCATAGGCCAATCTCATAGCATCTGATCTAGTCAACAAGGTTGGGTTGGATGTTCATGATCATCCTATCCCATATCCATTGGTGTGGTTAATAAATGATGCATAGATCAAGGTCATGAAATAATGTAAGATAAAATTTGTTGTAAGTGCATATTTTATTGATGAAGTGGACTTAGATGTATTACCCATTGATGTGTGTGGAGTATTTTTTGGAAGCCTCTACATGTATATGAAGGATGCAATATTCATGAGGAGAGAAATCCAATACCACTTGATCAAGGGTGGGATGTTTTTAATCATCAATGTGCATATAGTTAAATCAAAGATCTCATTGGTAAGTGCCAATCAAACCAAAAAGTTTATTAGTTCAAGTAAGAAGTATGTTTTTCTTTTCTTACAAGAGAATCAACCAGGTGATGAATAAGTAAGAGTAAAATCATCCCTAGAGGAATGTGCTAAAAAGAAGAAACAATAGTTGAAGTATTTATTGTAGGAATATAAAGAATTTTTCTAAAATCCCAAGGGACTACCACCTAATAGAGAAGTGGAGAATGAGATACAGTTGTTTCCTGACTCCCCATTACCAAATATTGGGTTGTATAGATAGTCCATTCTGGAAGCAAATGAAGTGAAGACATATTTGCAACAACTACTGGAGTAGGGATTTATTCAAAAAATCACCTCACCTTGTGGGTCACCTATTATCATAGTACCCAAGAAGGATGGGACTTGAATAATGTGTATCATCTACAGAGATTTGAACAAGATTACACTCAAGAATCAATACTCTCTGCCTAGGATTGATGATTTGTTAGACCAGTTGCAACATGCCAAGTACTTTACCAAGTTGGATTTCAAATTGGGATACTACTAGGTATGTGTCAAAGAAGAAGACACCTAAATACCACCTTCAATATGAGTCAAGGTTTGTATGAATGGTTGGTCATGACATTTGGTTTATGTAATGCGCCAACTACATTTATGAAACCAATGAATGATGTATTACACCCATATTTAGATTTATTTGTTATAGTGTATTTGGATGATAGATTGGTTTATATATCTACCTAGGTGAAGAAAATATCACATCTCATACATGTGTTAGAGTCTCTAAAAAATAACCAGTTGTTGGCTAAGCTCAATAAATTTGAGTTTGCTAAAAAATCATTGGTGTATTTGGGGTATGTGATCAATTGAGGGGAGCTCAAGATAGATACTACAAAGATGGAGGCCATCATAAAATGGCCAATTCCTACGAATGTCATAGAAGTTAAGAGATTTGTTGGGGAGACACGATACCTATGGAAGTTCAGAGCATCCTTTTCAACAGTAGCTGCACTACTCCATGCCATAACAACAAGCATTAAGATTTTCTAGTGGGGAAAGAATCAACAAAAATATTTTTACGAGATGAAATGAATTATTAGTCAAGCATCGGTTCTTGCATTTCCAAACTTGTAAAATCCCTTGGAAGTGGAGATAGATGCAAGAGGGTATGTTATGGGAGTAGTTTTTTTTAAAGTAGGTAAGCCAGTATGCTATCATTCTGAGGTGTTTCATAGGGGATTTTTTAACTACCTTACATATGATAAGGAAATCTATTCCCTAGTTCAAGATTTTAAGAAGTGGAAGCACTATTTGATGGGAAAGGAAACCATTATACAAACTGATCACCAACCATTGCAGTATTTTCAAGCCCGAAGAAGGTGAAGACAATGTTGACTATCATCTCCAGAATGGGTGACTCTACAAACTAGAGAAGATTTGTGTTCTTAACAGTGAAAGATTGTATCTTATCATAGAGGCTCACACCTCCAAAGTTGAAGGACATTTTGGTGTTGGGAAGACAATTGTTAATTTACAAACGTATATGCATTGACGCATAATGTAAGAATATGTAGCATGCTATATTAGAGGATGCATTCTTTGTTGTACCAAAAATCCCAATGTAGGAAGCAAGGTCTATACCATCCCTCACATGTACCCACTTGACCTTGGCAAAGCATTTCCATGGATTTTGTTGGAGGTTTTCCAACAACCAGGAAGGGACATGAATATTTATTTGTGGTAGTTGATAGGTTCAACAAGATGTGAATTCTTATGCCTTGTAAAAATACCATAAAAGGATAAGGTGAAACAAACATGTTCTTTGAACAAGTCTGGGTGCACTTTGGGATACGAAGGAGAATAATCTCAGACAAGGATATCGAATTTATCCGTTCCTTTTGGACTACACTTCAGGAGAAAAAGGAAACCAAGTTGAAGAGATATACAATATTCCATACACAGATAGATGGGAAGACAAAAGTATTCAACATGAACTTGGTGCAACTTTTGAGGGGTTACAATCAAAAGAATCCAAATACTTGGGATGGAATTTTGATCTATATTCAACACTCTTATAATAGAGCAGTCCACACTTCTACTAGTAAGTCCCCTTTTGAAACTTTTTTTGGGTATTTGTTTCCTTCGCCCTTGGATGTTTTTATGGAAAACAAGGAGGAGTGAGGGAAGACATCATAGGAGAGGCATTGATAGCAGATATTTGTTTTTGAAAAGACATATCCATTTGCAAGTACATAAGATGTTGAAAAAGTCACAATAAAAATATAAAGCCAGACATGAACTACACAAAACTAAGAAGTCATTTAAAGTGGGATATAGAGTTTGGTTACAGTTGAACAAGGAATGACTACAAGGTCCTAGTAATAAGATCAAGGCTTTGTGGTATGGTCATTTTGAGGTATTGGAGAAGGTGGGAGATAACTCCTACAAACTTAGTCTACACCCATATATGCACATTTACTCAATAGTGAATGTGCAAAATGTGAAACTCTATGAGCCTTCCATGTTGAATTAACAACAGGAGAAAATCCTACCTACCATAGAGGACTTAACACCAGATGCTTAGGTAGAGTTACCAGAAGACATAATTTTGTAGAATAATTCTAGAACTACAAGACAAGGGTAGCAAGACCTTTGGAAAATTGGGTTGAAAGGACAAATTCCAGGAAAAGAAAAA
Organism: Picea engelmannii; assembly: GCA_009831015.1. NCBI lineage: Eukaryota > Viridiplantae > Streptophyta > Pinopsida > Pinales > Pinaceae > Picea > Picea engelmannii. The sequence goes on along the minus strand of ML798266.1, from coordinate 35,394 downwards.
TGGTACTCCGGGGAGAAGGTAGAGGAAAAGTTTCCTTAACTCATTTAGTAAATATTTCGGGGACCAAACTCCTCCCTAATTGGGGAGGTATGATCCATATTGAATCATTACATACTTTTTCATCTATCACAGTGCTTTTTGTGTGGAAACAATTTGGAGGAATTGACTTGCAGGTTCATTTTAGTAGTAGGTATGAATTTGGAAAATTGGGTTTGGAAACCATCTGAAATATTTCGGAGCCATTTTGACCCCAATTCCCATGGATCTCTAAAACTTTATCAACAATTATTCTAAGGAATTTGGAGAGATTCCTAAATATCTTCCACCTACTCAAGATCATGACCAAGATATTCATTTCCAACTGGGAAGTATACTACCTAACATTAGGTCTTACAAATACCCATATGCACAAAAGAGTGAGATTGAGTGTAGGGTTAAATGTTAGAGGTTGGTATCATTCAACCTAGCCAAAGTGCTTTATCGTCACCAGTGGAAATGGTTCATAAAAAGGAATTTCCATGGTGTATGTGTCTGTATTATAGATAGTTGATCTAGATTGGATAATTATATAATTTTTCATCTATATCAACACTTTTAGGGTGGAAACAATTGGAGTAATTGGCTTGCAAGACCATTTTAGTGGCAAGTCCCAATTTGGAAAATTGGAGTAAAATACCATCTAAAATATTTTGGAGCCATTTTGAGGCATCAAATGGATTTGTTTTTGCCCAAAACCTAGTCTAATGGAAGATACCATATTCTACACATCGAGGCCTTTATAATGATGCAAAAATTGCCTCAATTGGAGTTTGTATGCAAAAGTTGACCTACCATGTTGACCACCATGGTACGAGTGGATTTCATGCCATCCCTCATTAATAAAATGTATGGGGATAGCCACGTGTGTACTTTAAAAAAGATTATAGAATGTCTAAACCTTATCACTAATTGAGGGTTGAGGAATTCAAAACCCTAATTGTAGATGGCTATTGAGCTATGTTGAATACCGGGCCACTAGGAGGAGAAGGGGTTCTATTATTTTGTATTGTATTTGTTCTGTAGTTGAGAAGAGCATCAAGGGAGTGGGATTTTAGAGCATAAAAAAGGTATATCCAGGCCACAGACTCATAGGTAACTCCATAGTGAGTTCCCCCCTTTCTTTGTACTTACATTCCATAACCAAAGAAAAGAGATCAGAGCATAGAACTCACCTTCTAGCTCAGTTTCTCTCATATTGGGTTTCCAAAAATACATCTAGTGCTCATTTGTGTGGATGGTGTGTATATTTACATGTTCTTTCATTTTCGTATTCAATTATTTTCTTAAATACGAGCAATTAAGATAGTAAAAAATAATATGGGATATAAGGAAAATTATTTTGCATAGTCTAGGATTTTAGGATATTATAATATTTGTTGAGATGAAATGTGATGCAGGAGCATCACAAGCAAGTGCAAGTGAAGGACAAATGGATATACACCAGCACGCATTTTGAAGACATTTAAATTTCAAAAGAAGAACATTAATGTAATATCTGAAAGGATGTAATTTCTCTTAAATGTTTTGGGGATTGTAATGCAGATATTGAGCATTGCTCTCATCTCTCGAATGGAGGAATTTAATGTAATAAATGTAAATTAGCTGTAGTCTTTAATTTCGATAAGATAGCTTAGAGTTGTAGGAGGGAAAACTCAAGAAGGCTCCCTCGTAGATGTATTGTATTATCATTCTCATTGTAAGAAAGCTATAGAGAAAGAGATTATAGGAGAGCAGAGTATAACAGAGATTGTAGAAGTTGTTTGAGAAAATAGTTGTTGCTATAGAAAACCATGTACATAAGCACTTGAATTAATATAAGAATTCTTTGATCCAATTTCATGGTGTTGTTATGGTTATTGTTTGCATCTATTGAATGGTATGTTTACAGTTTTCTTATATGTTCTGTTATGCATTTTATTCAATTCTTTATGTGTATGATTTCATGTTGAATGTATGGAGTCTCTGAGAGGGAGAGTATAAGTTTCAATTTCTCCTCATCCTGATAATTCCTGCAAGGAGTGCGTTGACAAGATTCTGAGTTTTATGTTAGAAAATCTCAGGAGTGATAGAGTTGTTCTTATAGCAACATAAGTGAAAGTATAACACATAGTCTTGCAAGGTGTGCGCAGGCCGAGAAAAGTCTTAGAATTTTCCAACCCAACTGAGTGGCTGGAGAATTTTTTTCGAAAGGAGTGCATAGCATTGGAGATATCAAATAATCAAAGATTATCATGAGGGCCGCAAGGAGTGCGCGCAATAATTCCTTAGAATCCTTGAGTTTTTATCAAGAATCAAGCTCAGGAAGGATAGAGACTTGGAAATTCCAGAGGATAGATGAGGGTCAAAGTCACCTCATATAAATCAACCTCAGGAGGAAAGACGCTGAGTTATTTGGCAAAGAAATATTGAGAGCTTGAATGGATGGTGGAAATTCTCAAAGGGAGAAACACCGACTTTCCGTGGATTGTTGGATCTAGTAGATATGTAGAGAGAATAATACCGAGTTTCTTTCAACACTCACAAGATCAGGAGGGATAAAATTCGTTAGATCTAGAGGAGTGTGAGCCATTGATTGGGTGCTTTGAAATTTCGACATTTTGGGAGTCGGGAGAGTGGAGGAACTGCTACCTGAAATTCGCGAGTCGTGAAATCCCGATAAGAGAAGGAATAATCTGGAGTGTTGGATCACGAGAACCGAGGACCATCATTTTGACATAAGTGTTCATTGCGGTTTCACATTTCGGGAGAAGGGGAGAGGACCACTTCACAAACCCCGGACATGTGAAGTCCCGACGCTCTAGAAAGTTGGGCCCTAGGTCGCAGTCGAAGATCACATCAATGATGAATTAAAGGGAGGAACTAGAGACCATTAGCCTATTTTGGGGTTTTAGGAATTGGAGAAGTTGGGGTGCCTTGCAACGAAAGTCCCAAAATCATGAAACGCGACATGCCCTTTGGGGTTAAGTCTGTGGTCACGTGGAGTGGAGGCTCGCGTCTAGTGCATGGTTGCACGGGCAGAGAATAGAAAAGGACCTATGGTATTTAAGTGTCTAAGGTTCCAACAGGGACCAAGAAGCCATTTCATCTCGAAAATTGGAAGATCCAAAGACCGAGAGGTCAATGGACCCTGCTGAGGTGGGGTTCTGCGTCAGGTGGTATAAGAGCATACAATTTTTTTTTTTAGTAGAGGGAAGACATGGGACAATTTTGATTTGAATTATGCATGGACAGATTGAAACAATGCCGATGAGAAGACGTCTAGAAAGAACTTTACTCGATCCAGCCATGGAAGGGGAAATGAGAGAACTTCGTGCTTGATTGGATGCTATAGAGACATCATAATGGTGAAAACCTGATACTGGGGATATCAGTGAGGCCGAAAGTGAGAACGAAGTTGGAGTCGAAGAATAAGTTGTAGCCGAATATGCTGCAGAGGAACACCTATTCAAAGCTATTGCAAGAATAGGTTCCAGAGAAAAATTGGACATTCTGATGTATGAAGGTAACTTAGACGTTGAAGAGCTACTAGATTAGTTTATAGCTCTGGATAAATACTTCGAATATGAAGATGTCGAGGAAGATAAGAAGGTTAAGCATGTTTCCACTAGAATGAAAGGGCACGGAAAACTATGGTGGGATGAACTGCAGGCTGACAGACAATGCAAAGGAAAACAAAGAATTAAAAGTTGGGACAGGATGGTCACCAAGATGAAAGCCAAATTCATACCTAGGTATTATCAAATCAATTTTTTTTGAAGAATGAATAATTTAAGACAGAAAGGAATGACAGTGAAGGAATACACTGAGGAGTTTTACATACTAAACATGAGAGTTGTTCATCACGAGAGTGATGATGAAAACGTCTCCAGATACATGAATGGCCTGAGATATGAGATTCAGGATGAGATGAGCATGGTGATAATCAGGAATGTAGAATATGCTTATTAGATTTCTTCAAAAGTAGAAGTGAAATTGGCCCAAAAGAAAGGTCAAAGGGGCAGAGGTAGAAGTCAGAGTAGAGGCAAAGAAATTGCCCAGGACAGAGTACAGAAGCCCAACGATGAAGAAAAGAAACCTCATAACCACCTAGAAAGGGGAGGAAGTTCACAAGGGAGACAATATACCGATATAAACACTTTTCCTCAACCAAGAGGAAGAGGAAGAGGCAGAGGAGGTGAAATAAAGTGTTTTGTCTGTGGAAATATAGGACACAAATATTGGGAATGTCCTAATAGAAAAAGAGATGGAGGAGGAGAAGCTCACATTTCAGAAACACAAAGGAAAAATGTCGAGGTAGAAGATGCAGAAGGTGGAAGATCCTTAATGATGAGGAAAATTCTCTTGAAGCCAGAGAAAGAGATGGAGAATCCATTCCATAGGAACAGTTTGTTTAGAACTGCTTGCAAAACCAAATATAGGGTATGAAAGGTGATAGTTGATAGTGGAAGCACATATAATCTAGTATCCACAAAGATGGTGGAGAAGCTGGAATTGGAGACAGTTGCACATCTGAGCCCATACAAGGTTTCATGGTTGCAAAAAGGACATCAAGTAATAGTCACTAAACAATGTTTAGTTGAAGTTAAGATAGGGGATACATAGATGAGATCTTATGTGATGTTATTCCCATGGATTTCTGTCATATTTTGTTGGGAAGGCCTTGGCAATATGACAGAAATGTTATTTATGATGGAAGAAAGAACACATATACCTTGGAGAAGAATGGTGGGACACATATGTTTTTGTCAATTGAAGACAAGAAGGTGAAAGAAGAAACAAGCAATACTATACTTCTCATGAGTGGTAAGGAAATTCTTGATGAAGTCAAGAAAGATCAAGAAATGCAATTTGTTGTGGTAAGAAAACGTAGAATCATCTTGACCAGTACCTCAATAGATGATCTACCTGAGGAAAATCAGGAACTGCTAGAGAATTTTGTTGATATAGTGGTGGAGGATTTACCTTGTTCGTTTCCGCCCATTAGAAGTATAATCCATCATATCGACCTTATACCAGGGGAAATTTTGTCAAACAAAGTAGTGTACAGATTGACGCCACAGAAGAATGAAGAGGTTAAGAAGCAAGTCCAGGATTTGATGGACAACGGGTTGATTAGAGAAAGCTTGAGTCCATGCATTGTGCCAATGGTGTTAAGTACGAAGAAAGATGGCAGATGGAGGATGTGTACATATTCGAGGGATCTAAAAAAAATCACCATAAGGTATATATTTCCTTTACCCAATATGGATGACTTGATGGATTGCTTGAGTGGAGCAAATTTTTTTTCAAAAATTGATTTGAAAAGTGGATATCATCAGATTAGAATGAGGGAAGGTGATGAATGGAAGACAACATTCAAGACGAATGAAGGTATGTATGAATGGTTTGTCATTTCGTTTGGCTTGACGAATGCACCAAGTACTTTTATGAGATTGATGAATGAAGTCTTGAAAGATTTCATTGGGAAATTTGTAATTGTATATCTTGATGATATACTGATCTTCAATAAGACTAAGGAAGAACATTTGAGACATTTAGCTTCAGTGATGAGGAGGTTGCAGCAAGAGAAGTTGTTGATAAATATGAAGAAGTCATCTTTTATGAAGACAAAGCTTATTTATTTAGGTTTTGTGATCTCTTCGAATGAGTTGAAGATGGATTCTGAAAAGGTAAAAGAAATCAAAGAGTGGTCGTCGCCAAGGAACATCTTTGAAGTCAGAAGCTTCCATGGACTAGCCATTTTTTATAGGAATTTCATTAGAAATTTTAGTGGAATTTGTGCGCCAATGATGGACACAGTCAAGAAAAGACATAAATATTTTCATTGGACTGAGGAAGCAGAGAAAAGTTTCAAATTGTTAAAGGAGAAGATAACTGGACAACCAGTTCTAGTTTTTCCAGATTTCAGTAAAACATTCCAAGTAAGATGTGACACAAGTGGATTTGCGATTGGAGAAGTCTTAAGTCAAGACAATAGACCAGTTGCATACTTCAGTGAGAAGTTGAATGAGGCTAAGATGAAATATTCCATGTATGATACAGATTTTTATGAAGTCATACATGCGTTGAAGAAATGGAGGCACTACCTGGTTCTGAAAGAGTTTGTTTTGTATAGCGGCAACCAAGCCTTACAATTTATAACCAGACAGGAAAAACTGAACCAGAAACATGCAAAATGGGTTGAATTTATGTAGAACTTTACTTTTGTTATAAAGAACATTTATGGAAATGATAACAAGGTTGTTTATGCATTGAGCAAGAAATGTTTGATTCTGCAGGAGTTTCAAGTGAAGACCTTAGGTTTTGATAGCCTTAAGGGAATGTATAGAGATGATTCAAATTTCAAGGACGCTTACGAAGCATGTGAGAATATTGTTTTAAGGGACATGATCCAATGGATTTAATATTTAATTCAGGATGGATTTCTATTCAAAGGAAATCAATTGTGTATCCCGAAGAGTTTATGAGAGAAAACCTTTTGAAGGAAAAGCATAGTGGGGGATTGGCTGGACATTTCGGCCATGATAAAACATTTTCACAACTGAACAATTTGTATTATTGGCCAGGGATGAGGATGGATGTCAATAAATTTGTCAACATATGTACAATTTTCCAACACGTAAAGGGGAAAAGACAGAATACAGGGTTGTATCAACCGTTGCCAATACCAGAGATGTCATGGGATGTGGTAAGCGTGGATTTTGTGTTAGGACTACCAATGACATAGAGGGGTTGTGATTCCATATTTGTGGTAGTCGAAAGATTCTAAAAAATGACACATTTTATTCCATGTCAAAAAACCAGTGATGCAACACACATTGCAAATCTGTTTTTCAAAGAAGTTGTTCGATTTCATGGGTTACCTAAGAGTATTGTTTCAGACAAAGACAAAAAATTTGTTGAGCATTTCTGGAGAACACTATGGAAGAAGCTGGGGAAAAATTTATCTTTTAGCTCAACATATCACTCTCAGATGGATGGACAGACTGAGGTAGTAAATCAAAGTTTGGGGGACTTATTGAGGAGTTTGGTAACTGAACATCACAACTAGTGGGATCAAATTCTGCCGCAAGCAGAATTTGCATATAACGACTGACCTAATTGGAGCACAGGACAGAGCCCATTTCAGATAATGTATGCAATGAATCCAAGAGGAGTATCTGAGTTGAGAGACTTAGAGCAGAGTGAGTTCAGGAGTGTCGGAGCGGAAGATTTTGCAACAATAATGCAGGAGCTCCACAGTAAGATTAAAGAGTGGTTGCAGAGTTCCAACTAGGAATACAAGTGTAGAGCAGATCAACACAAGAGAGAGATTCAATTCAAAGTGGGAGATTTGGTCTTAGAACATCTAAGGAAAGAAAGGTTCCCAAGGGGAACATATAACAAGATGAAGATGAAAAAGATAGGGCCATGTAAGATTTTACGGAAATTTGAGGCCAATGCTTACGAAATAGAATTGCCAGATGATGTGGGCATATCACCCATATTCAATATAGCATATATGTACCCTTACAGAGCATAAGAAGAGAGAGGAGAAGAGAATCAAAAGGAAGTTCAGTGGGTCAAACCGATGCCTGTAGCTGAGAAGTTACAGATGGAAAAGATCATTGATCAAAGAGTTGGTAAGAAGACCCGAAGGAAGACATATTTTGAATATTTGATCAAATGGAAGGGACAACCGATTGAGGATGCCAGTTGGGAAAGTGGAGAAGATATCTAGAAACATGGACAGACGGTGCAGGAGCTCATGGACAGGAGTCCATGAAATGTTTTCAGCCAAAGGAGTATGATGTAGGAGCATCGCAAGCAAGCGCAAGTGGAGGACAACTGGATATACACCAACACACATTTTGAAGACATTTAAATTTCAAAAGAAGAACATTAATGTAATATCTGAAAGGATGTAATTTCTCTTAAATGTTTTGGGAATTGTAATGCATATCTTGAGTGTTTCTCTCATCTTCCGATTGGAGGCATTTAATGTAATAAATGTAAAGTAGTTGTAGTCTTTAATTTCAATAAGATAGATTATATTTGTAGGAGGTAAAACTCAAGAAGGCTCCCTCATATATGTATTGTATTATCATTCTCATTGTAAGAAAGTTGTAGAGAAAGAGAGTATAGGAGAGAAGAGAAGAATGGTGATTGTAGAATTTGTTTGAGAAGATAGTTGTTGCTATAGAAAACCATGTACAAAAGCACCTTAATTAATATAAGAATGCTTTGATCCAATTTCATGGTGTTTTTATGGTTATTGTTTGCATCTATTGAATGGTATGTTTACAATTTTCTTATATGTTATGTTATGCATTTGTTTCAATTATTTATGTGTATGATTTCATGTTGAATGTATGGAGTCTGTGAAAGGGAGAGTATACGTTTCAATTTCTCCTCATCCTGAGAATTCCTGCAAGGAGTGCGTTGACAAGATTCTGAGTTTTATCTCAAAAAATCTTAGGAGAGATAGAGTTGTTATTATACCAATAGAAGTGCAAGTATAGAACATAGTTGTGCAAGGTGTGCGCAGGATGAGAAAAGTCTTAGACTTTTCCAACCCAAGTGAGTGGCTGAAGAAATTCTATTGCAAGGAGTGCGAAGAGTTGGAGATATCAGATGATCAGAGATTATCGTGAGGGTCACAAGGAGTGCGCGCAAGAATTCCTTATAATCCTTGAGTTTACAGCAAGAATCAAGCTCAGGAGCGATAGAGTCTTGGAAATTCCAGAGGAAAGACAAGGATTGAAGTCACCTTGCAGAAATCAAGCTCAGGAGGAAAGACACCAAGTTATTTGGCAAAGAACTATTGAGAGCCTGAACGAATGGTGGAAATTATTGAAGGGAGAAACACCAACTTTCCATGGACCATTGGATTCAGTAGATCTACAAAGAGGATAATAATGAGTGTCTTTCAACACTTGCAAGCTTAGGAGGGATAGAAACCGTTAGATCCAGAGGAGTGTGAGCTGTTGATTGGGTGTTCTGAAATTTTGACATTTCGGGAGTTGGGAGAGTGGAGGAATTGCTACCCGAAAGTTGCGAGTCACAAAATCCCGATAAGAGAAGGAAGAATATGGAGCATTGGATCATGGGAACCAAGGACCATCAATATGACATAAGCGGTCATTGTGGTTTCACATTTCGGGAGAAGGGGAGAGGACCACTTCACAAACCCACGACACGTGAAGTCCCGATGAGCTTGAAAGTTGGGCCCTAGGTCGCAGTCGAAGGTCACATCAGTGAATAATTAAAGGGAGGAGCTAGAGACCATTATCCTATTTCGGGGTTTCAGGAATCAGAGGAGTCAGGGTGCCTCGCAACGAAAGTCCCAAAATCATAAAACGTGATGCGCCCTTTAGGGTTAAGTTTGTGGTCATGCCAATGGTCACATGGAGTGGAAGCTCGCGTCTAGTGCATGGTTGCATGGGCGGATCATAGAAAAGGACCTGTGGTATTTAAGTGTCCAATGTTCTAGCAGGGAACAAGAAGCCATTTTGTCTTGGGAATTATAAGATCTAAAGGCCGGGAGGTCATCAGACCCTGCTGAGGTGGGGGTCTGCGTCAAAATGTTCCAGTGAAATATACACAACAATTTATAAATCAAGAAATCAATAAAATGACCATTAAAGATAAGTTTTTTATTCCTACCATTGATGAATTATGTTAATCCCTAATTCGTGGCACATTACCCCTTAATTGGGGAATATCATTGATGATTACATCTGTGTGAGACATCCTCTAGGATATAGATTGAGTGAGTTGACTTGAGAGAGAGACCATGAGTTGGGTGTGCCCATGAAATAGGTGTGTGGGTCCTCTTTGAGATGGAGATGGAACGTTGTGTGCCTCATTGTGGGGTGAGGAAGCCCATGAGCTGGGTGCGTGGTTCCTCTCTGAGACGGAGATGGAACGTTGTTCCCTGTGTGGGGTGAGTAAGCCCATGAGATGGGTGTGTGGTTCCTCTATGAGACAAATATGGAATGTTGTGTGCCCATGTTTGGGGAAGACCATGAGTTGGGTGTGTTGTTCTCTCTCAGACGGAGATGAAACAATTTATTGATCTCCTTTTTGCA